>JAEIGQ010000268.1:0-363511 GCA_018904275.1 Lordiphosa clarofinis
TTATGGTTCACAGAATTTTAAGAACATTTCCCTTATAGAACAGACACTTACGACACTTGATATAAAGAGCTTGTTTGTAATTTTTAGTTACAGGATTCAAGGATAAGCCCACAATAAATTAATCAAAAGCCGGAAGAAAATTTCTATTTAAATCTCGCGAGGCTTTGTCTAGTTTCTGACTTTAATAGTAGACTGTTTTTATAAAAGTCACTGAATATTACATATTGTAGCTAACCTGGGTTTCAAACTGAAAGCACAATCGATACTTTGGTCTATATTGTAAGGGTGCTCCTAGTGCGGGGAAAAGGGTCTTCTACAGAAAGACTGAGACACCTACCAATCCAGGTTCCTGTTTAGACAAAAGAGCGGGAAGAGATTCACGTCTCCGTTTAACTAACTACTGGTTATTGTAGCGGGAAGTAATCTACATTTCCGTTTAGTTAACTGCGTGCTAACTGCGTGAATCTTGGTACCTAAAGGGAAAGATAACTCAAAAAGGAAATAAACAAAATCCGCATCGAATTTTGTTTAGTCAAATTATTTTTTCCATAGCTTTTTAAAATCATCCTCCCTCTAGGTATATGACGAACAGTCCTTGAGATTCAGCAATTCATCATGGGTAGCTGCTAAGTTTTCCCACTCTTTAAAGCAGTGATATCTTTGGTTGGTTCGCACATGCTTATGCATGCACACTCAAAACAAAAACCAGACCGATTTGATCATAAAAAAAACACTCTTAATTTCATACTGTTTTGATCTAAAATTTGGTAAGAATGAATCGCTCTTAAAAATTCTAACTTTGAATACGAATCGTTCTTAACCGTTTAAAATTCAAAAATAGAAAGAAAATCCTTGATTCAAGAAAAAAAGTTTAATTTAAGATCGAAGGAACTCTTACCTTAAGTACAAATCGCTATTAGCTAAAATAAAGTGGTCTAGATCATGCTTATTTTAAGCTGTTAAAATTCTTAAAAAAAAAATCTCTATCGTGTTTATCATATCCAACAGAGAAGAACAGAAAGAATTTAAAGATTTTAAAAAAAGTTCTTGAATCAAGAAATTTCGTACTTAAATAAAGAATTTTTTAAGCTTATTAATGTTCTGAAACTGAAAATTCTTGATTTAAGTATACAAATTCTTGATTTTCTTTATTTCTTTTATGTCTTGTTTACTGAGAAAGCATTTCCAGGTGCAATTAATGGCTTGTTTCGCGTCCTTCAGCTTTTCTTTAAAGTGATACTCAAATTGAAACACCTTATACGAAGATGTGTCCTTACACACATCTTTAATTTAGAATGGAGTTAAGAAAAATATCTTAATAAAAGTTGTTTTCAACACAGCTGACTGAGCGGACGCTGTGCTTTTTTCCCTGAAGACGAATCCCGAAGGGGTTTGAAATATATTGGAAAATCAAAACTCGTGTTTGTTTATTTTTAATAAGCACGTAAAAAACATTGACCTCGAGCCAGCTAAGAAATCCCAAATATCTTAATAAAAGCAAACTCACTCGCCAGAGTGTGTCAGTACAAATATAAACTAACAACCATGCTAATTCCATACAACAACGCTATTTTCTGCTTATTCCTCCAGTGTGACCATCGCTTCTGTCTTAAGACACCATGACGCCTAAATTTAGTCAGTACAGTATAGTACACAGTTAATCAAACTGCCCTCCTATCAATGCATCGATTGCATTTGTATAGAATTATGTTAAGATTATGCTTACAACAAGCTCTGTCATAGTTGACATTGATGGACGCCTCTGGAGGTTATTTGCCACAGGGTGCCTCGAGAGATCGCATAGTTAACCTTGACCGCAGTCGCAGCGAGCAAATGATTCGCAAGCCGGCTATAAAAGGCAAAATTCAGCATATAAGGAATGAAATTAAATGAATAGCTAGTGGAGGGTTTAAAATTGGCATGACAGCTACAGCCACAGCCAGTGTGTGTGTGTGTGTGTGTGTGGTGCAAGACAACGCATGCCACTGCCAGATGCTTAAAGGGTTAATGACACCAACGAAACAAAAAACCATTTAAATACCCCGAAGATTAATGCCGCAGTATCCAAAACCTGGCTAACAAGCCGGGCCAATAAATCATGGCGAAAGTTTTCGTCGCATCAAATGTCAACCAAATCCAAAGAAGAAAAGTTATTAGTGAAAAACAAAAAACCATTCCCAATCCCTCGCTGGCTGCTGCGTCTGCTTTCACTGTCCATTAGAAAACAATCAACAAAATGTAGCAATAAGAATCGAAAGACAAAACAATGACAAACAATCAAAACCCATAAAGAAAATTAACAAACAAAACGAAAAAAAGTGCTCGAGTAATAATAACAAAACACGACAAACTTTTCATGTCGTGTAAATAAAAAAAAATCAAGAGTGTTAAATTCGATTGAAGTTTGTCATCGATTGTGGCCCTTCCACAGCTTGAGCTGTGGCTCTTTTGACACCGCTTCACTGGGTCAAGATTGAAGACTGAGCAGCCGCGATTGATTAAATGCCAGTCCGGGCGATTGGTGTATTGTTCCCCTCGTGGTTGTTGATTTTTTGATTAATTTAATCGGGCGGGGGGTTTTCATTGCTCATGACATTTGATAGAAACAATGCAATCGACGGTCAGACAAAAATGGAGCGGGGACAATGCCTGAGGAAGTTGAAGCTAAAATTTTATGATTTATTAAAAGAAGAAAATATAATTTCGATCTTTCGGATGCACTGCACGATCAAGTATAGACTGTGCCCTTACTCTTTTTGGTTTCAAAAAGAGTGAAACGGATTAAATTGAAAGTTGAATTTTCTTATATTTTCTAAATCTATATTTATTTATCTGAATCAGGGAAATTTTGTTTTGTTTTTTAATTTCTTGTGCATATGATGTGGTGCATGAGATAGTGTCATCTCTATACTCAGAGCTGCTAACAGCGCTAACGATATAAAGCATGAGAGAGTGACAACAAATATTGGGCTTGTTCAGCAGAATAATTGATCCCTGAACAGGTATCAGCAAAATTTTGCATCTAGTAGTTTTACTATTTCATTGATACATGCTCCTTAGGTCGGACATTTTATATATGAAAAAATGTAACGTCATACTGATACCCGCTTAAACGATGCATATTTGTGTATAAAACGCATAGCAAAAAAAAATTTTCAGAAAAAATAAGTTTTAGGGTCTGCGACTTGCACTTAAAGTTTATCGCTCATACGTACTGTTGCCCATACCTACATTTTTAATTTTTTAGTAGTTGGCGTTGACTTGGTTTGAAGTCATAACATTTGACAAAAAGGTACCATGACCATTACAAAGTGTTTTTTATATAACAGACACAACATGTAGGTAAATATATTTGGTACAAATTTTATATTACGGCAAAATTTATACTATTTTGCGCTGTTTACTTCTAGATGAAAGCGTTCATTAAGAGGCTATCAATATATCTTTAAAGTCAGGTCCCACACTGAACTGAAGTGCTGCGCATCACGGTTGCAGCCGTTCCTGCGAATAGTCTATTTTTACTGTGCTGCTTATAAATAGACTTCTTCAGGATCGAAAAATAATGCGGAATACTTTACTACTATGGGCAAAAAATACAGGGAAATTATTCATAAATCAAAAACTCTTTATTTAATATTGTCCCCTGCAAACAATTGAGCGATTGTTTAATCGCCAATCGCCAAAGAGAGTCTTCTGAGATTCGCGGGGAAGACTATCGGAAGATTGAATCTTCTAGCAATCATTCGCGCGACTCCCAAAAGATTGTTTGGTCCCCGATCGCAGGAAAAAATCTTCTGGGAATCGCGGGGGAGATTGTTATAACATTGAATCTTCCAAACGATCGATTGGCTTTAAAATGTGTTATCTCGAAACCAGGATACGTAGAAGTAAGTTACTGAAGACACAGGCAAACTTTCAGAGACAAGCATTAAAGAGAGAAGTTTTACAAAAACAAATCAAATTTTTTGTGAGCACATGAGTGCTAAATCTTTTTGCAAAGCTGTTTGGGTTGCGCATTAAAACTTTGATTTGTGAACAGTGTGTTTTTAGTATTCAACTATTTAATCAATTTAATATAAAATAATAACTAGACATAAATTGAATTAAAACCAATTCTTTCTAGCGTTATAAGTGCATTAAGTGCCAAATATTTGCTACTTTAAGGGCCGATTTCACATCTTTTAAATAGAGCTATTTGTCACATAAACTAACAAATAACAGTGTAAATTCGATGACTATCTGACACATAGCATCTATCTGGGAGAACAGAAATCGGCCCTAAATATATTAAATAAAATTATGAATCATTGATTGTGTTTAATATATATATGTATAGTTTGGTGACTATTCTGCGACTCTTGTGGGTGACTTTACGCGACACTTCCAATAGAGTCTTTGGCGACCCTTCTGGGAGACTCTTTTGCGTATCTTCAAAAAGTCCTTCTTGCGACACTTCCAGAAGACTATTCAGCGACTCTTCTGGAAGTGTCGCCGAAGTGGCTCACTTTCTCCCAACGGAAGATCAGAAAACGATCAGAATGCGGGATCGCGAGCGATTGAATTAAACCTCTTGACGAGTCGCCTGCGAATTTTCGGTGATGAAAAATGTTTGCTGGGTCAATTCATTTCATTCCCTTGAAATTAACCTTCCCCTACTGCATTACACTTGTGCCAACGTTTTTTACAATTTTGTTTGTGTTTGTGGGACATGGGGCAAAGTCTTCTTCTGGTATAGTCTTTAATTTCTTCTTCGTTTAGGGCTCTGTCTCTTTATCGATTCAAAACGGCGTCCACGGAGCGATCTCTTGAGTTTAGCGAATTGCCCATAGTAGCCAAAATGGACACTCAAAATGGTTTTCACTGTTATGTCTGTAGCATCTGACTAGAAGGACAGTGCGTTCATGCGTACATGGCCCTTTGTTGAAACCCCGCTCGTGGACCATGCTGACTTCAACTTGCGAGCCACACTAGTCGCACTTTCTGAAATGGGCAGTCTTAAAAGCGTGGAAAAAACGCATCTCTTCGTTGGAAATAGGCTCGCTTCGTCAAAATTTGGTCCTAGTCTACCCACCAAAAATACATTCGATTCCTGCTCCATTTTTATTTGTTGTTCGATTGAATTCAAATTTGACAACTTTTAAAATGATACAAAGAATTCGTCGACAGAATTTCGATTCGGTGAACGGGTCGTATACGTAATATTTGTGGAAACTTTGAAGGCTTTTCGCAGAGGTTAAAACATGATATAAAATTTTTTGATTTTTTAATTCATTATGTACACCCTTAAAGTAATCGTTTAAGATGGTATCAATTATATTTTTTATCGGCGTCCACCCTAATGCTCCTGTATCATGACCATACATACCTCAAATTGGCTATTATGATGCCGCATTACTCGAATTCAGAAGGAATATTATTGCAGTTTATACTTGATCATGGAGCAAGTTGTTCGTGCTGAAGACGGTCAGTGTTTCTAAACGACAAATAAAAACATTAACCATATAAGTGTATGTATATATTTGTCGCTCTCTCACTTAAGTTCTGTTTTTGCATGTTCGCTTTCTGCGCCTTCGGACTCTTTTTGAATGCAAAACGAAAGAGCTCCGCAGTAAGTCCCCTAAACAAGGCCAGCAGTTAATCGTAGTGAAATTTAAATGCTTTTGAACGCTTTTGGGAATGAAGAATATGTAAGCAATTGCTTAATAAAAGAGTGTGGACAAAAAATTGAGGTGAGTTTGAACTTTGCGAATTTACATATTCGTACAGAGTAAAATTAGGCTTAGTCTAATGCACATATGTAAGCTTCCAGAATTTTCTCTTTGAACAGCCTTTATATATGTAAGTACATGTTAATTATTGCATGTTTTGATCAAAAGAAGCAGAATTGCACATAAATTTGTCTATATACCACATATATTTATGTACTTCCCATTTGTATAGTGGGATCAAGGCACTAAATAATCTCACACCAACTAAATAAAGAAAGCTGAACAATAAAGTCGTTCAGCAAAACACGAATCAAGCACAGGAAAAGAAAACTGCTGGTTCCAGGTGCATTAATGAATTGTTTAAATCCAGCAATAGAGTGGCAATTAACAAAACAGACTATTCGAGATGTGTGAAAAAGCCGGTTGCCCTAATGAACGACCTTGGATTCCACCAAATTCTACTGGGTTATGAAATTTATTAACCCGCAATCAAAAATTATGTCTCCACTGAGAAATCTAAGAAATAATCATTTATTTTCCTCCTATGTAATTTCGTTATTTGAATTTGAGTAACGATAATTGTGGAAAGACATTGTAAATATTTTGGTCAAAAGCGGAAACATGGTTTATGTTAGTCCCAAAAATCAATCTGTTTTGAATACTATAATAAGATCCGAGCAAAAACACCTAGGATATGCAAGTGCAGCTCCCCATTTATGCAATTAAACTTTAAAATAAAAAACAGGCATACCAAATAATATTAACTCAAAATTATGAGAAACATTTCGAGGAAATTTACTAATCAAATCAAATCAAAGCCATAGGAGCCTCATTACTTGGTATAGGGAATTTTGCAGTCAGGGCATTCGACTGCAACACTTTTACATTTTTTTTTTGTCTTTCTTTACTTTGTTGATAGCCATTGGCAACAGTTATCTTCTTCGTAGGTTTCAAAGAACAAAATACAAGCACTTTTTCACTTGTTTTGACATTTGATTATACATTTTTTTACTAGGTGATAATTCGTTGCTTCCTTTTGCATTTCATTACTTTAAGTCCAACCCCTTTGCCGCATTCCATACTCACCCGGCAATTGTTTGCTTAACCATTCTAAGGAGAAGCTGCTATCAATCTCTGCTCTGCTTATCAATTAAATGTTTATAAAAATCAATGGCGCTAAGTGCAACTTTCCTGCCCAGACAACACACTCGCACACATTCACTCTCGCACAGACAATTTGCGGCATTCCATTTAATCAAGCTTATAAGTTGGTCAATTGGAAAAAAACAATTTCCCGCTGCTAAGGATGTTGCGCAAGCGCGTGTAAACTAATTTAATGGAAAGGCAACTAACTAAGGACTTGATTGAGGCTTATGTAAGGTGAGAGCCAAGTGACAAATTGTTGAGGCCGCCAGTTAGCTAAGCCACTGGGACAACGCCCCCATGTAAACACACAAAAAAATAACTGCCAACTGCCAGCAGCAGCTTTTGCAATTCAATTACTGCCGCTACCACCTTTTCCCTCACATGCATGCATTTTCCACTTTTCTTGATTATTTTTTTTTTTTATTTCTACCACAAAAATGTTTGGAGGGCCGCACCTTTTCGGCAGTCGTGTGGGTGAAAGTTAAGCGTTGCGAAAGTCATAAAAAATTCTATCAACAAATTCATAAAAGAAAAAATTATTTAATTAATGCATTGATCGGCAATCAGTGATCATTAACAGCAAACTTGTTAACAAAATTGAATTACAAAATTTGGCAACAAGAAGACCGCAAAGAAACGTAATTTTTCAAGTAATTTTAAAACAAAATTTGTTGGGCCCTGATCGCAACTGGGTCTTATTATTACATAATTGAACTTAATGTCTTGAGAGAGGGGAAAGAGAGAAAGAGGCGAGAGTCAAGTTGAAGTCTCAAGTCGAGACGACTCTGTTATGCAAATTGGTTAGTGTTTGGCATTTTGATTTTTTTTAAACACCCTGAAAGAGTGAGTATATTGATTTTAATCAGAGTTTTGAGACCTTTTAAAATGAATTTTGATCTTCTATGTATATTAAAGGTATCTATTCGTCCATATAAAGCAGGTATACTCAAGCCCATTCCGCAAGCAAAAATACGGGCTCCCCATTAAAGGCGGATAAATGAGTCCGAGACGCGTAGGAGAAAATTTTGAAATAAAATTAGATCCACAACTTAAGCCAAAAAATGATATCTTGGAGAATAGTTTACTTTCTGTTGAAATTTTGTACTAAGAAAAAGTTTGGAAAATGCAATTTCAATTCCACCATCTAATTGGACTGTATGCTAAGTAACTAGTGCTGCGGTAGCGAACTTTGATTTGCTCTTAAGTTGACTTTTGATTTTCCGATCTTTGCGCAATTTTTGGAGAATGGACAAATAATGAATAGTAAAAACGTCCAAAAGGTACGAAGAAAATTTTAAAATAATCTTAATCTGCCTGAAAGTATAAGTCCAAACCCCTTAGATCCTCTAACTTCTATTCTCTGTGAGTTCACGTCGAAAGCGAAATAGAACTAAAGAAAGTAAGGCTGCCTTCACACTGTTCGAAACATGACAAATGATAGTCTAGTAGTCCTGCTTTTTGTTCTGTTTTAAATTTGAATAGCTCGTCAAATTCATAGAATTTCATGGGGAAATGAGGGCCTACTAGATGTCATGGGTCATGTGTCGAACAGTGTGAAGGCAGCCTAACTGATGACGCAAAAATTAACAAATTGCACTAGCTAAACACAGTGTGTATGTGTGCGTTTGTGTATGTGTGCTTGCTTGCATGTGTGTCTCAATTGCACAGGGTATTTCAAAGTCAGGAAACTCGACTGCAACGTTCTTACGTGTTTAAAGTGATATTTTATACCAGGGGTGCACAAAATGTTCTAACGGCCGCGTTTAAACAAATACAAATGCACAAAATATACCTCAAGCAAAAACAACTACAAGAAAAAGATAGGGAAACCCGATTTTTGTTTGTCTTTCTTAGCTGGAACAAAAAGAGAGGAGAGCTGGCACATGAATTTCATGTTGCTTTATGTAGGCTTATGGATCACCCAACAACAACGAATACGTGGTTTGTGGAATGCGCTTCGGCCAAAAGAGTTACCGTAACCCTAATCCTCATTCGTTCCGGTTTTAATCTCTGACTCTCATAGAATAAAAAATTCAAGCAGAATAAAACGCAGCTAAATAAAAATGCAAATAGATGAAAACAATATCGCTAGGAATGCTATGGAGTGGAACTCGCTGGACGAATTCAGTTAGACACCAGGCAGACCAAAGAAACTTGGAGCAGAATTATCGGTAGAAAAGTGCTGGAAGAGAACTCAGAGCCAACAACAGATTTCGTTGCAAGAGAGCGGGATTGGAACTAAATCAAAAAAAAAGATACATTTTTAGAAATGAATGACATCTTTAATTCAAGAGCAAAGAGCAAAGCTAAGTAATAATAGTGAAAACCGAAAAACGATTAGAAAGAACGAATTTTTTTTAATTTTTTTTTTTTAGGTACACATTGAAAATGGATTCCGGTCTTTCACGAAATCAATAAAAATGTAATGGTAATGATAATGATAATGGTAATGGTAATGGTAATGGTAATGGTAATGGTAATGGTAATGGTAATGGTAATGGTAATGGTAATGGTAATGGTAATGGTAATGGTAATGGTAATGGTAATGGTAATGGTAATGGTAATGGTAATGGTAATGGTAATGGTAATGGTAATGGTAATGGTAATGGTAATGGTAATGGTAATGGTAATGGTAATGGTAATGGTAATGGTAATGGTAATGGTAATGGTAATGGTAATGGTAATGGTAATGGTAATGGTAATGGTAATGGTAATGGTAATGGTAATGGTAATGGTAATGGTAATGGTAATGGTAATGGTAATGTTAATGGTAATGGTAATGGTAATGGTAATGGTAATGGTAATGGTAATGGTAATGGTAATGGTAATGGTAATGGTAATGGTAATGGTAATGGTAATGGTAATGGTAATGGTAATGGTAATGGTAATGGTAATGGTAATGGTAATGGTAATGGTAATGGTAATGGTAATGGTAATGGTAATGGTAATGGTAATGGTAATGGTAATGGTAATGGTAATGGTAATGGTAATGGTAATGGTAATGGTAATGGTAATGGTTATGGTAATGGTAATTTTTTAGCAATACAAAGAGCAAAATAGAGACGCTGGAAAAGAAGTAATTTAATAACCAAAATCCCACCGCAGTATGCGATAAGGTATAAATTGGCACGACAAAATCTAAATTAAAAACTAGACTATCAGGACATAGGTGTGATATAAAACGACAAAACGAAACCCCAATCCACCAATGCGAAAACAATAAGTCAAACGGTTCACGTTAGAAATGTTGTATATTTTAAGCACACACTCACATATAAGACTAAACTACAAAACGGACACCGCTTAGATATACACCGCTTACAGACAGACATAAGAAAACTTACTTAGTTTCAAACTTTGCAGCTCTTCTGTATATAATCATGTGTAAACTTTTTGTTCTTTTAAAGTTTGACAATTTTGTGTTTTGGTTTGATACGACCGACTTGCACCAACCTCGATTTGAGCTCACATTTTGAGCTCCCAAGAACACTTACAAAATCTGGTGCACTTTTTTAAAGTTAAAATCGCTTTAGGCTCCCAAGAAGGTTTCGTTCTTTCAATCATATTTCACTATTTTGTTTGGTTAATATCACAGTGTAATTAGCATGGAATGCCTCTTTGGGGCGGTGATCCAAGTCTACCCCATTATTTACGGGCTGCCTATGGCTTCCAAACAAAACCGCAGTAACAAAACCGCCGCTGTGCACCTGTTACCCAGTTTTTAATTTAGTTTTGTTGTTAGCCGTTGGCATTGCCAGCAGCAGGGTAAGGTAAAGCATTGGCAGCCAGTTTCGTTAGTCGGTCGTTCAAACTGGGTCTCTCTTGGCCATTAAAACAAAAGCCAGGCCAGCGAAAAAGGAAGCCAACATTTCTGGTTGAGTGCACGCCAGCCGACAATTGTAATGCAAACAGGAACCCATAGAGTACGATCGATGGGAACGAGGGGGGACTGGCATGACATGCTTCAATTGACACCCTCTATATGGTTACATAAAAGACATATTTAAGCGATCCTTAAGCTATCAAAATTATATATTTATAAATAAGAATAAATTCCAGTTGCAAGTTCCGTTGCCAGAGTTTTATCTGCAACGGACGTGGCACAAGAAACTGATAAGCAAACCCATGAAGCTATCGACAATGGAGTTGACCGTCCGGCATGACGATTCATTGTTTGTTTGCTGCTGCACCCAGTTGACATTTAGATGATGACTACAACAAACCAAACCTCCAATGGAGGGGCCTTGGACTGGGCAAATTGACATTGCTTCATTCTCTTGGCTGCGGCTCCTCCTCCTGCGTGTTGTAGTTTTATTTTTTTGCATGACGGCTTTGTCGGCTTTGTTTGGACTATAAAAATGTCATAATCATCGTGATGCATACAACATGGTAAAAGCATTTCTTTCTAAACAACACCGATGAGAGTTCAATGTCCTCGGAGTTATATGCAAATGAAAATTACAAAAAAAAACTGCTTCAAAACAAATTTCCCAATTACAAATCAACAGCTGACACTCTTATTTATTTTGCCCAACACAAATTTCCCTACTAATTTCATTTGATTTCCAGCTCAACCACAAATAGAGAAGGGGGGAAAAAAGGCAAAAACAAAAGACTCCTGACCCATTTGCTGGCTATTTATAAGCCACTTTGTTGTTATTTTGCTCATTTTCAGTTAAATTGTTGTAACGATTTTTCCGTCTCCTTCTCCTCCTCTTCCTCATGTTGTTTACCCCTTTCTAAGTATTTCAGTCAACACAATTGTTGTTGAACCTAAAATTAGCACATTCACCCATTGAAGCCTACCTCCATCGATTAAATAACTTTGCCATTTTCAATCGATAAACAGGTCAAGTCTCTCTTATCCAATTAGAAAAGGAATTCATTTATTCTTGATAATTGCTCATGTAAATTTTGCATAAATCAAGTGACGCCTTTTCACAGTTAAAAATGTGGAAAATCCACCGCAAGCAAAGCTGATCTTGAGCCAGTAACATGATCATGCGCTCACGAAGCTTCGCTGATAAACAGGAAACAAAAAACTATGTCTATATTGTATGTGAACCGTTATAGCCAACGCAAAGAGAAGCACAATCATAAAAATTCTTAAGCCACATCGTTTATTTGAACTTTAACTTTCAGCAGCAGCAGACAGCAGCAGACAGACAAAAAAGCCAGAAGCCAGTCATAGCCCGCAGTTGGTCAAACAGAAGTAGTATAAGCAACTGAGCATTATATTAATAGAGATGGCAAATGTGTACACAAACACGACTCACGAGTTTACTATTTATATCGTTTTTTCTCAAACTTTTTTCTTAAAAATTGAGGTAGGGACGATAGCCACGTTAATTCTGCGTCCATAAAGCCCTACATCATCAAAATCGGTTCGGTACAACTTGAGAAAACGTGAGCAATTTAAAGGAAATTGAAAATTGACTGTTTTATCGAAAACATTGGTCGACAAAAACGGCTATATCTTCTAAAGCATTTCGAATTTCGGAAAATCCTTTTGGGATAATATTTTTGAGTATCTAAGCTACACAAAATAAAACAAAATATAAAAATTTAGAAAAATAAAATTTCTAGACCAGAAGGAGGACCCTAACTGATTTAATATTTTTCTTTTCATGCGGTTCGCTATTCTCCTGTATATCCTGTCAATAAGGGGCTCATACATTCTGATGTATTCCCTTATCAGTCGTTTCCGGAGCGCAATTAGCCCCTCAGCTTCCCTAAGTGATGTGTGTGAGTGGAGTGGGTTTGGTGGAGCAGCGCTCGTTGCAGCAGTCTTGATCTTGCTCATGAGCAGGTCAATAGCCTCGTCAACATCTTCAGTTGTCTTGATCTTCATTTTGAGGAAGAGAGACTCGCTCAACTCGTTCTGAAACTTTTTAAGATTAGATCCAGGGCGAACTATCCTGTTTCTGATCGGTGTTGTTAGAGTACTCAGGCCTAGTGTACCCACTAAGGGAAGATGTTCAGAGGACAGATCGTATTCCTCTTGTACTGCTAGGTGTCCTGGATGACCCTTGTAAAGGAAAAAGTCGAGGCAGGTCGGTGTCCCTACCCTATTGTAGGGATAATAGGTGGGTCTACCTGTTGCCAAGACCTGTGTAACGTCACCAGTTATGGCCTGATGCAGTTCTGTGCCTCGAGGGTTGGCCCTAAAGTCACCCCAAATCCGGAGCTTGGAATTGAAATATCCGATGATAAATTCTGGCCAAGCACCTCGAAACCTGCAGAGCTCCACGGTAGAGATGGTGGCAGGTACGCCGCTTCCACATGGATTTCTCCAAACGAAGTGGACACCATTACCGCTGCGAGCTGAGTATTGTTATTGGTGACTGGGTGGAGGTGATAGTGGATCAGCTCCTGCTTCACTTAAATTCAAGATCCCCCTCTAGGTCGGCCTTCAGGGTAATCAGCACGATAGCAGGCGTATCCATCCATGTCAAAGTAGTTCCCTGCGTGTAAAAATGTCTCCGAGATAAGCATAATATCGACATTGTGATTAGCAAGGAATAGCTTTAGCTCGTTAGCGTTGGGAATTATGATCCTTGGTGGAGAGGAGCTCCCTTATTTTCTGTAGCAGCTCAGCAATGGTGGATTGGAGACCAGTGATGGTTTGCTGCATGGAAAGTATGATTTGGGCTAACGGCCCATCTAGGCCCGCGCTCCTAGGTAGGTTTGAAGGGTTGTGGCCTGGTAAGTGAGCTGAATCCAGAGTAAGAGCTGAATACAGCGCCATGGAAAAAGTATTAGAGATAAACTTTGCGCTGCCTCTCCATTTTGCTGTTGCTAAACGATAGTCTCTAAACAGATACATTATAGTAACTGTAGGAAATAACTGTGGTGAGAGCGAGACGACCATATTCCCAAATTCTTTTTTCTTTATTGCTCATAACTTGAGAACCGCTCATGCGATCTTTATCATTTCTTCGGCACTTCGATACATATTGCACGGTACATTTCACGTTAAACGCGGTCCATTTCGGAACGTGAAGTCGGAACGTGAACGGAAAGTTATTCCATCAAAGCTAGATTTCAAATGAGATGGATAGAGAGATACCGAGCGATCGCTTACAAATGAAGAAAACTTTTTTGAAACAGCAAGAACCACATGAAATAGAAATTGAAAACCCTATTTCTTTAAATCCTATGGTTGAAGAAAAAGAAGAGAGAGAACACAAAATGAAGTTGTTGTAGCGCATAGGGCTTGGGCACCCCCAATCTAAGAATTATGTCTTATCGTTATTGGTCTACGAATCAAGAGACCTTGGAGCTGCTTTTCTATCTCAGTAAATTTAAAAGTTCCCTTCTCCGATCATGAGTGTGCAAAGGTATTTGGGTTCTCCTGAAGGGCCACCAGTTTTGATCGACACCACTGCAGTGATCAGGGAACCGGAATGAGATTTCCATACCTAGGTCGGTGGAGAAAAAGTCCCTTCGGTTTCACGACCCAGAGAAGCGGGGAAAGAACATCCCTTTGCAGAGTGTCTAGAGCAGTTGCAATATAAGTACTTACATTCACTGCTCTACTCGAGAACATCAGTTGGATGAACCCAACCAGTGGAGCATCTACTTCCAAGGCAAAGTTGATGGGACCAGATTAGACACTGTTATTTTTATAAATGCTAATGATTCCTCAATTTAGTTAGAATCTGCGTTTGAACAAGGTTGCAAATCTCTAAAATGTGGCTGAAGGTGTGACCCTGCTAATAAAATATAAGGATCGCGGAACGGTTCCTGTAGTTATCAAACCTAAAGGGTTTGGTTCCAATCTGGTTCATACATTTTTAGCTACTCAGACTATTTTCAAACAAAATTTAAACATACAACGTAAAATAAACTACAATCTGTACTAAAATGGAACACATTTTCAAATGTGTGGCAACATTTAACTGACACTGGCACTGACAGGTGTTCACACATGTATGGAAGCAACTGACACCCAAAAATATGGCAGCCTGGCAGTTAACGCACCTTATGCTTTAGTTTCTTAGGGAAATCGCAATATTCCAATTTTGTATTTAAATGAATCCGCTTAAGAAAATCTGTTTAACTCTTAAAGTAACGATAGATTTTAGAGAATAGAAAAGAGAGAACGAATAAACAGAATCGCATATCATCTTTTTTACCGTCATAATATTGAGAAAGTGTTTGAACTGAACCTTTTTCTATGTATAACAAAATAAATATGTATGTATAAAAACAAAATAAAATAACAATTATATTGGAATAAATTTCAATTAGGAACCTAAATTTGACGATAGTTTTCCATATCTTAACTGGAGATATGTGCTTAACAGTTCAGCAGTTGTAAGAACATTTGCTCTGTTAACTTAACACTCTGTTAAATGTTTGACTCAATTTCACACTTTTTTTTTGCTTCTTACCCAATCACGAGCTCATCTATAAATGCCAACACAAGCTCACACACACATTAAATGCACTTCTTGCTTATGCAAAAAAACTAAACACAAATCAAATCAAATTTAAACGGCGACATTTAATTGCAAACTGGTTTGAGCCCGTTGCCATCTAGTTAACCAGCAGCACTACCACCACCTGTGTGTTGCAGTTCTTGTCCAACAGACACTCACCCAAAATTCCACATGCCAATCCTCGTGGTCCATAATGCCGCGCGCAGCATTCAAATAGCCAAACAGGCAGTTCATGTTGAAAGCTGAAAACGAACTAATTGACCAGAACTCAAGAACTGGCCAGCCGGCAGTTAAGTGGTCCAAATTGATGACGATAAGCCAAGAATTCAAAAGCAAATCGTGAGAGATATCAACAGAATGGACCAAGAAGTATTGTGTTATGATTTTCATGTTGCTTTTCGAGCTGATTGCGAACTGTTCAGGTAACCTCGAAACGTGCCAAAACACGACAAAACTAAACTGGTGCGAAGCCGCAAGTTAACAATTGTCAATCATTAGAGGCACACAGAAAACCGCAAATATATTCAATAAGAGGGAAGTTGGTCAGACTTCCGGTAGTAATACCTACCAAAGTACCAAAGTGATCCGTATATACACATCTTCTTCTTCTTCTTGGAACTTGAAGCGCCATTCAAGTTAATTTGCTCCAATTATGAAAATGCTCATGTGCTCATTAAACTTAATTGAGAGCTGGAGAAGACGACGACGCAGCATATCTACTCACTCGTACTAGAACGAGAGAGTAGTATATAAAAAAACCGTAAAATAAATATAATAAAAACAAAAGCCAACCACAGTTGCCGACAGGCGAGATGGCACAGTTATCTTCCTATCTCTTTTGGAGAACAGTTGGCCAAATAAGGTAGAATTTAAGATCATCTAGGCAAAAAAAGCTTGGCAAAGATTGAGAGTAAGACTTTGTAAAATTTTCTGAAATAGCTTCACGCAATTATGAACTAGCTTTGTGAGCCCAAAATCTTATGCTTTCCAACCAAAATCGTACACCCTTCTTCAAATATTCCAAAACGAAAATCATCATAGAAAAATCTTTACGGCTTTTTTAAACAAATACTCCCGACTGAGATTTGGCTCTGACCTTCGTTAATGTATACAGGCGCGCACTAAGAAAGAAAATTTGTAAAATTTGTACGCGAAGTAGGTGAAAACGCCAAAGAAAAGTTTGTATGGGGCAAATAAAGCTATTTTAAGCAAAGTTATTATATTCAGGCAACATTGTGCTGAGCTGCTTTGCTCAGAGAACGAGTACTAAATACCGAAAACTGAGTATCAAGTACCGAGAATTCAGTATTGAGTATAGGGGACAGAGTAATCTGGTCTAAGAATCGAGGTCTGTGTATCAAGTGCAGAGTATCTAGTTCTGTGTATCAAAAACTAATTATCAAATACTAAGTATCGAATTCTCAGTACCGAAAGCCAAATATCGATCTCTGAGAATCGAGTTCTGAGTATCGAAAACTGAGTTTCAAGTACTGAGTATCGAGTTCAGAGTATGGATCTCTGAGAATTGAGTTCTGAGTATCAGTTTTAAATCTCGAATATTAAGTTTTGAAAACTGAGTATCAAGTAGGGAGTATCGGGTTCAGAGTATCGAGCTCTGAGAATCGAATTTTGAGGGTCGAGTTGTGAGTAATGTACTCTTGAGTATGGGAAACTAAGTATCAAGTATCAAGTACTAAGTATCGAGTGTAAAAAACTGAGTAGCAAGTTCTAAGTATCTTGTACTGAATATCGAGATCTGAGTTTCAAGCTCTATCAGTATCAGAGTATCAACATCTGAGTATCGAAAACAGAGTTTCAAGTACTGAGTATCGGGTTCAGAGTATCGAGCTGTGGGAATCGATTTCTGAGTATCGTGCGCTTTTGAGAAACGAGTTCTAAATATCAAGTTTTTAGTATAGGGTTCTGAGTATCAAGTACTAATTATCGAGTTCTATCGATCGAGTACTAAATACTAAGTATCGGGTTCAGAGTATCGAGCTCTGAGAAACGAGTTCTGAGTATAAAATAATTGGTATCGATGTCTGAGTATCGAAAACTGAGAATCTAGAACTGATTATTCACTTTTAAGTATCGTGTACTGAGTATCGAGTTCAGAGAATCGAGTTCTGAGAATCGAGTTCAGAGTATCAAGCACTGAGTATCAAGTTTTGAATATCAAATACTGATTGTCAAGTTTTAAGTATCGAGCTTTGAAAGTCGAGTTTTAAGTGTCAAGTATTGAGTATCGAGTTGTGAGTATCGAAAACTGAGTATTAGGTACGGGGTATCCAGCTCTGAATGTCGAAAACTAAGTATCAAGTACTAAGTATTGTGTTTTAAGTATCGTTTATTGAATATCAAGCTCTGTGAGTATCAAAAACTAAGTATTAGGTACGGAGTATCCAGCTCTGAATGTCGAAAACTAATTATCAAGTACTGATTATCGAGTTCTAAGTATCGTTTACTGATATCTGAGCATCGAGTTCTGAGAACTGAGCTCTGAGTAACAAGTTCTGAGCATCGCGCTCTGAGAATCGAGAACTGAGTATTAAGTACGGAGTATCGAATTCGGAATAACAAAAAATAAATATCAATTACTGATTATCGAGTTTTAAGTATTGTGTATTTAATATCCAGCTCTGAGGCACGCCCTCTGAGTACCGACTTCTGTACTTCAAGTACTGAGTATGGAGATGTGTGAGTCGAGTTCTGAATACCAAGAACTGAGTATCAAGTACTCTTTTAAAGCGAAAGCACTTCTCTGTTCTGGACCGGTTTGCGGTCTGGCTTTAAATATCTGGAGTTCTATAAATTCAAACGTGTCAATCAAAATTTTTTTCATAAACAAACACGAAATTCGAGTATATTTTTCAAATGTGTTAAAATACTAATAAAAGTTGTGTTAAGGACATTAAAAGACAGTTTTTATTTTATTGAGGCAAAGGTGGGTTTGGGGGTGAATATCTAGGTATCTTTTAAAAACTTCCCTACTTCCGCTCAGTGTACCAATTTGTTATGATTTCCCATCATTCACTCTGACGTCCCTCTTTGTCTGTTCAATATTTTCTTTTCCATGTTAAGTTTTGGTCATGTTATTTTAGACATAACATTTTGTTGTTGCTGCTTACATCAGCGACAAGAAAACTCTCTCACGTTCGGTTTGGGTCGTGGCGTGCCCAATTTAACCTTTTGAACTGGTCAAGAGTCGTCGAGGCATTTGTGACGTCAGTTTGTATTTTTTTTTTGCAATCAGGTCTCAGCTGGCCGCTGCCGCTGCTGCCCCAACATGAGGCCAGTTGTGTGTTGTTTTGTAGCTGGCTGTTTGTTATTAATTGACTTTTGAGTTGACTTGCGTTTAATTTATGGCGCATACGCCCCAGCAGAGATCGGAAGCCGACGCTTAAGGAAGTTGATCAATGTTTTGCTGCGCTCCTCTTGCAACGTTTTTATGGCTCATAAAGTAGAGGAAGAATTTTTCTTTTTGTACAAAAATAGCGAAAGTTCTGCTTTTGTTTATTTACTTGGTAAATTTCTCTCTGTTCCAAGTATTTGCATTTTCTGCTCTTTTGTTGGTTTAATAATTGCCAACTTGTTTTCCACGAAGCTATCGTGTGTGTGTGTGTGTGCATGTAAATATATATGTGAGAAATTTTAATTACAAGCCACAAACAACAACAATTTGTGCCTGTATACTTGCATCTTAAGATCTATGTAAGCAACTACGAGGTCGGTTTGATTAGAAGGTGAGTCTTTGAATCCTATCTTCAAGGGGACAGTTGTTAAAGTTTGAGCAAGGTAATGGGCAATTTAGGGAATTTTACCAAAATCAACCAAGAATTATATATTTCCCACCCAAAGAAGTGTTTATCTTTCCAATTTAATACTAAACTCAGAGGTAAAATATCTTTTGGAGATCTTAAGAAGGAGAATAACAGACCTTAATGCGCTCTAAAATAGAACGTTTTAAAGAATCTGACGTAGCTCTGCCAAAAATAGAGCCATGTTAAGTATCTTATGGGATTTGTATAGATTGGAACCCTTCTTTAAAAGACAGTTTCCATATAGCCAAAAATTCATATGTAAAATATTTGCTGTTGTGTAAATTGGGGCCGCTTCCCTCAGTGTAGTCAAGACACTTTGTGGTTCAGTTTTTCTCCTACGCCTTTCGGCAAATATATTGCCTTACTATATCTATATATTTTAAATAAATCTTTGCAATCCGTTTACAAAATTCAACTACACTCCAAAAAGACACTAAATACGTTCTTAAAATGTTTTTATAGCCTTTAATCAGCCGTAGCTCCACCAAATATTGAGCTGGCTCTTATGATCTTAAGAGTTTTGGATAGACGGCTCTAAATACTTCCATACAATACTATTGCTAGACCTTATAGGATTATAAAAGCAATAAATAAATTACAAAACTAAAATCTCCGCCTAAAATAGTGCTACGTTAATAATGTTCAGCGTTTTTGATAGATTGGAACTTTTATTATAAGACTGCATTCCTATAATTCCCTACCTAAGTTCTCTCTTTTTGGAGACCTTAAAACGCTTTTAAACAGGGGTGCACAGGCCCTATGCGCATTCGTTATTGTTTTCCGCATAGATATAGTCGCGTCTATAGCTCTTAGAAGCATGCGTAGTGCAACAACAACTTTATGTGTATTCTCCCATTAAGAAAGAGATCTTTAGAGAGCATTAACAAAAAAGTGTATGTGACGTCTCCAGCCAAGGTGTTGTAACTTTAAGAACGGTCTTAAATTATCTCTAACCTTACATCTAATTGATCTTTCAAGTCATCTTTCAAGTTATGTTCTAACTTAAAGTTGTTCTTTTTAGACTAGGATCTATTATAAATACAACCTTAAAATACTTTTGATAAGTCTTATAGGGCTATAAAAATTCTAAGAAAACTCTAAAAGAGCTTTAAAAAAGTTCTAAAACCACCACTTAACTAAAATCTGCCTTATCTTAGATTCAAAGTTGTTCATTCGGACAAGATTCCAATATGATTCTAAATTTGTTTACAAAATACTTTTGGTAGACCTCATACGGTTCTTAGAGCTAAAAAAAAATCCCCAAAAAACTCTTAAAAAGCTTTAAATCAATCACTAAACTAAAATATGCCTTACTACTATACGTTAATGACTTTAGGGTTTAGAATAGCTCAAGAGCCCTTCTTTTAGACTAGAGTCCTAAAAACATCCATATAATACTATTGGTAGAAATTTTTGGGTTATTAAAGCTTTAATAAAGCTCTAAAGCAATAACTTAACCAAAATTTGCCTTAGCTCAGCCCAAGTAAGTGCTAGTTGAATGATTCTTCTACTTTTGCATAGATTGTAAGCCTTCCTAGGAGTTCCTTAATAAGCCCTCATCACTCTTTTTGGAGACCTTAGAACGCTCTAAAACAGGTGTACCCAAGCCCTATGTGCACGCCCTGACGATCTGAAAAAAACTTGCTTTGCTCAACAACATCATAATTGAATACACATATTCACTGCTGGCTAAGGCTATACGTAGAGCAACAATAACTTTATATATAGTCTCTCTTTCCTTTCTCTGCTATGCCTTTAGCAAATTTGTACGCAACAACCAGAAGGTGTATGGAATAGGGAGTACGCCGTGCATGCAGTCTTTAAGCATAGCTCAAGGTTATAAGTAGTATTTCTGCTCTTCAGCGAAACTTTATATGCTGGCGGAGAATGATTTCGTTTGTATCAGACAGCCACGAGCACAAAAGTCCGTTTCCTCTTGGTATATCTGCTGGTTCTGGTTGTATTTGTGAATACGCGGCCATAAGCTGATGCTGAGCACCTTTTGGGAATATGAGCTTTAGGTTCTTAGATTTTTAGGAATTCGTAACTAAGACTAGATTTCAATAAGGAGCTTTCAAAGACGTTAAATCTAGACGTTAATAAAACACACTAAAAGTTGGTAAAGTCCACTGATGAAACAACTTGGAGGTTCTTTCAACAGCTGAATAGTTTAATTACTTTAAGTTGTAGAATTTGGGATTATTTGAAAATAGCCGCCAACTGTACAAATATATCGATAGGCATTTTAACGTAAAGGCAGTTTAATACTGTGAAGATGATTGCACTGAGTACAGAATGATCGAGAACAGTAGTGACAGATGGACCGAGACGAACGATTTATAGAATGGACACCACACCACAAGGGAGGCTAGTTGACCGTACGGCTGTTTCCAAATCATCAGCGGTCTTTGCCTGTTTTTACTAACAGCCAGGAGCTATCTCTACTGTCATAATCGTTTATATTATTCGGTTACAAAAGCATGTTTCATCTTTTTATTCAAAAACTCAATAACTTGTACGACCTCCCCTCGTTTTTCATTCTCGTTGCATTGCTCAAAAGATTAATGATAAGTTGAGGAGCAGCATCAGGCACAAGCACATCGCGCTTCATGATCCCGGCACTGAAAGTAATCGAGAAGAAACAACAACAACAACAACAACTTGATGAGAGAACTTGTGAAATGTCTTACTTGGAAAATGTAGTCTTCGAAGGCTTTTGCTCCAGTTTGAAACTAGAAAAAAGTTACATTTTTTGTTGTACAAGCAACGGAAATGCAACAAATTTTTATGGCCAAGTTGGGGAAAAAGCGAAACTTTTAAAAGCCTGCAACATGAGTAGATGATAAGCTATTTATAGGCTGCTGCTGCTGCTGCTGCTGCCGCCTTATCCAATTGGTTCTACGTACACATGTCCGGGCTTGGACCTCCTCAACCCATTGCAGCAGCCAAAGTAGTTCAACCTGTTCGGTGGCTTTGGCTTTGGCCAAAAGAATGTGGCTGCGAATTTATAGCTCTTTTTGCTTTCAACTTTACGACGCTGCGTCTACTTCTATGTGCCATCTTGCAGTCGGGGCTAGGAAATTAAACTTTCATGGCAAATTAGAGTTAAGATTTATGCGAAAAAAAAACCAACAACTACAAATTTGGGTTGAGAAATATGGTTAGGTCACATTAAAATTTAACCAAGTGATAAGTAAGCTAGTCTCAGACGTGTCATCAAGTTGTAAAAGGAAAAAAAATTTGGCATTCCGCAAAACTTTTTCCTGACTCAATTTATGTATTTTTCTTTTCCTCGTTTAAAAAAAAGTCTCATAAATTTGGATTTATTAACCATAGAAAATTCCAAAAACTGTTTATTATTTCTTTTATTTTCTCACGTTTTTGTGTTGAGGTCTACTAGAGGTAAGTCCAGTCAGTAGTTTTAGTCCAACGATTTTACTCAATATTGTCAATAAATCCTTGATTTTTCATGGATGATAAAATCGCAGATAATTTGCCAAAAAGTGATAAAAAAAAAAAAAAACGGTGTGTCGTTAACACTCACGAGGCTTTGATGTGAAAGGTAATGCTATATTGAAGGGCCTAATTTCAAAATCCGCAATGACAATCGGTAAATAAAATGAGAAAACAGGAAGTGGAAATACCAAAATCCTTCATTTCTGTAATTCTTCTAAGTCACTGTTGTCAGTGCGAAGTCTGCGTTAAGTCACAGTCAGTTTACTGTTTAGTCACTATCAAGTCACTGTTTGGTCGAACAGATGCGAAATACTGTCAAGTCACGGTTTAGTCACCGTTTAGTCACTGTTAAGTCACTGTCAAGTAACTGTTTAATCACTGTCAAGTCACTATTTAGTCGATCAGATGCGAAACACTGTCAAGTCACTGCCAAGTCACTGTTAAGTCACTGTTTCGTCACTATCAAGTCACTGTTTGGTCGAACAGACACGAGATACTGTCAAGTCACTGTTTGGTAACCGTTTAGTCACTGTTTAGTCACTGTCAAGTAACTGTTTAATCACTGTCAAGTCACTATTCAGTCGATCAGACACGAAACACTGTCAAGTCACTGCCAAGTCACTGTTAAGTCACTGTTATGTTACTGTTTAGTCACTGTTTCGTCACTCTCAAGTCCCTGTTTAGTCACTATCAAGTCACTGTTTGGTCGAACAGACACGAGATACTGTCAAGTCACTGTTTGATAACCGTTTAGTCACTGTTTAGTCACTGTCAAGTAACGGTTTAATCACTGTCAAGTCACTATTTAGTCGATCAGACACGAAACACTGTCAAGTCACTGTTATGTTACTGTTTAGTCACTGTTTCGTCACTCTCAAGTCCCTGTTTTGTCACTATCAAGTCACTGTTTGGTCGAACAGACACGAGATACTGTCAAGTCACTGTTTGGTAACCGTTTAGTCACTGTTTAGTCACTGTCAAGTAATTGTTTAATCACTGTCAAGTCACTATTTAGTCGATCAGACACGAAACACTGTCAAGTCACTGTTATGTTACTGTTTAGTCACTGTTTCGTCACTCTCAAGTCCCTGTTTAGTCACTATCAAGTCACTGTTTGGTCGAACAGACACAAGATACTGTCAAGTCACTGTCTAGTAACTGTTTAATTACTGTCAACTCACTATTTAGTCGAACAAGCACGAAACACTGTCAAGTCACTGTTATGTTGCTGTTTAGCCACTGTTTCGTCACTGTCAAGTCACTGTTCAGTCACTGTTTAGTCACTGTTGAGCCGCTGTTTAGTCACCCCCAACTAACTGTTTAGTCGACCCCACACCTTTTTCACTGTGTTAAGAACTGAATTATAAAGTATATAAGTACAATATAATGGATTAATGGAATGTAACTTATTCAATTACTTCCAGCCTCCTAAGAACAATTTGGTCCTTCGAGCCGGATATGAAATTGGGACCAAGTTCATACGAATCAGAGATGTTGACAACTTATAACCGCATTCCTGATTATACCCGCTACTCGTAGAGTAAAAAGGGTATACTAAAGTCGTGCAAATGTATGTAACAGGCTCAGAGATGGTAAGAGATAGAGGTTTGACATGTATGGGACAAATGCTTCTTATACTTGCAGGCCCCCTCCCGTTCCCCCTCCCGTTCCCGCAATTCGGATAAAACGTTATATCTCCTACAGTTTTGAAGATAGACGATTCGTACCTTCTAGAGATAGTTAGTAATTAGCAAAACAAATAAATTTGCCGAGGAATTTTTAAAGATCGGATGAGCGGTTCTCAAGATACGAGCAAAAATGTTTAAAATAGCCGAGTTAAAAAAGTGTTGCATACTTTTCAGATGTTCACCCTAAGGAACGCAGGAACACTGTTAAACATGTTTTTTCATGAGTAACGGGTATATCGAAGTCGGTTAGAGCTATATTTGTCTATAAAACAAACTAAACCGCATTCTATTGGATTTTTGGATCGGTTCAGCATTTTCGACGATTAGTTTTCGGAGTGTAATAACGCTAACCAATGGCCGATTTTTCTTTATACTTTACCGGTACATACTGGTACATATCGTTATACCGAAATAAAAATCCAGGAACCTTTACGGAAATGAATACCGAAATAATGTTTGAACCAAAACAGAACCTTCTACCGAAACATAAGTTTCGATACGTACCAGAACCGGAACCGGAACCGAATAACGATTCGGTTTGATTCCCAGTTTTAAAGAAATCTTTTAAAAGAACCACAAGTTAGCTTTTGCCCCTAGACGAATTGGTGTGTTTGTTTACCAATCAAAATATATAAAAATCTAAAAATATAAAATCTCAAAAACAAATTTATATTAAATCTAAAAGAAAGAAGAGAGACGATCTCTCTGGGCAAGCTTTTGGAAAATTTTCAAAAAGCACTCAACAGAAAATTGCTTTTTCTGCACAGCACATAAAATTCGCCTACGCAAAATGATTCAACATATTTTTTTTGTTGCTCTATAGACAGATATAAAGAGATGTGAAATTATGGCTTTTGCTGTTAAACATTTGGCAACACTCTTGTTATGAAATCGCAGAGTTTTCAATTTTCCAGCAGGCGTTGGTCAGTGAAAAGAAAATCTTAAATTGAACCAGGCCACAAAACAATGGGCATACCCAGACTGAAAAATAACAAAAAAAAACTCGTTTAGCAGTTGCAAACTTCCATCCATCCTCCTCTTAGTCTGCGTTTAGCGTCGTCAAGCAGCTGGAACCACCACAGCAATCTCCGTCAAAACAATGGCACTCAACCGAACCGCGAGCAATTGAAACCAGAATTCAGTTTGGTTTAGATTTTCACTTTTGCGGCTGTTTGATGGACATTCCTGCCGAGGTCTCAATTCAAACAACCCAAATTCGCGGAGGCACGTGGTGGAGATTTCCACTTTGGCTAGCCAATTTTTGCTCATTGTTCTAGGGCAAAGCAGCTGGTTCCATTGAATTGCATTTAATTGAAAGCATTTGGAGTGGACCTGCAGTTGTTGGATTAGATTGGTCTGAACTTTGAAATTGACATTGACAGTGTTGAAACAATGAAGCGCTTTGAGATGTGGCGGCAGCTATTGATGTCGGAAATTGATATGAATTATGAGCAGAGACTGCACTTTTGACACCGGGTCCTTTCTATAGACTAGGAGTCGGCAAAACACACACATGCTCATTTTGGCGTGGCGTGTGTGTGTTTAGCGGAGAGAGTGAGGTGTGGAACTCTGCTATAGACTCATCTTAGCTGAAGTCTTCTATTTAGTTCCCATTTTCCCCATAAGAAAAAACTAAATCACTTGAGTTAGTGATAAAAGACGCTACAATTTATGCAGTGGCTTTTGTCACGAGCTTAAACTCACCTCTAAAATGCTTAAAGCAAACAAACAACTCTATTAAAATACAACCGTTAGTTAAGCGTTTTCTTAGAATTCATTTGAACTGCATTTACAGCTAACATTTCCTGCTGCAGTTCTCCAAAGAAACAAGAAACAAGAAACCGTTAAGAAGATTCCCTTGGGTAAATATTTATGTAAATTTTCTTGAAATTCAAATGACATTTTATTTGCCTTTTCACTTTTGCAAATTAACAAAAGAATCATAAAACTAAAATAGAAATTCAAATTTTCTTTTACAAATATTATAAAACCGGTTTGGCACTTGTTAGAAATTATGAAAGAGGTTTCAATAGAATGCCCAAACAATGGAATGGATCACAAAAAATGCAAATCAACTTTGATGTTGTGTGATTTGTAATGTTAATTAACAAACAAAAAGGGAAAGAGAATGCATATGAAAAACGAAAGTGACCAAACGAAATGCGGAAATCGACATAAAATATATAAATTGATTCATTTTCAATTCAAAAAGTAAAAGTCTGCCCTGTGTTTACCAAATACGAAGAAATTATGCCAGGCAAATGCGTTAAAGAAGTTCTTTTCGGACTGGGTGGGTTTTAGTTGTTTAATCTTATCAACAATCGACTTCTTCACCTCGCTTTGGCAGTCAATGTTAATATAAACACCAGCAGAGAAGGAGGAGGAGCAGGAGGCACAGCAGCAGCATCATCCTTGTTTACATAATACATAAATGCGCCTGCCTTGTGGCTTATAAAAATAAACTCTGTGCAGTGCACAAGACGGTTTCTACTTACTTAAACGCTTCCTTCCCAGCCCCAATTTGTTTATACATGGTGGAGGAGGAGAGGAGGGGGGGAGGGGTTGTGGCACGGCACAATTAATTTAATGCTGAATTGCATTCACTTACCTAAAACAAAAGAAGAAAGAGGAAAAAGTTAGCATGGAAATTCATTTTTTATGTTTACACAAATAGACTTTGCCAGAAGATAAATATTATAGGAACATGAATCAGCAATGGGCATTCAATGGCCCCCTGTGCCTTCAAGCCCAGGCATTTTTCAAAATATTTACCATGAAAACACTTTATCCCCTTCTATTGAGGAGACTAAGTTGAGCCAATTAAGGGGGTTAAAAAATGTGCTATAATTGCTAATTTGTTAACCAATTCTTTCTTTTCTGAGATTGTCCTCCAAATTCTTTGAGATTTTCTAAGTAGATAGTGGACCATTTCAAGTTCGAAAACAAATGCCTTAGTTTTATAACTTTTACTTAGATTTCGGATATAGATAGACTATAACAATTTTGGAGTTACCTCTAGTACTCAACTATCAATTTAAGTTCAAAGTGTCTTGGATAACGTTTATTTGATTTGAAATGATTTTACAATTACAGCAAAAGTATTATATTTCGGTGACACGTCATTACACCCAACACAACAATTCAACAATCCGTCAATTTAACACAAAAAGTTTTCACAAAAATTTACAACACACGTCAATACATCACTAGTTCATTTCAACCAACACAACAATTCAACACACGTCAATTCAACACAAAACAAAATAATTAATTTATTTAATTGGTTTGAATGGTATTGACGAAGTGTTAAATTGTTGTTGACTTTTTTTTTGTGAAGACTTTGTTTTGTGTTGAATTGACGTGATGAAATTGTTTTGTGTTGAATAGACGTGGAACCGAAAGTTGAGTAACGATGACTTTTATTAGTGATAGTAAATAAAATGCAAGTGTGTAGTACCATCACAGATAGAAGGGAGACACTAGTTGCAGGTAAAAATTTTTCCTCATTCGTGAACAAGTTGTGAACAAAATAATGTGATTTCTGGTGCTTTCGGAGGATACTAAAATCAGATTCGACTGACATTGCCACTTGTGTTGAAATTTTAATTGCTTTGTTTTGAAATTGATTCTGTTGAAATTGTATATGTGTTGAAATATCTTGTGTTATATTCAGGGCTGCAAACCTCCTAAAAATCGGGAGGGGTTCACTCCGGGGTTCGAACCTGCGAAATTTTGTGGGTTTGGGTTCAAGGAGCAGGTTCAGAAGGTCGGTGAACCTAGGTTCAGGTTCGAACCGGGGTTCAGGAATAATTTTGTTCTTCGCTAATTGAGAAAACATGTAAGTAAATTGAAACAAACTTAGAGCCGATTTATCTTTTCCAGATAGCTGTTATGTGTCGGATAAGCTCACAATTTACTCTGCCCTTTATAAGGGACATATGGCTCTTTGAGAACATAAAATGAGAAAAGGGTCCTTAAACTTTTTATTCATAGGTGGAAGTTTAGAGACTTGATAACATCGTATTCGAGCTTGGATCTCGAATCAGTCTATATCAAGTCTGTCCCGCTTCTGAATCCAATTGAACGGAATTGGTAAATGTTGTGATTTCTAAAAAACTATTAAAGAACTCGACCGTATATGTTTGCTATCAAGAGGAAGCAAATCAAGAAAAGCCCAATAGCTCCCAGTTTTATTTAAAGCAGGATTTGCCTATCTTCTGCAAATCAGGAGAGACTATTGCAATAACTGTTTTGGAATTGCAAAGGTTATAAAAGTGTAAGAAGTGACAACAACATACAACGCCCGTAGGTGCCCCCATTTCGGCCCTTCTGTATTAGTGAAGGAAATTCTATCGCCCCAACAATTGGTATAGGTTAATTACACTAGTTTACAAAAAAAAAAAATAAAAATTACCCATTTCAGCTGAAAAATTTTCTTAGTATAGTTTGGAATGGTGATCTAAAAAATCGATTTCAAAAATTTTTTCATGGCTCCGTTTTTGAAATATTAATTTTTTAAATTTTTTTGGTAGGTACTCTTACATTTTAAGCCATATCTCAGTTCATAATTGTCAGATAGAGTCAAGTAAGAAATAAATCGAAAGGTAATGCAGCTGCCAATAATTGCGTGGAGCATTGTTTTTAAATCGGTTCAGTAGTTTGAATTCAACAACCAAGAATATTTCAAAAAAATCGATTTTTTGCTCGAAAATCCAAGAAATTTCATTTTTAAACGACTAGAAAAAATATAAAAAAATACAAAAAAATTATTTTTATTTTTTCTACTTAAGAATCGCACTTTTACGAAGAAAATAAGGTATTTGTGAGGAAAATCGTGTAACACGTACCATAGATGGATCAAATTGAGTAAAGGAACTAACAGTCAAATTTGAGTATATTGTGTGTTTCCAAAAACTAACATTGTACTTTTCTTCGTTTTTTGGTCAAATTATGAAGTGAACGAAAAGCCAGAACAAAAATAAAAATTAAATACGGAACAAAAGTCGAAGCAAACGAAAATTTATTTTAAAATATTAAGGAAAATATCACATTTTTTTGCACTAAATTGCTTACAGCTCCTGTGTTTGTTCACAGATTTTGGTCATCGAAATCTGTTTTTCTTCGTAGAAATGCGGTTCTTATGTAGAAAAAATAAAAATAATTTTTTTGGATTTTTTTATATTTTTTCCAGGCGACCAAAAATGAATTTTCGAGCAAAAAACCGATTTTTTCGAAAAATTTTTGGATATTGTAGTCAAACTAATGAACCGATTTAAAAACAATGTTCTACTCGATTACCGGCAGCGAAAGAACCTTTCGATTCGTATCTTGCTTGACTCTATCTGACAATTATAAAGTGAGATATGGCTTAAAATGTAAGTGCCCCTACCAAAAAATAAAAAAAAATTATATTTCAAAAACGGAGCCATGAAAAAATGTTTGAAATTGATTTTTGAGATCACCATTCCAAACTACACTAAAAAAAATTTTCAGTAGAAATGGGTCTTTTTGGCTGTAAACTAGTGTTATTATTGTATCTTCAGCAATATTTCATTATTACTGACTCTATCGCTGGATGAAACAAACATTGAGTAGAAAAAGTGCGCTAGACTGATACTTGTGATGCAGGAACAACTGATACAACAAATGCGACATATTTAAGTTCTTTACAATGATAGTTTTTTCAAAACCTTAAAGCAAAGAGATTGCTTTTCATCCTTATCAAATATAAACATGGTTAAGAATTATTAATTATTATTTTATTTATCGTTCTAAAAGGTTTTGATAATTGGTTCCTTCTAAATATTATACAATGAAACAAAATGTTTCTTTGTAAGCTGTTTTTATTTCAAGGCAATATTGGGAAATGGCAATCTTGACATTAATAGAATCTAGAAAAAATTAATAGAACGTGTATTTTGAACCGAACCCTTTTTACTTTTTTTTTTGCTCCGGTTCAGGTTCGGGTTCGGGAAGAAAAAATTGTTCTGCTCCGGTTCAGGTTCGGTTCGGACTTCCCGAAAATTCCGGAGTCTCCGACTCCGGAGCGGTTCAGCTCCGAACCGGTTTGCAGCCCTGGTTATATTTGTGCTGTGTTGAATTGACGTGTTGAAATTGTAGTAGTAGTAGTAGTAGAATTATCATTTATTTATAAATTGTTACTTAATATTAACCTGATCTGTATAAGAAGTAAAGCTAGCTGATTTAAGAATACTGTTGTTGGTAACAAAAAAAATCAAAAATGATAATTGGTGGTAACACCGGATTGGCTTACTACCGTCAGCCGTAAACTTAACGCGTCTTTCTACTTCCCCGACTACTACACCCGGCTTCCCGGGTCTTCCCCAGATACCAGATCGTTCGTCAAAGAAAGCTTCAATATGCGCAAGTTTCTGTATATACTAAATAAATTCATTCTTTACCAATTGCCTATAGCGTTGTGCTTCAAAGATGTAGCCAATGAGCTTTGGCCAGCTTTCGCCATTTAAAACTTGCAGGCATTTCTCTTTACTAAGACTGTCCCTTTTCCAATAAATTCGACGTATCTCCCTTAAGATTGGACATCTGGCTATGAAGTGCAGCGTATCTTCTCTTTCTCTCATATTGCATAATGAACACTCTTCCGAGCGATCGATTCTGTTGGGGGGAGTATTCTAAACTCAAGAGCTCTACTGTTGCCTTGAAAATTGCCGCAATTCCGTTTATGTCTATATCATCGCTGAAGTAGTTTATGGCTCCAAGGTTGTATTCTAACGCTCGCCCTGCGCTCCGCATTGTCTCGAGAAGATCTTTTCACACCCTCGATCAACAGTCCGTGGTTTATTTTCCAGGTGGATAGATTCTCAAAAGAGCAATTTGCAAGAGATTCCCACTTTTGAAAGAACTGTTTCTTCGTTTGCATCAAGTACGTAGCGATAATTTTTGGCAGTCGGTGCGCTTCCATGTTCATGGTCTTCCTTATATAGCTTAAATGTAAGTGTAGTGTGTCGGCATAAACTGGAGATAGTCCAGTTTCGATAATGATGGGATGGTTTGGCGTATTCATTGGAAGCCTAAACAGTCGCTTTATAAATCCCATCAGCAATTTTTCCACATCTTCATATTGGGTGTGTCCCCATACTTGGGCGGCGTAGCACATTATGGATCGCGATACTGCATCAATTGGTATTTACCAAAGATTAAGAGTTGTATATCAAAGCCTCCTTTTCAAATAAATTCTAGTAAAAAAAAAAACTTCTTTTTTCCACCCTACACACCAAATCGAAAGTTTTGAGCTTAAATGACCTCTGGAATATGGCTCTGAAGTACTTTTGTCTCGTTTTTTAACCGGTTCTAACAGTTTCAAATCATAGCCTATGACTTTCGCGATTTTTGGGACAGTTCGATCAACACTTTCATCGTGTTTTAAAACGAGAACTAAAGGAATATGATTTCTTATAAAATTGAAAAAAATTAAATACCCGTGTTTTAAATGTTATAAAGGTCTGCATGATTGGTCAAAGTTCCGTACCCGGAAGTGTTTCAGTTTCCAAAAACAGAGTTTACACAGTACAGTTACAGTATAGGCATACAGATTATATAGTTTTTATCACTCTTTATCTGGTGGTAATTGTGGTTTGACAAATGATTTTATAATTATTATGTCTCATATTAAAATTGTAATTACTTTTTGTGTTTTTTCTAGTTCCCAGACTGTGATAAATGTGGCCCAAAGTGCGTTGTAGAAATCGATTCTTTTGCTTCATTTCGGGCAGAGTCACGTAACTTGAATTTCGGGCTACTGGGCACGATCCAATATTTGACTAAACACTCAACACTCAGCACCCAAATACGCAAATGGAAATGGGGTCGCTTTCAATTTTCTGCACAAAAAATTAAAATAAAAACTGATTCACCATATTTGCATGTCGCGTGCCCATTGTGTGTCAAAGGAAACTCTGGGGGGGAGTCAAATCAAAAAGAGTAGCCTTTTGTCCGCCTTTTGATGTGTTTATGACAAATTCAAATAAAATGCATCAATCATCCAGACAACAAAAAAACGCATCATAAACTGCTTCTGGTGTTTGTTTTGTTTTGTAATCGTGAGAAATGGCAGTTGATAGCCGGGAGATCATCATCATCAACATGGCGAATCATCAACAGTGAAAAGTTCCTGCTGACTGAATTAGGCAGGCCAACAACTTTGTTACTGCCACTCGACGTGGCACATAATAATATTAAAAGAAGAAAAGGAAAAAATCCAACTTTAGTTCACCGCCATAAAAAGTTGCTGCCGCCGGTCTTTGGGCTCTCCCTGAGGCGACAGAGAAGGCATAAAAGTTGCGCGTTGTTTGGTTGCACTCGAGCAGAGAAGAAGCAGAAGTTGGAGCACTGCCGGAGCAATGCACTCCGCCGTCTCGGGGCAGCTGCCAACTATTTTGCATCCATTTGAGTGCTTCTATGCTATGTGGTTGTTGTTGCTGCTGTCACGTATGTGTCGTCTTGTGATAATACTATTATGGAATAATGGTAAAGTGTTGCAAAGAACATTGACTTTGCAAATTAACCAAATTCAAACGCAAAGTTCATTGCCTGCGTCTGCCTTGGCAACATGTTGCGGCAACATTTTGAGTTTCGCTTATCGTGGAGAAGCATTTAACGATTTCCGTCACAAAGCACACCATGTGGAGGAGTCTTATTACCCACGCAGGCAAAATTTTGCAAACTTTGCAAAAAATAAAAAGATGGCCTAAAATATTATTTTTGTTTAAAAATATTCATACTTTTTCGGGAAGGGTTAAAGCTTGGGCCTGTCATGTGACAGGAAATGAAGCTAATTTGTATTTGCGGGTGTGGCAGTTGTTTTTGGGTTGAGTGTGGAGACCAGCGAGGAAACCCAAGGAGTTTGGACAGGCAGGCAACCTTCACATTTTTATGGCACCCACAAAAAACAGGCGTTGCGTTTCATTTTTTGCATAATATTTTATGATAAAGGCACACACACACACACACACATCATACAACAAAGAAAGTGTCTCTCTTCCTCTCACTGGGCTGCCTTTGAACTTGCCTAAAGGCAAAACAGAAAAAGCTCTTTGAATAGGGCCAAAGCTGTCACAGATTTTTTTATACGGGCAAAGTACACGGCCAGAAAAAATAGGCACAAACTAATAAAGGTTTATGGCAATCCAGCTTTGGTTGGATTTTTAGGGTCAATTTCGGATTTCAATTTCAAAAAACAATTATAACAAAATATCACAGAACTAAACTTGTTGAGCTACATATGAGCAAGTTTTTTTCGATTTTTCAATTTTGTACCCATTACTGTTTTAAATATATAAAATTCTATACCAAAATCGGTCAGATAGTGGCCCTTTATACTCCTCCAAATATATCAACTTTTGTGCCAAAAACAAGTGAGAAAGTCGGTCAAGCCCGACTATGTCATACTCTGTACCAAGAGCAGGAGCTAAATGCAACGTTTCTGCTGCGCTCATCTCTAAGTTTCTCTCTCTCTCCCTCTCTCTTTCCCTCACACGTTGTTGAATAAAAATGCGGTGTTGGTTGTGTGCGCGGGAGGGGGGGGGGGAGGGGGGAATTTATTTTTGGTCATAACTTGAGAACCGCTCATCCGATCTTTATCATTTCTTCGGCAAATCGATACATTTTGCTAATTACTAACTATCTCTAAAAGGTACGAATCGTCTATCTTCAAAACTGTAGGAGATATAACGTTTATTCCGAATTGCGGGGGCGGGAGGGGGCGTGGCAAAAATTGAAAATAAACTTGATCTGCCTGCAGCTATAAGAAGCATTTGTTCCATACATGTCAAACCTCTATCTCTTACCATCTCCGAGATCTGTTTGTTCATACGGACGGACGGACGGACGGACGGACAGACAGACGGACAGACAGACGGACAGACGGACAGACGGACATGGCTATATCGACTCGGCTGTTAATGCTGATCAAGAATATATATACTTTATAGGGTCGGAAATGATTCCTTCTTCCTGTTACATACTTTTGCACAAACTTAATATACTCTATGTACCTTCGGTACAGAGTATAAAAAACACAATAACTCTCAACCCAATGTTCTGTTCAATGCTCTGACTACGTCACTGACCGAAATATCAAATCGCTCTCGGGCTTCTCTCACCCGAATGGGTGCGCTCATTGCTCTGCACTGATAGGTCTGAGAGCAACGCTTTGCCAAGCCCAAGTCTGTCAATCGGTCATAAAATCCGTGCTTCTCGAAGACCAAACTGTAAAAAGGTGGCACACTCAAGAGAGCGGCAAAGTTTAGCATAAGCAGAGAACGAGTCAGTGTGAGAGAGAACGAGAGAGCGCAGATAGGTTGTCGCATACAGTCATATTGTTAGACGAGCCTAGTAGGCTGTAAGCTCACACATCGATGATAAAGGGCATAGCAGAATAAGCATACAAAAACTGCCCCCACTCCAATCAGCACCAAATTTAGATATGTTGTTACCATCAAAGAGAAATTCAAGCTCCTAAATTTTTAGTCTTCTAATCGCTATTGGAGTAGAGTTATAAGAGCGTAAAGTTAAAACAAAAAACTTGCTTATCTTAAGAACCGCTTAACCGATTTGAATGCGCTAAAAATATGTTATAAGTGTCCACCATAGAATTCAGAAAATTATTTTTGCACATTTTTATTATCAATTCTTAGGCACCAAAAATATTCTTAAAATTTTCCACGAATTTTTTCGGGGTGTAAATCGATTTCAACTCTTATAGTTTTTTGGTGGTTTTTTCAATAAGAATTCCTTAACAATGTAAAATTTTTGCAGTGACATCGGGAATCATCTTCATAGTGAATACCAATAAAACATGTTAATAGTTTTACAAATATATTTTATTATATTGAGCACACTGTAACTACTCATACAGAATTGACAGAAAATTTCCCCTTTTTTCCCCTTTTAAGTTGATTTACAGTGTGCCTAATATGTATAAAATATTAATGAAAAATACTATTTTAACGTTTAATTATATTTCAGTATGAGGTTCACTTGGGAAGTGTTTGCAAAAATTATATGTTGTTAGGGATCTCTTGACGAAAAAACAAGCCAAAAACTATCGGTGTTGCAAAAAGCTAACACCGTAAAAGAATTATTTGAAAATTTTAATACTTTTTTTTGGCCTAAAGAATTGGCAACAGAAATGTGCAAAAATTAGTTTTTGAATTGTTCTTTTTACACTTACAACATATATTAAGCCCATCCAAATCGGTTAAGCGGTTCTTAAGATAAACGATTTTTTTGATTTATCTTTCCGCCGTCATTACTCTACTCAAATAGCGATTAGAAGACTAAAAATTTAGGAGAGTGAGTCTCTCAATGATGGTAACAACATATTTAATTTTGGTTCTGATCGGAGTGGGGGCAGTTTTTGTATGCTTATTCTGCTATGCCCTTTAAGGGTTTAATTTCAAAATCAAAAGTTTTTTCAATTTTATATACAGCAGCAATGGCAATCTTTCAAAAGAAGAAAACTCAAAGGGAGCTGAAATTCCAAATACCATCCGAAAAAGCACCGTTTTTTCACGTTTAGTCACTGTTCAGTCACTGTTTTGGTGGTGTTAACTGCACATTCAGTCAATGTTAAGTCTCTTTTCAGTAACTGTTCAGTCACTGTATAGTCACTGTTTGTTCGCTGCTAAGTCACTGCTAAGTCACTGTTAAGTCACTGTTAGGTCACTGTTAAGTCACTGTTAAGTCTGTTTTGTCACAGTTTAGGCGTTGTTAATTAAACATTCAGTCACTGTTTAGTCACTGTTCAGTCATTGTCAAGTCACGGTTTATTCACTGTTAAGTAACTTTTAAGTAACTGTTCAGTCACTGTTAAGTAACTGTTCAGTCACTGTTTAGTCACTGTTTGGTCGCTGCTAAGTCACTGTTTTGTCACAGCTTAGGCGCTCTTAAGTCACTGCTTATTCACTGTTTAGTTACTATTTGACACTGTTTAGTCACTAATCCCCTCTTTCCCCTCATTCTTCCTCTATCACAGCGTCACGTGACACTGATATCAAATTTTACTCCTACTAAATTCTTCCGTACTGAATATAAAGGTAAAAAATATGTTTCTCTCCTCTCACAACCAAAGAGAGAGCGTAATTAAAGGTTGTTTTGTTACCTCTTTTCAATATGGTCGCGCGAAAGCGGTCTTTTTTTGACACATGCGAACGGGGGCACCGGTTTTTGCGACACCTGCATTCGTTCTTTACAACAATCAAACTAGATCTATCAATTGTGCTGGTGAACACAGCCATTATTGTTGAACCGATTCGATAACTTGGGTTCAATACAGGTTCAAGTTGACAGGTTTTGTCACACTAGGTTCGATACGCTGTAAAGAATGCGTCGGAATTTTGGGTTCAAATCGGTCCAGTTCAAAACCGGTTGGCAGCCCAGGTTTGATATAGGTAAAGAGCCTAATGAGAAATGTAAGATGAAACTGGAACGCTACGAAGTACTAAAAGCGTACTTTGTCCTCAACTGACAATTCTTATGTTCATTACAGAAACCAACAATTTCGATGGGTTTTAACACATTTGTTGCCCTGCTAAGATTTTTACGCCAAAAACCAATTGTCTGTATCTGTGCACAAAAGTGGAAAAGTTAACAAACTCAACAATAAATGTATAAATATTCATGGCTGCAATATTTATGACATAACTATAAAAGCCAACCAATCGATAGTCGAGGCTTTCTTTTGAAATGTATGATAAATTATTTAAGATTTTATCAGGGCCATGGAAAATACCGACAATATTTGATGTTTCTTTCTGTGTACTCCCTCTCATGGAAAGCTGTTCCACTTTAGAAAGCATTAAACAAACATCATAATCAAACAGTTTGATGCTATGTTGTGGGTTGGAAATGGAAGCAGCCACCCGTCTACCTATTCACCCACAAAAGCTGGCCCCAGAGTCAGCTGTGGACCGAGATGAGTCATACAGCTGTTGGTCTTAGGGGTGGTTTGTTTCACGGCCACCCCCTTTTATGTGAGTCAGAATAAGCATAAGTATGACTCAGGAGACAGAGCAGCAGTTCATCAACTCAACAAAAAAACAAAAAACAGACAGTAAATAATGAAACGTGTTTGGTATAATCAACGACTAAAACGTGATACAAACTGGCATTAGGAGGGGAATATAAACAAAGCACTGATTACCCTGATGCCTCAACTGATGCCGCTGGCCATTTCAAGGCAAAGGGGTGCAAAATTTCAAGTGACGCAAATTTGTGAAAATTAAAAACCTCTGAAACCACATGTTGCCTTTAATTTAAATATTTTTGAAAATATTTCTTGATGAATCTTCTCTATCGAAATCTCATTAAAAAAACGTAATTTGAAACCAAAGGAATTTCTGGGCAGCAAACAAAGCATTCAAATAAATCATCAAATTCTTTCTTTCCACACCCCATACTTATAACGTATTATGGTTAATCCTAATTGTTGTTGGACTTTAGCTTCCAAAAGGCAAACAGCAGAAATATTCCAAAAAAGATATACGACTACTCGCCAAATTGTACACACTGTTGTATCTAATGTCCAACAAATATTTACTTATTAACCTCAGCTGATATGAGGTAAATGGTTGTGCATGTGTGTGGTGAAGTTGACATGGAAATATACCAAATTTCACATACTCTTGAAAAATTTCACATAAAACAGAATTAAAGATTTCCTGGTAGGTAAGAAACATTTGACAAGAGTCACAATAGGAAAACCAAAAAGTTTGCACGACTTTTGCGAAAGTGACAAGTTGATTTTTGCTTCATCCCGATTTTGACATAATTTACAAAACGAATCTTCAACAGATAAACTGCCAACCGATCTAGCATTATATAGTAATTTGTACTACCTCTAATGGAAAGTTGTTCCACTTTATAAAGCACTTTAAAAGCATGCGAAGCACTTAAATATGAAAAGTCTTATGAAAAACAAGTGAGAAAGTCGGTCAAGCCCGACTATAACATACTCTGTACCTGGAGTAGAAGCTGAATGCAATGCTGGTGCTGCGCTCATCTCAAAGTCTCTCTCTTACTCTCTCTCTCTCTTTCTAAGATTGTGTGGTGTTAGTAGTGAATGGGTGGGGGGGGTTGGGTGAGGGCGATGTACTTTTTTGCTCACAACTTGAGAACCGCTGATCTGATCTTTATCATTCCTTCGGCAAATCGATACATATTGCTAATTACTAACTAACTCTAGAAGGTACGAAACGTCTATCTTTAAAACTGTAGGAGATATAACGTTTTTTCCGAATTGCGGGGGCGGGAGGGGGCGTGGCGAAAATTGAAAATAAACTTGATCTGCCTGCAGCTATAAGAAACATTTGTCCCATACATGTCAAACCTCTATCTCTTACCATCTCCGAGATCTGTTTGTTCATACGGACGGACGGACGGACAGACGGACATGGCTATATCGACTCGGCTGTTGATGCTGATCAAGAATATATATACTTTTTATAGTCGGAAATGATTCCTTCTCCCTGTTACATACTTTTGCAAAAACTTTATATACTCTTTGTACCTTCGGTACAGAGTATAAAAATTTTTAAATGGGCCTGTTCCCGTTTCCAAATTCGATTGATCGGGATTAATAAGAGTTGTGATATTTCAGAAATGATTTAAGAACTCGTGCCCATCTTCATCAAGAGGGTCTAATAAAGGTAAATAGGGTTGTGGTACCTCCACAAGCCGAAGAACACAGTCAATTTTTGATTTGATCTAAATAAGCCGAACCTTTATTGACACAGGAACCTTCTCTGTGTTGGATGAGACCATGACCCGGTTCGATAGACCCAAACAAAACCCCCGAGAAGAAGTGGTTCTGCAGTGTTTAATTTCGGACCATTTTTGCATCGATTAACAATACAATATCGATCCGAATTCGTCTTGTAAATTATCATAAAAATCCTTTGAACGCTCGTTTAAAAAGCTTAGTGTTGAACTTTTTTTTCATCCTTATTTGAAGTAGGGTTTAAAAAAAAGCTATATCAAAACTATGTCGATATTTCTTTTGATATTCTTGCAAACTCTTCTTTTGGCATATCTGTGTGTGTGTGTGTATTACAGTAAACAATGCCAGCAAAACGTAGGGGTGGCTATTTGGGCCGTCGAACGAGTGAACTAACACAGATGCGAAATGTTAGGTCATGGTTGTGGGTTTGATGATGGGATGTGGGCGAGAAGTTGATCAGATTTGGGTGGTAAGTGAGTGGAAAGTGGTCGGAAAGTGGTTGGAATTTGGACGGGAAGTTTTGGGAAAAAAGATGGGAATTGGGTGGAAAGTGAATGGGATGTGGGTACGAAGTGGGAGTAAAGTGGGTGTAATGTGGGTGGTATGTGGTCGGGAAGTTGTTGGAAAGTGGATGGGATCTAAGTGGGGGAAAAGGCATTAGATTTTTATATACATCTACTTTTGCTTCTAAAAAAATCTATAAAATCGACTATTTAGAAATTTTCCAAAAATAACCATATCTTTTGAATATCTGAAGTTTTTTACAGGCGCGTCGAGTCTGTCCGCAAAAAGTCATTTCTGATTACGGGAAAAACTTTGAGGAGGCATTAAAAAAAAACTTTTCCGAGACTTTATAAAGGCAGCTAGTACAAGTAACACTTCTACATATCAGTTCAATCCCCCTAGTGCTCCCCCTTGGGCTCCATTTTCACCATAAAGTTTATTTTCCACAACAATCCACTTTGTTATCGAAGATCAAAGCTTCTCAGAAATTTCTGAATAAGCATCCAGAATTTTATCGGTAGAGATGGGAAAAAAACTAAAAATCTGATTAGATGCTTTCAATTAATTGTTCGTTGAGACGATTTTGTTTCAAGATCAAAAATATTTGAATTCTTGTATCCAAAAATGGATATGGAGGAATGGGAACTGAGTTGACAATGAAAAAACGATTTCCCAGCTCTTTCTTAATCTGTAAAAACATTCAAAAGTGAAACCACTAAACAAAAAATTTGTATGTAGCGGTTCAGCCGGTTTACAACAGGAAGTACTTTTAATATGGCAAAGAATTTTTAAAAAACTTTTACAATTTACAAAATTTTTTCTTAGTTTTTTTTTCAGAAGAAGGAATATTAGCTTCGGATCCCACAGAATTAAAATATTTCCAAATTCTTGTAAAACAACGAGGTGAACTTGTTTTATTTATTAGAACTAGGAGGGAATTTTAAGAACAGATTCAACTTAAAATGATTCGCTCTTCCCGTAGTATACTTTTTGTAGCATTAATTCTAAGTCTATCATAGTCTAAGACTGGATTTACACGATGAAGCAAACTTCATGAAGTTTTGTTAGTAGGCGAGACATACAAGTGAAATTCTATACAGTTTGTTCAACAAATCTAGTAGATTTCCCTTGAGTTTCAAGCCTACTATGATAACTTCATGAAGTTTGCTTCATCGTGTAAATCCCGACTAAGTCTATCATTATTTACATATATTTTTTTTTATTTCAATTATTTTTGACAGCTTTTCTTTAAAGTGATTTGGCCGCCATAGTTCGCTTCTGTTAAGACATAGTCCATAGTTTCTCATTTTGTGATTCAAACTAAACTTTTATAAAGCCAACACAAACACTCAAAAGCTTTTATGATGCTAAAGCTACCTTCAGTCCCGATTTTTAAAAAAGAAAGGATCTAAGGGTATATATAATGTTAATTTTCATTAACATACTTCGATATGGGTCAAAAAATGGACAGCTTAAGATCGCATATTGGTCTTCAAAGTAATTTCTTGGAGTGGTCCAACCTGTAAAACATAGCTCGGAAGTATCTTTCAACCCAATGTTCGCGACGCTGACTGAAAAAAAAAACAAAAACGCTCTTGGGCTTTCCTCAACCTTACTCCATAACAGGCCCTAGACAGTCAATCGGTCATAAAAAGCGTGCTTCTTGAGAGAGCGCAATTAGTTTGTCGCATACATTCATATTGCTAGCCAAGCCTAGGCTGTAAGCTTACACACCGATGCATACATAAGAAGAAGAACTTTTGATGAGGGCGTGAATTTTGCCAAAATTACAGACCTGAGAGAAAAACAAACTTAAAATATGTTTCTCTTCTTTCACAAACAAAAGAGGCAGAAAACGTAGTTAAAGCTGAAATTGTCAACTAGAGCGAGGCCGTGAAGTAGCTTCGATCTGACTGCTTTGATCTCTGCCAAGCTTCGTCATGTGTTCGGCTCTTGTTTGTGTAGTTATTAGCGAAATCTCTTCGGCCGCTGGGGGCATCCACTGACAATCGTTGAGTTAAAGTTATTTTCGGTACCTCTATTTGAACTTAGTACGGTGTTCTCTTCAATTTTTCGCAATGTTCTCGATTTAAGAACCTTTGTTCTCATTTTAATAATATTTACAGTGGTTTTTCTATTCTAAAATGTTTCGTGTCTTATTTGAGTACTTGAAATTATAAGTACCAAATGGTATATATTCTATTCCGATCAATGTGGACCGAACCTTCACTCTCTAACCAATTCGTAGTTCTCGTGGTAGAGGTAAAGAGCACATTAGTTTCACCAGCACACAGCGCTTCGGACAAACTATCTATCAAATTTAAACTTGCTTTTCTTTTTTGTAGAATAGAGTAAAAATGTGTAGATAACAAACAAAAGCAATCCCTGTGTACTAGGCGATAAAATGAGTAACAAATTTAATAAAGGCAACCTGGTTTACCTGTCTATATCAGAATGCATGTGTGTGTTGTGTATGTTTATGACCAGCACAACAGGTTCATTTAATTTAGTCACACACACGCCTCAATGGATTTACTGATAAGTTTCTTACAGCTAACAAAATTCTGACGCATCAAAAAGAAAAAAAAGCGGAAATGCAGGAAATATATAGAGGAGACATGCTTAATAAATATCTCAAAAACAATAAACAAAAACAAATTTTCTCCAGCTGAATCATTCAAAGATGCCAAAAAGTAATGAGTCATTTTTGTTTAAACAAATTCAGTTAGTTTGGAATTTTTTATTTATTTATCTTAGAAAAAATGAAAAAATAAAACAAAATATGTAGAAAGAAATACAAAGTTGGTCAGCGATAAGTGTTGGATTATGAGTAAAAGGAAATGTGTGCTCTACATATATGAAATGACTCCGGCTGCTTATCGCGGGCACAAAAGTCTTATATATGGAGGTTTTGTGCAACAGGCGCCACAAACGACGGTTGGCATTTGCATTTTAAACGTTTTTTGCCAATTCGCTGCTGTTTAATATGCATGTAACGTAAACTGGCTGAAGGCTACTGAAATCAATGGACTCCATCCAGACGACAGACATAAGCTATGGGTTTATGTTTTGAAATAAACTCAAAAGTGCATTTTGTGAGTTGAATTGGAATGTAGCAGAGGGAGGCAGGGCAGAGGGCAAAGATTATCCCAGCCGGATGTCATAAAAATCAGCAAGAGTTTTTGCACATTACAAGGGAGGATACAACTCCCCAAGGACATGCACCAACAATGTCTAATGCAACAAATGTATTGCCAAAGTTGTGTCAGCCCAGGACCCTGACATCAAGATTTACACAAGGATAGGAAAATCGATAAGATGTTGGTTAGAAGAACCATAAGATGGGGTGCGAAAACAAGTGGAAATTGTTATTGGGGGAATAAAAATGCGTTTCTGGGTGGTTTTGACCTAGCCTTGGCTTAATTGGAATTGTGCCTAAGGGCTCTAAGGGTTCTCGCCCTTTCCTGCATTTGGGGGTTGTGTTAGAATTTCAATAATGGCGGACACTTTCACCATCAGAAATCTCCAAGATTTTACCAACGCCCTTAAAATAAATGTGTTTGTAATATAATTACCTGCTGCGAAAAGACATATCTATTTTCTGTTCTATAAAAAATGCTTTCAAATTATGTCACACATAATTACACCCCGGACGACTGGAAACTGTTTGTATTTGTAGCTATTTATAGCTGCTCCCGCCCGTTATTTTTTCAAGCAATTAAATTCCAATTTCGGGTTCTCTTGTTTTTGCTAATTGGTGAATGTTTCATTTGGAGGTCGCCGATCGCTGATTTTTCAATGTCATGAAAAGTTATCGTCGGTCAAACCAGATTAAGATGAGTTTCATGAAAATTATTTACTCAGCGCTTCAGTAAAACAAAACAAAACAAAACACACACACACATTAAACAGCTGGCACTTCACATTGATGACGATGGAGACGGCATTGAATGTGGCTAAGAGCTTAACCAGGTGAGAAACAGAATATCTTAGTGGATTGGCTACAACGAGGTAGAGAGCTATATATGTAATATGGTAAAAAACTTAAAACCGATGTGAACAGTAGATCATCACGAATAGTATATACCAGTTTAAGGTCCGATTCCCTAGATTTAAAACTGGGATCGCATTGATGGGAAGGTCGACAATCCTAAGTACAACCATGTCTGGACCATTCCGTTTCAACTTACACTGGTAGCTGGGGCAGTCACATCTAAGTCCTGCCTACCGAATAGGTTGGATTCTAAACTTCACGTTGTATGGCGAGGACACCATTTTGTAGCTAACCTTCTCCTTGGGTTTTGAGATTATCTTGTACTTGAGAGCCTTACGCGCAGCCAGAAAAGTCTTCCTCTGTGACCAGCTTGTTGCTGATTTTGCTATTTCAAGGCTTTCTGACTCTGTCCACTTTAGGTCGCTGATATGCAAGAGATAGCTAATTCGTTTCCCAACTAAAGCATCATTTTTCAGGATATAATTTCAGTGCTATTTTTAAACTGAGCGACAAGATATGGACAATATGTCCGAAATTTATGTGGACTTAAGGCCCATAACATTTTGTAGTTTAATTTCGATGCTTACTACGATTAGTTTGAATATGGGCGTTTTGTCATGTCACCGAATACAACTAGTAAAATTTGGTTTTTGCGAGAGAGTCTTTCGGGTATGTTTTTGTCTTTGATTTTCGTATTTGCAAAATCAGCTGCTTTAACCATTACCTTAGCAGAAGGAGGATTGTGTGTAGAATGGGATGGCGTTAGAGCTGGAGAAACTTCGATGTATCGATGTTTTTTATCTAAGATGCAGACATCGATGATTTTTTTTTAACAATCGATGTTTTTGACACGGCCACACTATTTTCTTATAAAATTAACTTGGCGACTCTAAGAAGTGTACAATTCGAACGATTATTATACCCTTGGAGAGGGTATATTAAAATTGTCCGGATGTTTGTAACGCATAGAAGGAAGCATCTCCGACCACATAAAGTATATATATTCTTGATCAGCATGCCGAGCTGAGTTGATATAGCCATGTCCGTCTGTCCGTCCGTCTGTCCGTCCGTCTGTTTCTATGCTATCTCCTCCGTCAGTTTTAAAGCTATCGTAACCAAACTTTGCACGAAGTCTTTTGGTATAAATACGCTGCACATTTGTCGGAACCGGCCGAATCGGATGACTATAGCATATAGCTGCCATAGGAACGATCAGTTGAAAAACTAGTTTCAGTGAGAAAAACTTTTTTGTTTTTAATGGTATCGCTCCCAACGCTCGCATTTATAAGTTTTCAATGATTTCACATAATTTCACCAAAATTTTTCGAAATCGGACTACTATATAGTATAGCTGCCATACAAAAGTAAGGTCTGAAAAAAAGTCTTAGTGAGAAAAACTTTTTTGTTTTCAATGTTATCGCTCTCAACGCCCGTATTAATAAGTTTTCAATGATTTTACATCATTTCACCAAAATTTTCAAGCTCCAAGGGTATATAAACTTCGGTCGAGCCGAAGTTAGGTTGCCTCTATTTTTTTTTCTGTGTATGATATATATTTTGCTTACTACATATGGGCTAATCCGAAAATTTTTAAACCAAGGGTTGAAATTTAAAGTTATCCAAAATCCAGATGTTTGTTAATGGAATAATAGGGTACATATTCAAGCTTCAAAATATGTAAGCAATATTGTTCTACGGTGGTTTGTCTGCTCTTGGCAGAGGCATACCTAACCCTTCCTCTTGCTTCTATTAATTCTTGAAAAAAGGGGTTTTTTATTGGTCACAAAAATGGTAAAAACAGTCGTTATAGTATTTTCCGTTTAGCAAAACTTAAAGTTTGTTTCATTTCCTTTAATTTAAGGTACTCATTATATTTGTAGGATATCTAATATATATTAAAAATTTAATCTAAAAATCGGTTTGCTGTGTGTAACGTCCGCAACGGAAAATTGGGTTTTTTTAATTTAGCAGAATGAATTTTAATAATTCGGTTATCCAAACTTGCTTTATAAACAGAGTTTTTTATGCCCTTTAAACTGATGAAAAAAAATATACCTTTATTACACATATTTTTGAAAACAGTTAATGTGAAAATGTGTAACGTCCGCAACGGCAAGAAAATACTCAAAAAAAATTTTTTTTTATTTGAGGTGGAAATAGGTGTTTATAATGGATTATTGCCTGCTGAGTCTGAATCTGGGCTCTAAATTGCTCTAGGTTGTCGAGAATCCGAAAAACATAACCTCAAAGTAACAAAAAGTGTGTTTATATAATATTAATATTAATAATTGATAAATATCGATCAAAATCGGTATTTCCAACATCAGAAAATGAAAACCCAAATGAATTCGAGTTTTATCATTACAAACTGAATTTCAAGCCAATCGGATAAAAAATAATTTTCTTGCAAGCAGAATTTTACGGAAATTTTCCTCGTGGGCTAATTTTTGAAAATCTGGAAAACACGTGTCGAACTATTTCGCGTACTAAGCTTACAAACCCAGTTTCAAGTCAATGGGATGAAAATAAATTTTTTTTGATACTATTTGGGTCAATGGAAAAAGTGTAACGTCCGCAACGTAACGTCCGCAACAGCACAAAAATTAAGATATTTTAATAACGGGTCCACTTATCATTCTTTTGAAAGCTGCGTTGAATTGGTCATATATTCTACTAAATTTTTTGTTATCAGACTTTTTTTTTTTATTATGCAAAATTCGCTAAAAAATGTGGAAATGCACATAAGCCTCAAAGTCGACTTCCATTTTTTGTAACGTCCGCAACGGAACTTTAAACAAGCATAACTTTTTTTCAAAAACAGATAACCTATTATCTTAAATTAGGTTTGAAAGTACTCCCAAAGAACTGCATTTTGCACCAAAAGTATTTCAAATATACCAGAGAGGACGCCAGCTGTGTCAATTTTAAGAAGCAAATTTGCGTACAAATGTAACGTCCGCAACGCAGGATTAGCCCATATCGATTTTTTGTCTATATAAGAAAAGGCCTTATAAAAAACCATGAAGTGAACTTGTTTATTGCTTGGATATTTTTTAATTTTTTGATATTTTGAAAATCAGCTTACACCTTAAAGACACCAGATTTGAATAAATCTATATTTTTGGAGAATGAATTTTATCGTTCATAGAATTAACAAAGCTTTCTAGTTTCATAGATCTTGTAATTATTCAATTGTTGTATTTGAGATTCCTAGTTTCGAATGTCTGATATTTTTCTTTTTGTTAATTTTAAAAATTTTTTCTATATTCTTCTTTTTTTCTTTCTTTCTTAAATTGAAATTTTCTAGTTGTTGTTTTCAAAATTCCCAATTAATGTTTCACCTTTTTTGCGCTACGTTGTAGGCAGGGAATCAAACCGCATCAAGTTTCGGTTCCGGTGCCGGTTCCTGTTCTGAACTTTAATCGGTTCTTTTCGGTATACGGTTCCGGCTACGGTTCCGGTTTGAATTCTTTTCCGTTCTCGTAATTCTTCTTAAAAACAAATTCCAAAATCGCATGATGAACCATATTTTATTACTGTTTAATCAATACAAAAAAAAGAGTTGATTATGAAAACACTTTTTAAGACCCATAACAGTCATGGGTCGTAGTAAACAACTACATTCACCTCATAAACCCAATCACAAGCGTTTCTCAATTGAAATGTCGAAACCTTACTAAGTTGAGCTGTTTTTTGTTTGTTTGATTATTATTTGTTTGGTTTTGTTTTTTGCATATGCAACGCAGCAAGTTTTTAATGTACAACGCAGCGGCGGTGGCGGCGGCGCATGCTTCCAATTAAATTAAAGTGAAAATTTTATTTGTACAACAAAAATTAAAATGCAAAGAAAGTTGGTTTTTTTCTTACTTGACTGGGTTTTGGCTATGCTTGGATTTGTGAAGTAGTTTTTGTTTTTGTTTTGATATGCAGGCCCCGCAATTGACCCGCTTAGCCAGCCAGACCCAACAATGATTTTCGCATTATAAAATAAATATAATAATATAGTTTGTCGTGCCAAATACAATTACCACTTTCTAGAGGGGCGGACAACAGAAACCTGGTTTATCTTAAAGATTTGGCGTGCAAATTATTTATGCAAATATTAAAACAGTTATGGCTAGACAATTATCTTAAACAAATATCTAAATATGTACAAATGGCTACCGATTTGGTGCTAGGCTGAACAAAGCTGATTGATTGAGTCATGAAAACTATGAATGACAGACAAGAGTTGAGATGGAAACTGGTTTACAGAGGAGGTAAACTTTATTTTACATAATACACAGAAAAAAAAGGGCAAAGTTAAATCAAGATCCAAAAAAATTAATTGTGTGTTAAAGATAGTCACATTTTCGAGCTCTCTTCTTGGCTAACACTGAAGTATGGTATTCCAATATCAAAGTGAAAGAGCAAAAGGAAATTGAGAGGAAGCTCGAGACTTAAGGCCTATACTCAGGTAAGATAAATTTTTAGTTTGCTACGATATTTCACATGAATAGAAACAGTTTTAAATAGCTTTGAAATCTGAATGATTCTGAAAAGGTGTTCTATACATGTGAAATATCGTAGGTAACTAAAAATTTATCTTATCTGTGTATAGGCCCTTGGAGAGAAAATTTTTCTCACTAATACAGTCCGGCTAAATGGGTACGCATACATACACAAATTTCTCTGACAACTTGTTTGTAAAATTTGTGATTTTTCCCCACCAGTTATGAATTTCCAAATTTAAAAGGTAATTGCTGAATTTAAGTCAATGGGCCAAGTCTGTTGAAGAGATTTTAATAGCGACCAGCCTCAATTGGTTTCAGTGTTGCCAATTCAGCTATTTTCCCTCTATATCTAGCTATATTGTAAGGTCCAAAGTTGGAAACTACGCAGATTTGCCAAAACCTGCATTTCTGGCTATTTCGAAAAAAATATTTACCATTTTCTAGCTATTTTTATAATTCTTAAAAGAAAACTGAAAGTTTTATAATATAAATCTAAAATGAAAATTCCCATTGAAAACTGTAAATTTTGAATTCTTTATCTTTCTTTGTATAATATTAATTAGGAGGCCTTTAGAATGCTAAACACAAAACGAAGAAGTGAAGCTTATTTGACGATTGCCATCTATCAAATCTTCACCAAAATTCAACATCTACCTTTATACCCATAGTCTTATAATAAGGTTGCAAATTTCGCGGTTTTTTGGACCATGGAAATAAAAGCTATATATCATATGCTCAAGTCCAGGTTATCAACTATCTTTTTGCCAAATTTCACCCGAGTCCTTTTCATCCACTTGTGCTACTCTATTCCTATTCTTCTCCTATTCTATTTCTATTCTGTTCCTATTCTATTTCTATTCTATTTCTATTCTATTCCTATTCTGTCCCTGTTCTATTCCAATTCCTATTCTGTTGTTATTCTGTTTCTATTCTATTTCTGCTCTATTCCTATTCTGTTGGTCTTATTTTATACCTATTCTATTTCTATTCTATTCCTATTCTATTCAATTCCTATTCTTCTCCTATTCTATACCTACTCTATTCATTCTCTATTCTACTCAATTGTAGACATACCTACAAAATATGGGAAAAACTTAATAATTTCTCACATTTCTATAATATTTACTTGTTAGGTTTGCTAGGGCATTTCAATAGCTACATTTTCGCTTAAGACCTTAAGCGATAAAATCCAATAAATTATGAAATATAAAGTTTTCAGAAAACCCTTGGGTATTCTTTTGGTCTCAAAGCGTTCAACTGAGTTTAAAAATCTGAAAAAAACTAGAACATTATCGATTATGTAGTGGGATTTGCAAACTGATTGTTTAAGTAATTGAAAATTTATTGTTTAGCATATTTGTGACAGCAAATGCTTTAAGAACGCGTGTGCTCCATCTCTCTCTCTCTCGCACTCGCACTCTGTGATTTCAGTTGATTCCCCAATGACTTGGCCAAGAGTTGAAACTTGAAACTAAAATATATATATGTAAAAACTGGTTTGGCGGGTTTTATGTAAATTGTTGCCATATGAGAGCGCCAAGCGTGCGCTTATATTTTCTGTTATTGTTGTTTGTGTTCTTTTTGGCTCTTTTGGAGACCACATTCTTCTGCTGACCAACGCACCAAGAGCCGGGGTCCACTTAAATGTGATTTTACAGTTTTTCCAGCTGTTTTACTCGTTTTTCAGTCGACACGCCCTGTCAGCTTTATTCAAAATTTGCCCGGCTCAGCTGTTTTTGTTACCATTTTTGATGACTTTGCTCTATTCAAAATATTTCATATCGATGGATTAATTTTATTTCCACCATTCCGGGGGTAGTTTTTGTGCAACGCCCCTGAAGCAGCGGCAGCACACCCTCAAAATTTGTGTGTGCAGCAGCAGCAGCAGCTCCTGACAGCCAGGCTCCGGTTGCCAGGCCAAAAACTGACAATAACAAGAAAAAAAATCCAAGTCTAGACAGCGACTGGCAATGTCTATTAGAATTTCCTCCTTTTTTTTTTGCTCTGAGTTTTGCCGGATTTTGGATAGTGTCTGTAGCCTTCTGTTAGTTTTTACTTTTAAGCTTAAAGCGGAAAAAGTGACAAATATTATGGGCAAGTGTGTTTAAAGGATTCGGAACAGCCAAATATGAGGACTAGCAGCTTGGGGATTTAGGGATTTTGTTAGAAAATTACAAAATTTAAAGATATTGCCTAAAAAGAAATGTGTTAGGGAAATCGAGTTTCATCTGAAATTGATCGCAAGCCACTGAACCGAACTGAAAAAAACTCTACGGTGAGCTCTAAAAAAACCACTCCAAGAGCACCTTAGCCGAATTTATACTAATTTCCCAGCAAGTTTCATCTGCTTTACTTGTGCCAATTTCTTATATTCCTTCCTTCAATTCCAAACGATTACAGAAGTCGTTCAATTACGGATTTTCTCAAACAAAGGATTGACCTGAGTAAAAATGCCGCGAACTACATTGGTCTTGGGATTCCGTTTAATGCAGATACTAATATTATTATAATACGAGTAGACGATTTAGTGTTTGTTGTAAAACTAAACTAAAATGCTTCAGATGGATATCAAATTGAAGACATCTATTAAAGGATGATGCACAAATTTCTTAGTTGATCTTATAAAGCCGAAGTATTGAACTGATTTTCGTAAAATGCATTGTATGTATTAAGACATTTCATTGATTTCAGGTTTACTGAAAATCTCATGCAGTTGCGAAAAAAATACACAACACTACAACCACTACAACACATTTTGATTGCATTTTAAGAAAATGTTTACCTTACTTAAGAAAGAATGGATCTCACTTGAAGAGACACATAAAATGAAACCACACACAATTATGTGGTACACAGACGGGTTCCTAACGCCCCAAGGAACCGGACTTGGGGTAGCAGGGCCAGGAACGAAAATATCTGAACCAATGGGAGAATTCACAAGCATATTTCAAGCTGAAGTATGTGCCATCTCCCGTTGTGCAGACCGTAATATGGGGAAGAACTACCATAATAGAGAAATAGCTATCCTCTCCGATAGCCAAGCAGCGCTTAAAGCACTCAGTAGCAATAAGTTCACCTCTAAGCTAGTCTTAGAGACAAAGAACAAATTGGACCAACTAGGCAGCAGGAACAACCTGACCCTACGATGGATACCGGGACACAACAACACCCCCGGAAACGAATTGGCCGACGAACTGGCACGCAAGGGCGCAGCCACCGCAATGGCATAGGACAACACACAATAAAAGAACTTCTAAGAAAGGAAGAGAATACGCTTAGAACAGCCTCCTGGGTAAACACTAGGGGAATGAGACAAGCTCAGGTTCCAAAAGTTAATCCAACAAGGAAAGAATGTCCTCAGAATTCTGACAGTAACTTAGAACCCACAAAAATCCTGGCTTTTGTACAGGAATTAGGGCTGCTAGGGGAGTTGTAAATTCAGTAGGGGGTCACAATAGACCAAAATTGGTCGCGGTGCACCACTCCCCAACCACAAATAATAACCTCAAAATTGATTCGTCAGAGCAAGTCGGATCCCTTCAAGCCTGCTGCCCAGCTTAAACGAGAGCGTAAGTTAAAGTCGGCTCTAACCGACTTCGATATACCCGTTACTCATGAGAAAACATGCTTAACAGTGTTCCTGCGTTCCCTTGGGTGACTATCCAATAAGTATGCTACATTTTTTTAGGGTGGGAGAGGGGGAGGGGTGCTTGGTTCACTTTTTTGTTCATAACTTGAGAACCGTTCATCCGATCTTTATCATTTCTTCGGCAAATTGATTCATATTGCTAATTTCTAACTATCTGTAGAAGGTACGAACCGTCTATCTTCAAAACTGTAGAAGATATAACGTTTTTTCAAAATTGCGGTGGCGGGAGGGGGCGTGGCCGAAATTTGAAATAAACTTGATCTGCGTGCAGGTAAAAGAAGCATTTGTCCCATACATGTCAAACCTCTATCTCTTACCATCTCTGAGATCCAGGTGTTCATACAGACAGACGGACAGACGGACAGACCGACGGACGGACAGACGGACACGGCTATATCGACTCGGCTGTTGATGCTGATCAAGAATATATATACTTTATATGGTCGGAAATGATTCCTTCTGCCTGTTACATACATTTGCACGACTTTAGTATACCCTTTTTACTCTACGAGTAACGGGTATAAAAAGATGGACTAAACAGTTCGCACATATCTTAGGCAACATAACCTAGGATAAGCCTGCAGCCTAAGCGCATGAAGTTAGCCAGGGATCATGCAAATTTAAATATTATATTGTATATTAACAAGAGATTAAAAACCGTAACCCTTACCCGCTAAAAACACTTTTAAATTTGTAACCGAAACCGTAGCCGAAACCAATTTTTTTCTGATAACTTTAAGCCTATAACCTTTTTTATCATAACCGGTTATCAGTAACAAAACAGAAACAAATATATGGGTTTATTTCGGGTTTTCTTTACTATGTAGTAATAATTTCGATAAAAGTAAAACAGTGCCGGGTAAATGTAGAGGACATAAGAGTGCTTGTGTGAGCATGATAGCTCTCTCCAGACTACAGCGGTTGTTTTAGTGTTCAGTGTTCGCCAATTCACACAAACATAAGTTAGACATAAGTGACATCGGCCCCTGGTAGCTATGGCTGCACGGCTCTGGTCTAGACCAGGGCGTGACAAATGGAGAGAACAGTAAAATAGGCCTTTCTCTCTCTGACACTCAGTGATGCATAGCCGGCTCTGAAAATTTTACATACATGCATTCGAAAAGAGAACAAACGAGTAAGATTGCGTGCAGCTAACCAAAATCTTTACCCTATTGATCTTTCCTTATACATATGTGATGTTTCACCGAATGCTGTCTAGTTTAGCCGATCCAAAAGCGAGCCGAACTTACGGTTGTGTGAATCGGTAAACATTGAATTGCAAGTGAACCAACTGTAGTCTGGAGAGATCACAGTTCTTCTCCCACACAAGCACACTTTTCTGTCCTCTCCATTTAGCCGGTTCTGTTCTACGTCAGAGCGAAAAGAGAGCGTGACAATCTGTTATACAGCAAGTGCACGAAATAAATGGCCTTATAAGAAACTCTCTCCCAACCGCAACAAACATTTATAAATTTTTGGATGAAATCGCGCCAGAAAATCCAAAGTTTTTTATTTAAAGCTCATATGCTATTCATCATTTCTGAAATGAGTAAAATCGTGAAAACTTACCCATAGCTCAGTACCCCAACTCATTTTGTTGGAGTTTTCCGCTGCTGCGTTTTCCGACTCGGCCAGTTTTATGCTTGATCCGCTTGCCACTGTTGCTGTAGTTGTTATTGTTGTTTTTTTATTGTAATCCACAAGATAATGTAATCCAGAGTGAAGAGGCAAGCATAAGAAGAAGAAGATAAGAAGTTGTAGATGTTTCCCGCAAAGGTTAATTAATTTTTTATATTTCGTTTTGCTGTTAACGTTGCGCGACGCGTTTGTTTAATTTTGTATGAAAGAGAGCTATTTCCAATAGCAAAGAAATTTTTATGTTGTTTAGGGTGAGAATGGGAAGAGGGGGGGGACAGGGAGACAGGTAAAACATGAACGCCGGCAGGTAGCACAAGAAATTTTCGGTTTCTGTTTTGCGGCTGCTGCTGCTGACGTCAAGAAAATTTCAATGCATTTTGGCCTGCAACCGCGGCGACGGCGCACGAGTGAGAGAGAGAGCGAGCGTGAGCATTTCGTAATTAAGTTGAGAGAGTTGCATTCCTAACGAGAAGACAATTGGAATTTTTAATAGGAGTTTAATTTTTCAGTCAGGCTTGGGGTCTATTGTTGTTATTTTTACATAATTTCGCACACAAACGCACACACACACATTCACGCGCTGCATTCACCACCCACACAAACACACTCAGTCTCTTTCTCTTAATGCTGCTGCTGCCGTTGGCTCTGTTTTGGCAAAATTTGCTCTGCTCTCAAAATGTTGCACAATTTTGTCATAAATTATGTTTAAACATGCTCCCGCACTTTAATAACGCTTTATTATTTTAAGCGACATTTGCACACACACACACACACTCGCAAACACAATTATTTGTTGTTTCTTTTTAGCTCTTTTTTTCGTGCGAAAAAAACAATCCGCTAAATTGACGGGCGTTGCTTTTACCTTCGGTGATTTTTTTAGACTAGAGAGAGATGGCATCAATTAGTGTGACCTTAAGCGGGTTACGCTTAAAATACTGACAACAATTTTTTATATATTGAAAACAAAATTACAAATTTTGCTCTGTGCATATTTCCAAAAGCTAGAAACTTTATTTGTGGAATATTTTAAAATTGAGGGCATTTGCTTTATTGGAATTTAGTATTTTTGTAATACCAAATTTGTCATCTCTAATGAAAATTGAAAGCAGCTTTGCCAATTTAGCTTTTTTCTAGCCGTTTCTGGAGTTTTAGGATTTCCGCTGGGTTCAGTTATGAACTCTGTCGAATCGAATATAACACAACGTTCAGAAGTTAACCGATTTGGATTCTACAAAATGGATTCTACTCCGAAGAGTACGTACAATTTGAACTGCTCGAAATTATTTTAAACAATGCATGAAATAGTGAATCATTCATAAAAGTACAGGGGAAAAAGCAAAAAGTCAGGACTCCCATCAGATCCCGCCCTCAAATAAAATAGAAATTATTGATTAGAACTTTTTTAAAACATATCCAAAAATTAACTGCGGATAGCTGCAGATTCATTCTTGGTGCGACAGTTGTAGCGACATAATATACATACACTGCTCGACAGCACTTTCCCTAACTTTACCAAACCAACTCAAAAGTATTTTGGCCCGCTAAGCACGAAAATCGACATGAGCATAAAAACTGTCGTACTGTAATCGAGATATTATCGATATACAGGGTTTTCGATGTTTCAGCCAAATCAAATAGGTTTTCATATTGATTTTCTGACTTCCAATTCGTAATCAACAACCCCGAAAACCCCTGTATACAGACTTCCAGCCAAATAAAATACGTTTTTCGACTTTTGGCTGTCTTTTTGGGATTTGGGATCACTGTGGGTCAGTGTACACGCATGGTTCTGCTACAATGACTAAAAACAAGTAAGAGTCGAGTGCGGTCGAGTGTCCCGACAGCAAAATACCCTGTACGAAGTCGCTGCAGTAGCCTTCAACGTCTATATAACTTCAGAGAGGAAGTTGTCAGTTTTATAAGCTTACTTAAAAGCCCAACTATTACAATGAATTTATTATAAAATCAATAAAAATGTACATTTACAGGGTCTGATTTTGTTTGTTGTGTTAAGAACTTCACTCGTACGATGCATATTCTCAAAGAACACATTTTAATCAAAGATTTGTTGAATTTGAAAAGAATCCTAGAGAAATATAATTTATTTCTTGACAGCTGCCGCCTGCAAGAATTTGAAATTCTGGTCTGCACGCTTTTGGCTGAAATCGAGATTTAGTAATGTTCATTAAATAGACAGTCTCAATTCTTTGTATAAGAAACTTCTCAATATTCCTTTCGCTGACTTACCTGATGAAGTCAAAATAAAATATGACACAATGTGTAATTCTTGGAAAAAGCTGTCTGCTGATGAAAAATATCCTATTACTCAAACTCACTTTGACACTTTGTCCTATATTTTCTACCACTTACATTCACATTTTCATCAATAAAGTCAATTCAAAATGTTAATAGCACCTGGAGAACTTATTGAGAATAAAATTCTACCAAAAAGAAATTTATACAGATGAAGTCTTATAAACAAATCAACGATTTGAGAAATACAAATAAAATCACAGTATACTAAATTTGCGCAGTACAAAGCACATCACTACTGTCTCACTTTTTGGCCTCGCTCACGTTGGCCAGCGCTGCTTTAGTCACTAAGAGCCCGTTCAACAGCCCGCGTAAAAACGTAATTGTGTAAATTTACGCGACGCAGCTATTGAGCGCCCCTAAAAGGCTTACCCTCGTAATTTTTGGCGTAAATCAGCTGTTCTTGTGAGTTTTTCTGTCACTTGTATGTGTCAAAGCTTTTTTATAGCATTGAAATATGAATACAAAAAAGTGTTCAGATATGGACCATGATGCTGTCGAAGAAGAGTTAGACCTTATGAAGGATCTTGCTGAAATTGCATGCTGGCAGCGAGGAACCAAGTTCTTTGCGCCCCAAATAAGTCAACTGGCGAACCCATGAGCTACCATTTTTCAATGACCAATGGGTCCGTGCGGCCCCATGCTTTATGTCGATTGCATTTTGACCACAAATGGAACTTTAGTTACAGGTAACACTTTTCTGTTTAGGGTAGTTTGGTCATCAGTAGGTGATGGCGGCTATCTAGGTGCTTTATTTACTGGCCAGATGCAGTTAAACAGAAAAAAATTTTAATTATTGTAGGTGTGACCGCCAGTTTCGAAGACAAAAATCTCGAAATGAGTATTTTTTGTCGTTACTTTGAATAGTTTTACAACACTTCAACTATTAACTCTTTTTACACATTTAAGCTTAGTATACACTTCCACCAAAGACTCGCCAAAACAAAAATACCAAAAGTGACAATTCTTTTGTTTTGGGACAATGTGACCAGATATTAAGAAGTATGCATGTAAAATGGTCACTTTGCCAAGACCGTAGCTTTAGGTTTAATTTTAAAGTATAAGTTTTACAATCAATAAATACAAGTTATTAACATGCGTTCTTCATGGCCAAACCCTGGCTACTGGGCCTGATGAGCAGATATGACACTTTTGCAATGATTAAATTCATAATTATAACCCAGTTTAAGTATGATTGAAGTCTCACGGTGTTTTGTACCTTACTTTGAATATTGCGCTCAATCATTGATGGGAAAATTATCCAAATTTCACCCGATTACGCATATTTGTGTATCGGCAATGTCCGATACCTCTTGAAATAATTAAAATTAATTATTCAGGGAGCTATCGATAAAAATACAAAAACTACGGATCTAGTATTTTATCGGTATTTAATCGAGGCCTTTTTGTTTTGAGTGTAGACTGCCACCAAAGACACTGCCAAAGGATTTTGGCACAAAAATTTTTGTGAGTTTTTTTTATATGGAGTTTTTTGTTTTGGCGAGCCTTTGGTGGAAGTGTATACTAAGCTTTACGCTGATTTTTTAAACATACCCCAGGGCAGCAAAAAGCGCCTAATATTTTTCTTATGTGTTTTGTTGTTGTGGCGTAAACTTTTGGAGTTTACGCTCTTAGCTTTACACTTTTACGCGGGCTGTTGAAGGCTGGCAGCTTTCAAGTATCGGTTACTACTCTGTATACATTTACGTAAGCTTGGCCGTATTCGTTGGCATACTGTATACAAAGCAGAATACTATGTAATCGGAAAAGTGGGCGTATAACAGAAAACACTTTAACGCTTTAGATTACAACTCAATATACCATTTGAGAAAATGTTGGCGAGGAAGTATGCGTTCAGTTCACAAAACGATACACCATTTTGAATCTTGTGTGCGGACTTGTGGACTAACTGTGCGCGCGTCCACACACTAGATGTATCGGATTGTAATGGGGATCAAAATTAAAAAAATTAAAAAAAAAAATGTTGTATGAGAATAAGAAGGAATTGAACTTGGGACCCATAACACATAAACACATGGACGACGGCACGTTAGTTCACTTGACTTTTAAGCATAGGGGAGAACTGGCGACAAAATCATAATTAAGAATGTAGGCAGTTGGCACTTTGCTGACCGAGGTGCCTTTTTTCAAAAGTCGATTGACACAAACAAAACACAACTGTTATATATTCACGAGCAACAACTCAACCCGAAGTTAAACTTTTCAACACACAACTGTGTTTTCGAAACGTAGCGAGAAATTCCCATTACGTGGGCACCTACTGCGATGCATATTGTGGACCAGCCTCATTCACCTCTGCGCCGCTGGGTCTTCGCTCATTTTTAGCTATTTAGAGATAATTTTAAATATCGATCTAGCTTGAAAATTTGGCAACACTGGTAGAAAGTTGACGTTACACCTTATCTACATGAAACACTTGGTATCTACATATGTATCTACATGGTCGCTGTTGGAGGTGCTCATTTTAAATTTGAAATAAATAATCTTTACCATTTTTTTTGTAACAATTACATATATAATTTATTTAATTTAAAAACTAACTAAAATTGTGATTCTCATTACATTCGATAGCTGCTTATTTGTGACGTTTTTGTGGCCTACAAGCCGCTAATTTCGTTTTGTTCGCTTTGTTGGGGTAAATTAAATATATACATTCAAATTCAAATTCAAATTCAAATTCAGTGAATAACATGGTTAAAATTATTTCTATATTCGTTTCAGTTTTATGATATAGTAAAATATATATATATCCGTATGGATACATATATATGGTACAGTCGTTGGAGTATTTTCAGAAATTCGAGACATGAGTTAGGCTCCACTGGTGGACTGTAAAAGAAACTCGGCAGCCAGATCCAGGCTCCAATTGCTCTGCTGGAGTGCCTGTTCGCATTGTGAACGTGCGGCTAGACCCAGACGGGCCAGTTGATCGATTTTATAGTGACGCAAGGCCAAAGTGGTATCCCCACTGGCAGCTCTTAGGGCATTCAAAACATCCTGCTCCAAGGCGGAGCTGCCTAGATCTTGCATTAGATGATTTAACTTCTCCTGTTCGCGTAAATGTTCCGAGGGAATGGGTGCATAGAGCTGATGAGCACCCTCCAGATGCTGTTGCTGCTGTTGACGCATTTTCTCCAAACGTCGTTGGATTTGCTGGGCTGACAAAGGGGGAGGGGCCAAGGGAGCAGGACGATGTGGTCTTAGATAATCATCTAGGGTGACTTCATCATAATGGCCATTGGGCAATTGACCATAGTAAGAGGAACCCGCCACCGAATCATAGAGCGTGGCAGAGTTGGAGGCATACACTTGGGTTTGGGGTGCCACCACACGATTGGAAATGGCCACAAATGAATGAGAAGTCTCGGGAACAGACTCCTGTGGTGGTTCTGCTGGTGGTTGGTTATAGTACTCCGTGGATTGAGCCACTCTTTCATACCAAATGCGATTGACCACAGTTTGAGTAGAATTCTGAGCAGCCTCCACATTGTTCTGCTTGGGTGAGGCTCCATTGGAGGGGGAACTGTGGCCATTCTTTAAAGGAGTGAGATTCTGTTTGTACACCAAATCCTTGCTATTGCTATACACATGCATGGAATTGCGTTGATAATCCTCTTGGGACTTGCCACTGTACATATCCTTCTCCAGTTCGGCGATAAAGGATTTATCTAGTAAAACATTGGCTTCTGGTTGGGTCGAAGTGGCCTCCAGGCTGCTTAGACTGAGATTACTTAAATTCAATTGCAAGGCAGATGACTCCAAGGCGGGCATTAGATTCTCCTTGTTGGAATTTGTATTAAATAGATTTTTACGCACGGACGGAGAGGCCTCCACACTGCTAGTGTCAAAGGGATCTCTGGGTGCTTGTTGTTCTCTTTTTTGGGCAAACTCCATGGTATTGGAATAAGTGGGCGGCATTTGATAGGGCGGAGGCTGCAGTCTGCCCGGAGAATTTGATTCAAACTCAAATTGTGGCTGCTCATGGAAATAAGTGGGCGAGGCTTGGTTAGCTGCTCCATTACTTTCTCCAAATGTGGGCACATCTATGGGTGCATCCAGTAAACAAAAAGATTTGTCCCCTCTCAACGACAAACTGTCTCCATCTGCTCCTTGACTTAAAGGTCTCATCTCCGGGGATATATCTATGAGTATGCCTTCCTCCTGCATTTGGGGTGGCGGTGGACGTTGTGGTCCCACATTGGCTGCTCCCTTATGCTTTACCGCATTGCGTCTTTGTAGTCCTCCAGCCGCCGCCTCATTAATCAATTTATTATACGAAAATTGTTTACTTGAAGTGGATTTCCTTTCCTTGGCATGATTTTGTCCGGGCGAGGAAGCTACTTTTCTTTGGCGTTCTTCCAATCCTCCGCCCCAGCAGAAGCCAAAGGGTGATCCATTGCCCAAACTACTGCGCATTGTTACATCTCCTCCATTTAGGCTTACTTTGCGCTGATCCAACAAACTTCTGGGAAAGATTCCTATTTCAAAACTGCGCTGATTCTGTCCCTTGATTAGCTTTAACTCTGGACGTCCATCTATAATGGCTATGGTATCTCCCACTTCCAATTGTAGGCCCTTGGTTTCATGATAGCTGCGGGAGGCACGCATCAATGGAGGAGACATGCCCACCAGGTATTCTCTATAAAGGAAAAAAAAACATTTTTAACAGAATTTCATCTTTTTCAGTCTAAGATAGTTAAAAACTAATGAAACCTAAATCTTCTAAGCAGACATCAATACTTTAACTGAAATTTGGATATAACCTCAGCTTTCTTGTTCGAAAATCTATATCGTGTCACATGTTAGTAACTCCTCCGAAAGGGATTGATTGATTTTAACGAAATTTTTTCTTAGTAACAACTTTTCGAAGCTCTTCAGTCGAGTTGAACTTTCGTCCGCCAGCACAAACACGATGTTCAAGGTTACCCCACATGTTTTCTATTGGATTCATGTCCATACCAAAAGTGGGATATTCTTCTCAATTTACCAACCACGACTGGCCCTTAAAATGTGAATCGGCGCATTCTCTTGCTGAAAGTTGCTGTCCGGGTCCGGCTATTGCTCCAAAAAGTTAATGAACATTTCATTCAATAAGCTTAAATAACCCTCTGTATTCCTGCGACCTCTAATCTAGCATATCGGGCTTTAATTGTGATAGTTAAAAGCGTCCCTAAACATCACAGATTCGCCAAGATAGTTTTGGAAGGACGAAATACGCTCATACGTTTTAATGTCGTGCCCTTAGTAACTGAAAACATCTGGCTCATTCAAGTTAACCTTTTTCTCATCCACTCTTCCCTCTAAAAAATTTGACTTCTCGTAATATCCCTTCAGGATTATTTTTTAGATGTCGTTAATATAGGCTTAGTCTTCATTTTTCTCAAGATTACAGGTCGCCTGAATTTGGAAGGTTACCTGAACTTATTGGATGAACTCCAAGTAGACATTTTTGACCAAGAGTCGGACCCGGATACCATCTTTTAGCAAGATAATGCGTCCAAACACGTGTCAAGAAAATTTAGCTTCTTGAATGGCTAGCACGTTCTCCACACATGAATCCAATTGAAAACATGTGGCGTAAGCTTGCACATTGTGTTTATGCTGGCAGAGCTTCGAAAAGCCGTTACTGAGGAATGGGCCAAAATACCGAATTCAGAGGTCGAAATCATGACTAGAGCCATCCGGTAAGGTATTTCTAAGCTCTTAAATAAGCCTGGAGTTTAAATCCATTGATTTTTGATTTGTTTTATTATCCTTATTTTGTATCATTTTAATTTTTTTTTGAGACTGGCTTTAAAATTCGCAGTAAAAATTAAACTTATAAACAAGTGAGAAAGTCGGTCAAGCCCGACTATAACATACTCTGTACCTGGAGTAGGAGCTTAATGCAGTACTGCTGCTGTGTCTCTCTCTATCTCAGTCTCTTTCTCTCTCTCTCTCTCTCTCTCTCGCTCTCTCTCTCTCTCTAAACGTGTGCGGTGTTGGTTGTGAAAGGGTGGGAGGGGGGGTGGCGGGGGGAGCTTTGTTCACTTTTTTGCTTATAACTTGAGAACCGTTAATCCGATCTTTATCATTTCTTCAGCAAATCGATACATTTTGACAATTACTAACTATCTCTAGAAGGTACAAACCATATATCTACAAAACTGTGGAAGATATGACGTTTTTTCAAAATTGCGGGGGCGGGAGGGGGCGTGGCCAAAATTGAAAATAAACTTGATCTGCCTGCAGCTATAAGAAACATTTGTCCCATACATGTCAAACCTCTATCTCTTACCATCTCTGAGATCTGTTTGTTCATACGGACGGACGGACGGACAGACAGACGGACAGACAGACAGACAGACGGACAGACGGACATGGCTATATCGACTCGGCTGTTGATGCTGATCAAGAATATATATACTTTATATGGTCGGAAATGATTCCTTCTCTCTGTTACATACTTTTGCACAAACTTAATATACTCTATGTACCTTCGGTACAGAGTATAAAAATATTTTATATTGTTGATGCACTTTAAACTAAACATTTTTTACTGAACAAAGTTAATGTATGGCAGATTTAAGGCTTGAATGACACTTTAAATTTTCAGAGACAATTATTGTCGCAATTCTTTATTAATAGATCAAATTTGCTGTTGTGTATCATTGCGGCCTCTTCTAAAGAATTCTGCGGAAAATTCAAGCATACTCTGACTTGCTTTCACCAACGACTTTTGCCCATAGATGAAAAATTGTGACTAAAATTGTCCCTAAAAATTGAAAGGGTATAGGGGATTTGGGTGTTCCTCTACAGAACTCCTTCTTTGGCCTATCTGTGTGAGCATTACAGTAAACAAGGCCAGCCACACGTAGGGGTGGCTATTTGGGCATCTAACGAATGCACCAACTCACATGGAAAATGTTAGGTCATGGATGTGGGTGGGAAGTAGGCATGTAGATTCAAAATATCGATATTGAATATTTGTTGAATATATTTTTGGTGTGTATTTCTGGTACATTTTCTAAAGTCATTCTGAAATCACTAATATCCAAGAGAATGCCCTTTGAAAACATTTCTTTTTGTCCAAAAACCAAAAAAAGTATTCACGAAAATATCGTTAAAAGTTGTTCGATAATAATATTTTGACAGCACTCTTGGGAAGTGGGTGGGATGAGCATGGAAAGTGGGTGAGATGTGTGTGGAAATGCATTTTCACTCTATTTTGCGGGTTTGTCAGCACGGGTTTCCCTTGTTCATTCTATTTACAACGTCTGTCTTTGTCTAACAAAAACGAGTCGAACGCATTTCGAAGTTGAGGCCAATAGTGCAAACAGCTTTTAAGTCGCTGATTGAGACACTTTAACCTGTTTTAGATATCATGGTAATACTTCGATAATACACTTCAACTTTTTCATTGTTTACAAAATCACTTTGTGGACGGAGAAACCAAAGAAGTCTCTATACCGAAGGCTGGGAATATCTCACATGCAGAAAATCTCTCTAGTACAGGGTTCAAAGTGTCCACATGTAAACTTATAAAAATGGTTCATTCCTCTTTTCTATCCATTGTCAGTTCAGATACCGGCGTGCCAGCTCTCAAGACTGTCGACTTATTAAATCGTTTTTCAATTCCCTATCACAAGTGCAAAGGCCATTGCCAGTTTTGGCTTTTGCGTAGCACTCTGACTCACTTTGATGTATGCGTGCTCATGGTGGAATTAATAAGGTGAAGCTAGGCACACATATATTGGCCCTCAGCAGAGGCTGACTGCTTCACCTTGTTAATTGCACATGGTACGTGCTTAATTACTGAATAAACTAAATTCCAAACGGGTCAAGATTTGTCAAAGTAATATTTTATACTAATAACCGTTACCGTAACCGAAACCCGAAACAGAATAACCGTAACCCTACCCGTAACCGGGAAAGGGCGATTGGCCACAACAGTAACCATAACCCAAACCGTTTTCGTTTCGGTTTAAATCTTTGATTAAATCAGAGATCAATAAAATCGGTACATGTCTTTTTACGATTTGGCCTCAATTCCTATAATACATGTTCGTAGAATGTATGCTACACGTAACTGCACACTTGTGGAGTCTATGTAAATAGGCTGGGCGCCTCGATAAAGTTTTTCACAATTGTATGTTTGCCATCAAAAGTTTTTTTATTTTCAGGTCCTTTGGTTCTTCTTAGACTGTCTCAGAACACGGATAAAAAAAATTCAACCGCGGAAACTTTCCGCCACTGTTTTTTTTATATGGAGTGCGTTATAAAAATTTATTTTCCGCGCTTCTGAGATCAGGCCTTTATGTGAGAGTTTGATTGAAATTGGTAATATTTGTGATTTATAAAAAAACAACAAACGCATTGGGAAGTGGATTTGAAAACGGGAACAGGCCTGAATATCTTTCATGTTCGTCCCAATTTCTTAAATTTCTATAAGTTTACGAACTTTCATCGTATGAAAATCCTTCTACAAGCAGCTTACTCAATTCTTAGTCTTTGATGACCAAGATTTAGTGTTTAATCCTAATTGCAAAATTTCTGATTTCCAACTTACTTGAGAGCCGCAAAAGTGGGTCTTTCGGCAGGCGTCTTATCCCAGCACTGCAGCATCATGGCATAGACATCCGGTGGACAGGCATCCGGCTGATGCAAACGTTCACCCTCCCGATCAATCTTGCGCAGTATCTGTGACCCATTCAAACCCACCCAGGGATCCTCGCCAAAGCTAAACATCTCCCACAAAGTCACACCAAACATCCAGGTGTCCGAGGCATGTGAGAACTGACGAAATCTCAACGATTCGGGGGCACACCAGGGAAAGGGCACCTTCTTGTGCTCGGACATCACATAGCAATCATCCTCCTGGGGCAAAGCACGCATTAGACCAAAGTCACCAATCTTGATCTTATTTCCGGCCGCCAGCAGCACATTGCGACAGGCCAAGTCGCGGTGTAGAAAACGTTTGTGCTCCAGATAGGCCATTCCGGTGACAATTTGCACCGACCAGTTCCAAATGTGGGTCAGGGAGGTGTGACGACACTGTTTCCTCAAGGTATCTAGAAGTGAGCCACGCTCAGCCAGCTCTGTGATCATCATCATGGGCTGGGAGAGAACCACACCATAGAGACGCACCAAATTAGAGTGATCCAAAGCATGCATGGCCTGGACCTCACGAAAGAAGTCATCTATAATGCCGGGTTGGGTGAGGTTGTCAGCTTTTAAGACCTTGACAGCCACGGGGATGACTTTGCCTGCGGGTGAGGCGCTCCATTCGCCACGTCTGACCACACCAAATGAACCATCACCCAGTTTTAGACCCATGGTAATGTCCTTCTCGTGTATGAGACAGGTCAGTTGAGTGCCCTGGCCAGGACCCTCTCGTGTAGAAATGGGAGGCTGTGGTTGTTTCTTGGACGAGGGTTGTTTGCCACCACCTATTAGCTTGGAGAGAATATTCTTACGCCATTGATGTGCCTTCTTTTTGCGCACCGCCTCCATGAGGCGTCGTATGGCCGGTTTACCCAGACCACAACGTTCCAAATCATCCGGCAAGACATAATCAAAGTGTGGCAGGCGTGTCACCTGGAGATCATCGCGTATCCGTTCCAGAAACTGCTCCAACTGCACCTCACGCAGCAAATCCTCCAGCCAGGCGGTCTCACTCTGGATGCCATCGACAACAACTACGGCTGGTGAGGCCATGATGATTCTACAAAAGGGAAAGTGGATAACTTTAGTTTTGAAAATTAACACAAAAGTAGAAAAGTTAGAAAAATGTAAGGAAATGAGAAGGAGGAAACGAGCTTATACGGCTCTCTTATGCTTAATGAGTGCGCTCTCGCAATGCTAAGCACACACACGCAACGCATAAATGAGCATGTGTGCTTTACCGGCCCCTGAACTAGAGGTACATAAATTTGGATTGAATTCGATAAATTCGGTAAATATCAAGCACCCTATTGTATCTAACTTACCTCATCTAGCTAAACCAAACGTAGACCTAACGTATCCTAGACCAAACCAAGAACTAACTTAGTCCTTAGATAAGCTAACTTAAGGAAACCAATGCAAACATAACACAACCTCAACTAACTTAAGGTTACCTTAACCAAACTTAGATAACATTAGCTAAACTTACCAATCCCCTCGGCTAGCCTTACTTCACCTGATCTAACCAAACCTAACCTCACCCAACTTTACCAAACCTTAACTTACCTCTCCCGAATCTAACTGAGTGTAAACTCAGCCCTTCTGACCTAACTTTATATAAGTTCACCTTACCAACCCCATCCTCACCTGACCTCACTTAAACTTACCTAACCGAAACTAACCTCACATAAATTAAGTCATCTTTAGCAAACCTCACGTAATATTACCTTATTTTACCTCATATAACCTCAACTTACCTCACCTAACCTCTCCTTAACCTTATTGGTTATTCTCTAAAATTTCGCTAAGACTAAGGCTAAGACTTTCTAAATATTTATTAAGGTCAGACCATAGACTAGTTTTTAGGTCAGGGGTTCCCATGACCTATGCGCAAAGCGCGCATAGCCGTGCGCATAGCCTCTCACACAGACAAGGCGAAGTAAATTGTAACAACAACTTTGTTCTGTTCTCAAACGCAACTATTAAAAAAAGTGGTATCCAGCGTCGACTTTGTTGTTGACCACAAATGATTTTGTGTGCATTAGACAGCCAAGAGCACACTTACACACACACACACACATTCCCAGGCCATACTCGGTTTTCTCTTTCTATTTGTTGAGGTCCGAGATACGGCTTTAGACCACGGCCCTTAGCGAACTCTTCACCACCATCTTCGCAGACCTTAACAGCGTGAGATGGACCCACGAGAGGTCCATCCTAGTAGCCCTAGAACTGTCAAAAACATTTGAGACCACCTTCAGACACAATAAACTCAATACACGGGGACGTGAAGCTGATCGAGCAGAGGATAAATGCGTATCTTCCATTCCATAGGAGTAAAACCCCAGCTACCCTCCTAACGACCTGGACCAAAGAGGTAAAGACGGAATTGTAAATCCACATCAGTGGCAATAGGATACCCACCATCAACTATGTTTACCTTCTCCAAGCACTCGGAGGATGTACTAAAAAGGTCAGAAGCCGTAACAAGATATTAAAAACTATTACAGGAAGCACTTGGGACAAGAAGTAGGAGTTGATATCTACCACTTACAAGGCCATAGAAAGATTTAAACTGAAGTACTTAGACCATATCAGCTCCGAAATTGTAGAGTTTAACAAATGTAAGCTCAGCCTCCACGATATCAGACACCTCTTTGAGTGTTCCCTAAATCCCTCTGACCTCACGCCCCTAGATTTGTGGAGGTAAATTCTATCCTAGAAAACCAACGTATTGTAAGTGGTCCAATAACTTTTTTTTAAGATACCTGCAAAGCATATTTAGCATATTCTGGTTTTGATAGAAGAAGAGCAGAAAAGCGGAAAGCTTTGGTTACCGCTTGGACAAGACCAGAATTTGATGACCAAAGTTTTCTTATTCAACTCTAGTGTTGAAAATAATTTGAATTTGTTCACTTTAGATTTAGCTGTGGGTTGATTTGATTCCAAAAGGTACTTCGAGTTGGATATTTTAAAGATCAGTTTTTATGAGGGGTTTGGTTCGTGTCGGTTTACTTTCTAAGAACATTTATAAAATTATTCACAGCTTCTTTTTAGCAAGAAATCTTTAAAGATAAAACAGTGGTGCCCAAAATACCAAAAGCCTGTCCCATGGGATGGGTACTCATAATTCTGTTGGCGTCGCAGTCGACATACGGATGGAGGGAGAGAATACGTGTATACGCCGTCATGACGTTTACTTAGTGCTTTGCTGTTACGCACACAAGTGCAAAGCTTGATTATGTGAGTTTGGGTTCCACTGAAGTAAAACAATGCAACAATGAGTCAAGTAACCTCCAAGAAGTGATTAACTACACCATACAACCCTAAAAAAGGAAAACATCTGTTATCAATAAATTAGAAAACCCGACTAAAGCAAGGCTTTATAATGGGTTGAAGTTGGGTTGAACCAAAAATGTGAAATTCGGTTCTGGTTCCGGTTCTGGTATGTACCAAAACTTATGTTTCAGTAAAAGTTTCTGTTTTGGTTCTATTTTATTACGGTATTTGGTTCCGTAGCGGTTCGGTGTACCGTAAGCTAAGACTTTGCAGTAAGCGAACATGCAAAAACAGAACTTAAGTGAGACAGTGACAGCTATACACACACTTTAGTTGCTGTTTTCATTTGTCTCTCGCTCTACACCGTTGGAGCTGTTATCAGCTCTAATAATAAAGATGACACTTTCGCAGCAATGACAAAATTGGCGGCAGGTACGGAAATTTAAAAAAAAAATTTCGTAACCGAAACAAAACCGGTACAATGTCTAAATTCTTTTTGAAAAATATCACTTCTCAAATAAAATATCGGTTCTGGTTCCGGTTTCATTTCTAAATCGGTTCTTCTATACTTAACTTATATAAAAATCAATCAAAAATCAATTTGATATATGAATTTTTTCATATTTTCAAACTCTTTATATTTATCAAAGTCTACGAAATCCCCTTCCGCTCTAATACGCTTATGCCAATGAGTTTTCCTCATCAAAGTCCATCTTCGGAATGGCTTTCAGAGCCGTTTGAGATTTTTCTTTTATCATCTCAAAAGGGCACAAAGGAAACTGAGCGAGAGAGATAGAGAGTGCAGCTAACCAAAATCTTTACCTTCCTCAACTTTCCTTACGTTGTGAGACTAGATTAGCAAAATGGTGTCAGTTTTAGCAGAAGAAACCGCTGTAACAAGAAGGCAGAAAGAACTGTAAGGCTGCCTTCACACTAATATCATGTACTTGATAGATGAGACATGCTGATTTCTGATGATTATACTATGAATTTGACAATCTTTTCAAAACATATCGAAAAGCAGGACTACTAGACTATCATGCCTCATATATCAAGTACATAATATTAGTGTGAATGGAAGGCAGATGTTGAACACACAGTAAACAAGATCGTGCCTGGCTTTAGTCTGATTAACATGGCCATTTCACGTATGGTTCGGGTAAGAACTGTTTAAACAAAACTTATATGAAACCTCCTGGTTTAGATGAACTCTTTTGTTATACAGATTTACCTGTCAAACCTGACAAAGCACATCAAGTGTTCTTATATTCTTTATGCGCTTCTAGACGACTCTTTTCATTTCTTCACCTTTATGCGTCTTTTGTTGAATATGCTGATCCTTTCGTGAAGGTTCTGGTTCGCCAAAAATCCCATAGAAGCCGTTTTCGAGAAAGCATAGATTACCAATTCTGTTAAACTCAAACTACGGTTAGGTTAGCTCCGTTTTTTGAACCACTTAACCTATTCAGTATCAATCACTGATATCAAACAACAAAACTCGTAAAAAAAAAATTTTTCAACATTTAAAAGAGTAAAGATGTGAAATGAAGTAAAATTATTCAAAGTATCGTAGAAAAGAACAATTGCTATGGATTTTTGTCTTCAAAATATACGGTCACACCAACAATTATTAAATCAAATGTTTGTTCAGCTTGCAATTGCAGTCAGATCTTTCATAAGCTCGCTTAATCAGTCACAGATGAGGGAAACCTTGATAAAATGTTTGCTCGGTGCCTCTTCGCTGCTAGCTGCGCTGCTTTGGCGCTCAGGTTGGAACCTCGCCCTGTCTTGCTCTTTCGCGGTTGTATTTTGTTTGCACCAATGCTTGGCTGATGGATTGGAGTGAGACACGGCTCTGACAAAAACGGTTCGAGTTCGTGACGAAGGCGGTTGCAATCTGAGACAAAGCTTCTTTCGACCGAGCAAGCCTACCGTCTAGACTCTAGATATTCGATTGTCGTTGAATCAGTGCTTTTTGTACATGTTGTCTTGTCATTTTTATTTTGATTTACATTCACGTGATTGGCCCATTACGTTTTACGAGGTCTGGTGAATACCATAATAGAAATCACGAATTAAACTCTCGCTTTTACATTCAAATGTTTTCAAGTCCTGACAGTCCTGAATATTTGAAATATTTGTCAAACAACAACAATTACAAGGTATTACCGGGTGCTGTGAGTGTCTTTTCCTATCTCCAGTATATTTATTTTTGTTTTACAAATAAAAATGTGGTTTGTTTCTATTCTAGTCAATCTGTTGTTCCAACAAAATGTCGAAATTCCGAGAAGCCACCTAATGCCTGATGATTATTAACCCACTCTAAGTGTATTGGTCGAGTGAAATCTGGACCACTGAATGACTGTATAGTAAATTTTCTAATGTTGTTGTGAGAAATATATTGGAAAATTTTTGTGTATACGAACTTTGGCCATTTTATATGCAGATTATGTGTACGGTTAATGGATTATTTATGGGCATCTTCTCTACACAATACAAACGTGTGAAAATAGTGCCCCAACAAGGTGAGGCAAGAATCAATAGGGTTAGAGTGAGAGAGTAAGGGGAGACATCAACGATCCCAAATAATTGATTTTATTGGTTGAGCGAATTCTTAAATAAGATTTCTTATCCTTATTAGACTTAATTATATTTTAGAAATTCAATTTCAGCATTAAAATCTGTGAATTTTGAGTTTACAAAAATGCTAGATTTGGTGGGGAAATGGCTAAATTGTCAGCACTGCTTAATGAGTATGAAAGAGTATTAGCAGGTGACGAGTAATGAACAAAGAGAGCCAGTTTTCGCTGCTTCTGTTTTATATGTTGATTCTACAGGGCAGCCAACATTCTGAACTAAGCACGTTTGTTCAGAGGGTTCCAACCTCGGCAGCTAGCAGCGAAGAGGTACCGAGCAAACATTTTATCAAGGTTTCTTTCATCTATGACCCAACTTAACTTCGTTCGACAGAGCAAACTTGCAGTCTATATATTAGATGGTCGTTGACTGCCCACTAAAATGTTTTGAATCGAGCTGAGAGAGCGCCATACCTGCTAAAGCAACTGTAAAACGATCGCTAACCGCAAAACTTTATGCTTGCAGATGAGATGGTGAACATTGAAAATGCAAGTAAATCGGCTGTTGTCCGGAGAGAGCTCTCTTGCTTACTAACACAACAACATTTTATATGCTGCTAATCTTAGCAACAACCCTGCAGGGAAAGTGTCTAGTTTACAACCAGAAATGTGTCGGTCCCTAAAAACTTGCAACTGGTAGCACTTCCTATCCAAATCCATGTAATGAAGTTGTCTATTTTACACAGGCATGTCATAGGAATGTGACAATTGTCCCCTGCAGCAGCCATTTGAAACCAGTTTATTGACAGATGGCATGGGCGAGAGAGAATTATCCCATCCAGCAGCCATTTGCCACCAGTTAAATATCAGTTGACCCTTATATGCACCTTACGACAGGCTGTTTATATCGCTGTATTGGTACATATATCGACAACTGTTGGTCAATTCACTCATTACCGATTCGTTTCAAACCAGCTCAATTACAACCTAATTACAACTAGCTCAAATTATTACTTTAAACGAGCATTTCTTTGGAAGCTAATGTTTATGTTGCCCAACTCACCCGAATTCAGCAATTTTGCTACCAGTTTAATTCTACTTGTATTGCAACTAGTTGTACGACAGTATTTTTTTGTTACTAGTTGACAATTTCACTGCAGGGAAGTTGCTATCAAGTTTAGAATCTAAAGTTTAGATTCTTAAGAGAGCGAGCAAAACCGACACATCCCATACTGTCTCTCTTTGTTCAATATAAACGCCTCTCCACCTTGCCTCACCCTCTTATTCTACCATGTGAATGTACTTTTTATAATGCTTCGCCACCCTGAAAGAAAAATAAACCACAACGAACTTGAACTCGCTGGCGGTAGACACTTAATGAACGAACGCCAAAGCAGAGGCAGAGAAAGTGCCCATAACAATTTATGGGCAAGCAAAATACAATAATTATTACGCACAACGTTGCGTTGCAGTCGACGTCGACGGCAGCGTCAGCGTATTATCTTTTATATTACATCAGAATGCAACGTTGCGTCTGCGCTCTCAATACCAAAGAAGGTGAGAGGTGAAGTGAGAGACTTATCTGTGGCGCGTGCTCAAGTGGGTTTGAGTCAAACGATAAGCGTAAAAAGTGCGACAGTTATTTCAACCAATTATTCAGGCGGAAACTTGAATTGATGGGTACGAAGCGGATGACGGACAACAACAACAACAACACAAAGACAGTAACTGAGCAAGCCAGAGGGAGGGTTGTGAGTGGATTTTTCAATAGAAATGATGTCACAACAATTGCAAGCCCAAAATGCAAACAGTTGTGCTGTAGTTCCCCGGAACTGATGATGATGGGGGTGGACACGGACACATTTTGGGTACTTACCCTACAGATTTGAAGCTTGGCTAACTGTAACAGCTGCCACTGCACTTGACGAAACTTCCTGTCTACCAAATGGAACAGGTTGCCACAAAAGAAAGATGAGGAAATTCAATATGCGTGGCAGGGCCAGGAAAGCCGCAGCAGCAGCAGCAGCAGGCGCAAGGTGAAGGACGTCAACGTCGACGCCTCTGCTGTCTCTATGTGTGTTTGTATAGGTGCGTTGCTTTGTTTACACTTGCCAAATGAACAGCAACTGCCTTCGTATCATGATGCGCCATGGACTAACTAGCCACTTAATTGTTAATATTCATTTAAATAAAATGCCTAAGCCTCGCCTCTGGCACTTTCAACACAATCACACACACGCGAGCGCCCCTCTTTGCACTGTCGTCACAGTTTTTTGCACAATTTTCTTGCATACACGAATCGCGCGTCTGTGTCTGCGTTTTACTGTGTTTTAATGTAATGTGACCGCATTTGATTATTTTTGAGATCAGTTGCAGAACGCGCTAGTGCATTTTGTACACCATCGACCATTCGTCGATTGTTGTTAGAGGTGCGCGCGTGAGTGAATTTTATTTCACGTCACGAACGTTGGTGCTTTTTATTTGAAAATATTTCCATCAAAAGATTCCAATTCTAGTATTGAACTGTGGGTAAGAAGTTATGATTTCACACTTTTACTACGAACTTACTAATTCTTTAGCAGTTAAAAATTTAGTGCTATACTTGGGTGAAAGCTCTGCTGCTAAATTATGAGATATTATAGATGACTCATGTGAAAAAAACTACTGTTTTTGGAAGCTGACATTGGATCCCAATTTTTGGTTCTCGCCGCCTTTACGAGGATACATTTATTGAAATTTAGCTATACGTTTTCTAAATTAGCTATATGGCCGAGAGCAAAAATTAGATTATAGATATTACAGATGTCACATGTGACGCCAAAAATGAATTGTCGGCGGATCTGACATTGTATCTCAAAAAAAAAGTTTGTATGAGATGCGGTACTTATACATGTAGTGTCTTTGCTATTACCGATAACCAAAATCATCCACCCCTCTGCAAAAAGCTAAATACGACACTGGAGCACGTTCAATTTGAGGCGGCCTTGGCACAACCCTTTGCTTATTTCAACTCTTTTATTGTCCTTGACCAGATAGATATCTTTTCCATAAGAAATCGATGGTCCTATTGACTTTGCTGGGATCAAATCATCGAATTCGCAGATTTCTTTCAAGTATATTAATCGACGCAGTCGAAAGCCTTTTGCAAATCAAGGCAGACTGCCAGAACTTGAAAACCCTGTGATTTTAGATCCTGCAGCAAGGTAGTTTATGTAGTTTGCAGTTGATCTGAACCTCCTGAATGGTAGATTATCAAAATCAAAGTATTTTTCTCACTAACGATATATTCCCCACCCTTAGCTACTTTTCAAATCCTCCCATCTCTAATATTACACAGCCCAACAGTGATTTTGGTGCAGGTCTATTTTTAACAGATTATGTTAATATAGACTTCACTCAACAAAACTGTATCATTGGTTTTGTTCAATCAGCTCTTGTTTCCAAGATATCGCGAAAAAACCAAAAAGTCGACTTTTTGGCACTCTAGGATTTATGGAGGCCACACTAGGCATAATTATCTGAATTTATGAACTAATTGCGATAAAGTACATATCAATGCAAATTTAAAAAATCATAGGCGCTATATAAGTACAGCGGAAAGTGTCTAAATTGGCCTCTAAAGACAGACATTTTTCGATTTATAGCATTTTTAGCATTTTTTATAGCCCGTTAAAGCTAGCGCAGTTATTGAATTAATATTTTCGCCATCTGAGCCTATAGACAAACATATGATCTAATTTTGTGATTTTTATGGCGATTAAATCAATTTATTTGGCAAAGTTATAGCCTCTTAAACACGAAATTACATATTTAAATTTATGGGAGGAAAACTAGATTTGTAACTCAAATTTTTATAGGAACTGTGAAAAGGCTACTTGTTTCCAAATATAATTTATCATCTACAAGTAAACATATAACAATTTATGCGAAACCAAGTAGCCCTTTACAGTTCCTATACAGAATAAGAGTAACAATCTAGTTTTCCTCCCATAAATTTAAATATGTATTTTCGTCTTAAACACGCCATATCTTTGCCAAATAAACTTATTTAAATGCCATAAAAATCACAAAATTAGATCATATGTTTGGCTATAAGCTCAGATGGCAAAATTAATTATTCAATAACTGCGCTAGCTTAAACGGGATGGTTTATATTGCTAAAAATGCTATAAATCGAAAAATGTCTGTCTTTAGAGGCCAATTTAGACCCTTTCCGCTGTACTTATATAGCGCCTATGATTTTTTAAATTTGCATTGATATGTCCTTTGCCGTAATTAGCTCATAAACTCAGACATTTATTCCTAGTGTGGCCTCCATAAATCCTAGAGTGCCAAAAATTCAAGATTTTCGTTTTTCCGCTATATCTTGGAAACAAGAGCTGATTGAACATAACCGAAACCAGTTTTGGAATCAGTGAACATAAACTTATCATATTTTTAAGGCCACAGGGCTGCACCTCACAAAGATGGTCATTTTGTTGGCCTGTGTTATTGCCCCGGGTAGTTTTTTAAATTTATCCATCTCTAGAAATTTGTGACCGCTTCGTGGTGAATGGCCATTATTGGTTGAACACACGTGCAGTTTGAATTCTTGACTTGTTAATAATTTTTTTTATTGTTAATAACTAAGTGAAAAATCATGCCGGCTGCAGTGGCCACAGTTATACCAATCAATGGGCCATTGAAGAACAAGAAAATTGTATTCGATGATGAGGGGGAAGCTGTAAACAGACCAAATAAAAAGGAGCAAAAGCAGCGGCCACAGCAAGGCAAAAAACAACAACAACAACACAATGGGCTACAGGTGAAGAAGCCCCACAGAGGAGAGTTTGGGCAGAAGAAACCTCAAAGAATCAAATTTGATGAGGAAGACGAGCAGCAAGACCATAAGGTTGAAGCCAAGAAACCCCAACGCATTAAATTCGATGAGGAAGGCGAGGAACAACCCGCCAGCGATAGCAGCTCAGATGAGGATGAAGAGCAGCAATCGCTGAACAAAAAACGCAGCCGAAATCAAACCCAAGCCGAGGAGGACGCAGATGCCCAAAAGAAATGGTACCAAGTGGTAATTATTAACTAAAATTAAACCTCCTTCCCCCCCACTCACTCTCTCTTTTAATTAAAGCACCCGGACTACCCCTCCAGCGAAGAGTTTTTAGACATGAAGGAGAACGAACAATTGGAATTGTTTAATCTTTGCAAGAATGCCTTTGAGGCGGAAAAGAACATTTATGCCAAACGTAATCCCTCGGACTCACGCTGGCTACAAACCGCTCTACACAAAGGCACAGCCAAGGATCGTGCCAATGCGGGTGCTCTCCTCGTAACCAGCAATCCTTTGGGCAATCTAGAGGCCTTGAGTACTCTCATAGGCTTTTGCAAGTTGTCCAACAAAGCCAGTCAAGATGTCATAGCTGTTTTAACTGATCTTTGGCAGGAGGTGTTGCTGCCGCCACAACGTAAGTTACTGTCCACACACACCCGAGGAGCCGACTGGAAGCATCTTAAAAAACAATCGCTTACCAAGGACCAATTGAGACGCATTTACTCCTATTGGTATTTTGAAAACGAACTCAAGGACTTGTATCATGAGTTTCTCAAGAATCTAATGCAGGGCCTGCAAACGGGTCAAGAGCACAACAAGAATTCCTCCATAGTGGCGGGAGCACGTCTTTTGGCCTATGCCCCGGAGAAGGAGCAAATGTTATTGACCATGTTGATCAATAAACTGGGTGATCCCATAGCCAAAATAGCCTCCAAGGCCTTACATCATCTCAGCGAAGTGGCCCACAAGCATCCGAATATGTGTGGCGTCATTGTGGCCGAGGCGGAAAAGTTACTCTTCCGTAATAACATCTCCGAGCGTGCCCAACACTTTGCCTTGTGTTTCCTGGCCAGCATAGCCCCTTCGGGACGTGCGGAGGTATGCACCAAATTGGTCAACATTTGCTTTGCTTTGTTCAAAGTCCTGGTCCAAAAGGGAGCTGTAAATAATCGCACCATGCAGGCCATTTTGAGATGTTTACAAAAGGCCATAGTGGAGGCACAACCTCCTAAGGATAACAACGGTGAATTGCTGACCAAAGAGATGCAGGATACAGTCTATAGACTGGTACACTTGGCGGACATACGCGTCTCCGTGCAAACTTTGGGTTTGCTTTTGCAATTGGTCACAGCCAAAAGCCAGAAATCGGATCGTTTCTATAATGCTTTGTATGTCAAGTTGCTGGACTTGAATTTGATTAATGTGGGTGGCAAAACGGCTGCCCAATTGCTCCACATAGTCCATCGTGCCATACACTTGGATCCCCAAGTGGCCAGGGCTCAGGCCTTTGTCAAGCGTTTGCTACAATTGGCTTTGTATGCTCCACCACCCGTGGCCGCCGGTTGCCTCATTGTCCTACACAAATTGTTGCGCATGAGAAGGGAGCTGATTGGAGGCATTGGCTTGAATGAGGAGGATGACTTAGTGCCCGCTAAACCTTTAAATATAGAGCCTCAGGAATTGGACAAATTTGGCAGCGATGAAGAGGAAGTCTATGAGGATGTTAAAGAAAAGGAAGAGACTGAAGTCAAACCAGAAACTGGTTCATCCAGCTCCTCTTGGCATCATAAACATGTGGCTGTTAATGCCGAATCCAAAGTGCGTAACATTGATAACTGTAAATATGATCCCTATCATCGTGTGCCCGCCTATGCTGGAGCTGGCTATGCCTTGAGGCATGAGCTGTTGCTTTTGTGTCAACATTATCATCCCACGGTACAGGTCTTTGCCGAGCAAATACTTTCACGTAAGTTGAGTTAGAAAATTTAAGTACTTAGTTTATCTTGTTTTGAGTTAATATTAGCTAAAAACTTATCCTTAATCTAGTTGTGGTGTAGATTGGGGTTGTTGTTCGGCCGTCTTTCCTTTCTGCAGTCAAAACATATTTTTTTGGGTCAGTTTTCCTCCTACGCGTTACAGAACACTGAGAAAGGATCCAACAACAAAACTGGTTAGGAAAAACAACACGATAATAAACGAACTATTAAAACGGAACCATATAGATATTAGACAAAAACAACAATTATATTGATTAGGAGGAAACGCCCCACGAATAAACTCTGGAGCAATACTATAGCCTCACCTTATTTTTTCAGTGTACACATAAAAAGAGTAGAGGTGGAAAAACTTTGCGATTACCGTTTGAAAGAGCGTTAAAAATAAGAGAAAAAGTGACAAGCATCAACACTCTCAGTGCAAAAATTAACCGTTATGTTTCATTTTCGTTTTGTGAGTGGTGCACTATTATAGCCGCACTTCATTAAATTAAATAATTTATAGAAAAATGTTAACAAATGATTATATTTTTATTTACTTTAATAATGAGTGTAACCTCCTTTAACACTAATTAACTCATAGATCCTATTGGGTATACTGTTTACGAGGTTTTCAAATCACTAAGGGACAGTTCTTTCCATGCCTTAATAATTTACAATTTGAGCCCCTTAGTACTATGGTACTCGGGGTTTTGAGCATAAATACTTCGGACTAGCAACGCCCACGGGTTTTCCATGATGCGTTGTCCTGTGGGAAAATGAACTTTTAACGCGAAGAAAAACAAATAATTTCAATGGCAGAATGTCCATGTACTCTCTGGAGTTCATACAAGTGCGTGAAAATCCCAGCTTCAAGCATCCACACTCGCAGAACGCAGTCCAAATCATTAATGATCCTCCTTCAAAATTTGTCTTAGAAAAGTACCGGGGATCCTGCCTCAAATCCCTCCAATAGCGCGTAACCACATGAGGACTGTCCAAATCAAACTTTTTCTCATCCGAGAAAATGATCTAGAAAGATAAATTAATATATGCATTGCTATATAAAGTTTTATCGTTTCTGTCCAGTCTAGCGGTCTGGCAACCTTTCTGTCACCTTTAATTTTTGTCGCACTATGTTTTCAGATTCCTTTAAAGCCCGTGCAATGGTTCAGCGAGACACTTTTAGGCCACATTCAGTTGCTAACGCATCAGAGTTATTAAATGAATTACTTGCAGCGCTCACTAATCGGCGCTGGTCACGCTGGTTTGTCTGAGGCTTACGTCGTTCGTGTTTTATTTTCCATATTCATTTCGGTTTTTACAAAAATTTCGCTTTCACTTTGTCGGAGCTACCAATTTTTCCGACAATTTCACAAACTGAGCAATTTTCACTTTTTAACGCTAGAATTTTGCCCTTTTTGACATCTGACAGCACTGGCCCACTTGGCAAATTTACAAATTTATTACAAAAAGTAACTCAAATAAGTGCAAACACCAGCAACATCATCCAGCAAACACAGACTAAGAAATTATATAGTGCGGCTATAATAGTGCACCACTCACAAAACGGAAATGAAACATTACGGTTAATTTTTGCACTGAGAGTGTTCACGTTTGACATTTTTTTCACTTATTTTTGACGCTCTTTCAAACGGTAAAAGCAAAGTTTTTTCACCTCTACTCTTTTTATGTGTACACTAAAAAAACAAGGTGCGGCTATAGTATTGCTCCAGAGTTTATATGGATTACCGAAGATTCACAAAGAGAACACTTCACTTAGACCCATCCACAACAGTCCCATGTTACAAATTAGCAAAACACATAGGATATATACTAAAACACATAGTATCGGAAGACTACAGCACACTGAACTCAATGCAATTAAAAACGAAAGTTAAGGAACTAAAAATGAAGAATGACGATATATTGGTATCATTCGATGTGATATCACTATTTACACTTGTCATAAACACCATAATGGACAGATGGATAGACGTAGCTTCTTAAACAAACATACCGAATAAACAATTTAAAGAATTCTTAGAATTGTGCCTACTGGACAACAACTACTTTACCCACAATAGAACTATATACAACCAGATATTTGGAATGCCTATGGAGAAACCCATTATCACCGACGATAGCTAATATAGTTTTGGACAAAATATTAGATGATACTTTTAATAAACCAAACGCAATGGATATACAAGTGAAACATCTGTCGAAATATGTTAATGACATAATATGTGTTATGTATAAAGGCCAAAGATATTGACATAATTTGAAAAACACTTAACAAGCAACTCCGACTAATACAATTTACTGTAGAAAGAGAGCAAGACAACAAACTACCCTATCTGGACATGGAAACATCTAGAGAAGATCACACTTTAACATTTAACTGGTACACAAAACCTATGGCTTCAGGCAGAATCATCAACTATAATTCAAACCACCCACCAAACCAGTAAATTAACACAGCAAAATTCCCTACAGATTCCTTGTGTCTTACCCCCTTACATAGGATAACGATTTAAATATTTTCTTAACATGCTCCCATATTACTCCTGCCTCTGACCTTTTTATACCCTTGGAGAGGGTATATTAAAATTGTCCGGATGTTTGTAACGCATAGAAGGAAGCATCTCCGACCACATAAAGTATATATATTCTTGATCAGCATGACGAGCTGAGTTGATATAGCCATGTCCGTCTGTCCGTCCGTCTGTTTCTATGCTATCTCCTCCGTCAGTTTTAAAGCTATCGTAACCAAACTTTGCACAAAGTCTTTTGGTAAAAATACGCTGCACATTTGTCGGAACCGGCCGGATCGGATGACTATAGCATATAGCTGCCATAGGAACGATCGGTTGAAAAACTAGTTTTAGTGAGAAAAACTTTTTTGTTTTCAATGTTATCGCTCCCAACGCCCGTATTTATAAGTTTTTAATGATTTTACATCATTTCACCCAAAATTTTCGAAATCGGACCACTATATAGTATTGCTGCCATACAAACTGTCAGGCACATATCAAGCTCCAAGGGTATATAAACTTCGGTCGAGCCGAAGTTAGCTTGCCTCTATTTTTTTTTATTTGCTTCACGCCGAATACATACAACTAATCGCTTCCGTTCTGGATTATCGTGATCGTTTGTTGTTCTTCGGAGATTTCAATGTCCCACATATCTCTTGGGCTCCTTAAAACTGTACCCATCTGCCTCTCACAAGTTTTTTAATCTTATGACTGAGCAATCTTTTGGGCAGTAATGGTTTGCACAGACTCCATGATCTTGTATTTGTTTCCGATGTTCCCAATTCGATGGTATCCAGAACTTGATGTACCGAGCACCACTTCTTTCTCTTCCCAGTAAATTGCTTCCTTTTGCTTTCAAAAGATTGACTTTCTACTACTAAATGAGGCGTTATTCATGAACGACTAGTCTTTCCTGAGCTCATATCAGCATATTGAAAAATCTACAAACGCTTGTTACGAAGTTATTTAAACTGTGTTTAACGAATTTGTGCCTCTTTAAATTTCTTCTTATCGATCACGTGCGCCCCCAGGTTTAACGGAGACTCTTATCTAACCTGAAAAATATTCAATATAAAAAAATTTTAAAAATCTGTCTCCCGCGTGGATTTTGTCAAATTTGTAATTCCTAACTCGAAATGGTATAAGGACTACTTGGTTAGGTGTACATAAGTTAAGCTTTCAGGATGACCCAATGAAGTTCTACAACTTTGTCAAAGCTAAAAGGAGATCCTCTCAATTCCCGCCATCCCTTTCTTTAGATAATATAACGGATGACCACGATTTTTACGATGCTATTCTACATCGGCTAATGATTTGGTCTCTCCATGTCCATGCAGATAGCGTTTTATCCAATCAAGTCCTCGTTCTGTCCCGGACCTAAGTGTCAAGCTGTGTTTTGAATCTTTGTGCCGCTTGCTAAGCTATTCTCTTTAAAAGTCAGATTTCCCTAGTCTTTGGAAGAAATTCTATATTATTCCTATCCATAAATAGGAACCCAAGTCAATAATTTGGAACTACAAAGCTAAATTCGTTCCCAAGTTAAATTTTAATAGTGAAATGTCGAAGGAATTTAATGACCCCTACGTCACTAAGCAACTGTATGTCTTACTAGTGAGACCAATACTTGAATATGGGTCAGGTGTCTGGTCTCCATACCACCAAAAATTTTAAGATCAACTGGAATCGGTGCAGAATGTTTTTAATCTCAAAATAAATTAATAAAAAAAAATTTGTTTCTTCTTTCCCCAGAGAAACGCATGGACTATTATGGTGATCCTTTAAGAGATTTTGGTTTACCTCATTTTCTGGAACGTTTTGCCTTTAAGAATCCCAAAAAACTGGATCAACCCACGGCCGAAAGCTCCAGTGTGGCCCATAAACGTTATATGGCTCAGGGAGGACGTGGCAAGCCGGTGAAGTCCTTAACCAAAGGCAATTGCACGGAGGATGAAATGTTTATATTCAATTTTCTGGAGCAGAAGCGTAGACAAGCCGAACTGTTGGCTCAAAGCAAAAAGCCAGAGACACCGTTAGATCAAGAAACAGACCAAGCAGATGATCTAAAAGAGGGTGAAGTTGATGATGATGAATTTGAGGCCTATTTGGATGGTTATTTTGGTAAAAAGTCCAAGGATGCAGCAGAGGAAGAAGATGAGTTGAATTATTTGCAAGAGTTGGGAGGTGAAATGCAGTTAGAAAAGGACCACAAGAAGGATAAGAAGAAGAAGAAGCAAGCCAGCGAGCAAATGGAGGAGGAAATGGATGATGATTGGGGAGATAATGAGGATGATGATGATGAGTTGGAGGATGGAGTTCAATCTGATGATGAAACTGGCAGCATAGACTTGGAACCTCTAGATGATGATGATGACGACGACGATGAAGCAGACTCTAGTGACGCTCCCGAAAGTCCAGATGAGTTGGAGGATGAGGATGAAGATGACGCTCCACCCAAGTCCAAGAAGTCCCGCTCAGAGGACTCAAATATGCTAAATGAACGCGGCTTTGCTCAGAAACTAAAACACAGCAATGGTAAAAGTAATTTTATATTTTATAAACATTTATTAAGACTTTTCAAACTTTTTTTTAGACATGTCTTCTTTGTTTGCCGCTGCCGATGACTTTTCCGCTTTGCTTGAGGAAACGGGCAAAAGCAAGGGCCAAGGCACCAGCAATGCCGTTTTCAACAAGGACAAATCATCCGATAAACAAATGAAATGGGAAGAGAAACGACGTTCAAATAGCAAAAACTATACAAGCAAAAAGTTTTCTGCTCCCAAAGCCAAATCAGGCAAATCTGGTCACATTAAAAAACGGAAACACTGAGAAATTACCGTCATAAAGGAAACTATGTTAACGTTTATAACTAAAGCTTACTATTATGGAAATTTAGTTTGGAATTTTGTTGTTATATAAAGCCTTCTTTTTAAGGCTTCAAATGCAACCATTTTCAGCATAAGAATTAAAGGATGACACAAAGAAATTTAGGTTAATTTTCTTCTTATGTTATGTTATAGCAAAGGGATCCCCCGACTTAGCTGGAAGCCATTCTCGGCAGAAGTAGCAAATAAACATATCCTTACAGCAAAACTCTTCGATGAAATTACAGTAATGGATGATGATGGCAAATGTTGAGCGTTGCTTTTAGCAGTCTTAAAGAATTCCACCATATTAAACCTTTATGTAGTTCTATATAGGAAGAGTCTCTAAGAGTTTGTTTCTCTGGGGAAGTTCTACCACACATGTATTCGCGATTGAGTTCTCAAAGAACAGAGAGACTTTTTATTAAGGAGATGTGTGGATATAATTTTGGGTAGTCTAAAATCCGGCATTAGCATCATATTTGAGATATGTGAAAGGTAACGTATTTTTTGCTGGAATTTAAAAAGGTATTTAACAAAATATGTTAAAAGGTGTTCAACATCGTCAAACTGTTCGAGTCCCCATGGTTCGGCAACTGTAGTTTGGAAAATTTTGCCTAATAGATGGCGCCACTACTTGCTTTGTTGTGGCATCCTCGATCGATATTATTCGCATGCTATCGATATGAGGAGTGTTCCACCGCTGAGCAGTAGAATCTCCCGCATATTAGCAAGTAATAATATTATTAAATAAAGTTAGTTAAAAAGATAACTAAATTGTGTGGCGGTTTCAGATCCAATTCATCTAACTAATTCACACATCACTAACAACTATCGATGCTCTATACCCTCGCTTTTTTTTGTACGGCAGAGACCGGCAAAACACACATGCTCATCTTGGCATCGCGTGTGTGCTTTTATATGCGCGAGAGCGCTCTCATTTAGCCCTTGTTTGTTGTTGCAGATGAGCTGGTTTAGCATGTACACAGAGTTCGGTAGGTTTTAATTGTGTGTGTATACAAGCAGTGACGTCTAACCTCTGTAGCAGCGGCGTCGATACACCGACACTATACAAGCTTACACTGTTCTCTTTTGCAACAACAAACATGTGCTAAATGAGTCTAAACCAGGGTTCCCCAAGCAGAGAGCGCTAAAACGTGACTGTGTCTCTCTCTAACACACAATGAAGTATGACTTCGGCAAGCAGCGATGGCCAGCGAGAGCAGGCCAATAAGTGAGAGTGTATTAGTGTGTAAAAACAAAGCTCCGTGAATTTGCTTCGACCTAATCGCTTCGAACTCTGTCAAGCGAATTGAGCGAATGATTAGGTCTCAGCTTCGGCAAGCGTTCGGGGTCATGTATGTGTGAATAGCGAAATGTTTTCGCCTCCGTGCTCTAAACACACACAAGCAAAGGCAAAATGAGCATGGATATTTTGACGACCACTGATGTACACTGTCGTTGGGCTGACGTAGCGACGCTTCGCTGCGGCAGTGCGGTCTTGTATGCACAAAATATAGAAACGTGCCGGACTCTGGATGGGAATAACAAGTATAAACTGGAACGGGGGTGCTTAGGGTGGTACACCAACTGGTAAAAGTTGTTTTTATAAACTTTCGAATCGAATTTTAAGGGTACTGTATACCTTCAGGTGTCATTTTTTAAAGGTTTACAAAAAATTAGATTACTCAAAAACTATAAGTGGTATTAAGAAGCGGATTTTTTCATTGGATAGGTAATCGGTTCAACTAAATTTAGTAATTTTTGTTGTTGTTGTTGTACCTACGGTTGTTGTTGTATTTTTGTTCAAAGTTAACCAAAAATTTAAAACATAATTTAAGGGAAAGAATTTGAAAATCGGTCAACAGGTACTCTTTAAATCTTTGCAACCATTTTGGAAAAAGTGGTTCCGAGATAATCGCATTTAAAGATTCGACATCTGTTTTCGATGAAAAAAAATCGTTTTTAATAAATGTATAAATCGGATTTGGTGCATTTGGGTGTTAACTTTCACCGAACAAAAGATTATCAAAATCGGTTAAGCAGTTTTCCAGAAATTTGAGTCAAAGTGCGTCAAGACATGGTAAAAAATAAAATCTCCAAAAATTTCCAAGTAAAATTTTTTTTTTCAAAGTTTTTGACCAAAATAGGGAAAAAATACGAATTTCTAAAAATACGAGGGTCGATAAAAACAATTTTCATAGAAAAGGGTCGGAAAAAATAATTGTTTTTGTTTATATCTTTAAAACTGAGTTTCGGATCAGCTTGAAAGTTTTGCAGGATGTTTATAAGATCCTAATAGAACGTTTAAGCAAATAAAAAAAAATCCAAAAAAAATTTTTCTGAAGGTATACAATACCCTTAAGCCACACAACAGTTCCGAACCTTGGAAAGAATTGTAAAGGATTATAGCCTACATACTGTCCACCACTTTTTGAAGAGCCATAGAAAGTGCCCTGGCTAATTAAGAGTGTTTTGAACCTATTCATTCCAACAACTTACCCAAACTTTGGTTCCCGGTTGTTCTATTCTACAATTAGAAAGGTCGCTAATCAACAACTTTGGTTAAAATTTGATTGGAAACTTTTGCAATAAAGGTTTTTCGAAAGGCCAAGGTGGAACAAGTCCATCTGAAAGTCTGATGGAATGAATCTCAACCAGACTGTGCAGTTAAGATAACACGAAATCTGGATTTCGTAAAACAATAGTTTCTATCGATACTTCGATAAGTCGATACCTCTCTGCTTGGCGTCAGTATCATAATTCAGAACGAAAAGGCGGCATTATAAATTGTTACGAACACTGCTTTCGGGCTGACACCGGCTAGCTTCGGCATTCAGGGCGGGATCTTAACCGTAGCCCGCAGCGCGTACAATCACTACAAATATAACTCCTCACTAACAAAAAACGGCTAAACGACAACAAATTCAAACAAACAAATACCTAACAGACAAACAGCGCCATCTGGCGGCAAACTTGGTGACCCGGTTTGGTTGTCTGCACCGGCAACGCTCCCACACCTCCATGCAGCGATCTGGCTTCATCAGCTGCCCTAACATAGGAGCCAGACGGTCGGCTCATTCCAGGTCTTGGCAACTCACCCCTCTCTCCCCTTCAATAATACTCACACGATCATATTTACCTTCGTTACAAACATTTAATTATAAATACATATCCTAAGCTCACACATTTTAGCATATTTTATATAAGTTATGTTCTCCATCTTAAATTGGAACCGTACGAGCCAAGCAATTCTTTACCCTGACTAAGATCAGTGACAACAACAAAAAAAACACAAATTCGCTACCCTAAAACCCCTTCCCTAAGGAGCTCCAATGGGACGGATCGGGACACTAATTTCTAGATATGGACTGGAGGGAACGTTTAGCTAGGCGAAAAGGGATTGCTGGGTCTCGCGCAGCCTTTACACGAAAGTTATGTGTATAGGAGTATGTAAATATGTAGATATGAGTGTGAGATGTGAATTAATATATATGTTAACTAGCTGAACCCGCCGCGACTTCGTCCGCGTCCAAGTTTTGAAAAAATCGTAGTAAGTAAAAAAAAAAAGGTAAAACTCTCTGAACATTGTGTTTTTATGTGATCTATTTGTTAAAAAGAAATTTCTTTTTTAGTATCATTGGCTTCATTAGCTTAATTTTAAGACAGTTTCGAATTTACGGTTGATTAAATTAAATCAATCTGTAAGGCGTGGATAATCCAGTTGCCTGTACACATATTAAATTTTATCCCGTCCCGTCCCTTAGACTCAACCAAATTTTCAAGTCGCGCCGAAATTCCAGAATTACAAATTATTACCTTCCTGCCTTGTGAATGCTGAAAAAACTATAGCATATTCTTTTTCAGAAGGACTATGTAGTGAATTTAGGGTCAAGGGACATTATATTTATAAGTGCGCGCCTATATACATTTGTTTAATAGTCGATCTCCAGGATATTCTTTTCTGATCAATTTATGTAAATCAACGCAGTGGGATATGTAACTATTTAAACATGTCAACTTATGTGTTTCTATTATGCGGCAACCAAAACAGGGAAAATTCATTTTTAAAAATAGAAAATATTAGATGCAAATTTAACATTTTTTATTTAAAATCGGAAAAAATAAATATATAATATTTTCAATAAAGGTCACAATTCCCGCTGCCCTCTTATTTTTTATCTGCAAAAAGCTAAATTGAAAAAAAGCTGTTTTCACAACACTGTTTTTCCTCCTTCAAACACACTTTTCATTGCGAAAAGTTGCTATGAATTTTTAGGCGATTCAATCGATATAAATCTCTTAGATTATCAACTCACAGCCTAGTTTATTAACAAAGACTCGGAAATGAGATAAGGAGACAACTAATTTTTAGCAGTCTGCTCACGTCATGCGTGCCATCACTTTTCCGATCTCACCTCTAACAAAAACAGAGCGCACGGTGCCCGCTGTGTCTGTGTCTGTTGTAAAAACACACAACACAATTTTTGGCTTCTACCTTTGTGAAAGTTTAACCTTTATTGTGATATATACGGTGAAGATATTGTTTAAACTATCGTAGTGTTTTGTATATGCCATTAGATTTAATGCGATTGGATGAGGCCATTATTAATTGGATTTATTGCTTGTTTATGTGAAAAAAACACACACACATACATATACATACACGCACTCAGCACGCTCTCACTCTCTATCGCGTTCTCAGCGAAACACATTTTCCACAACATTGGCCGAGCGCAACAACAGTTATTTGCCAGTCGGGCGTACAGATTTATATATATAGATGATTTAAGTTCTGCAAAATCTGCAATCATGGCTATTTAGCCAAATATTTATCAAAATTTCCTAAAAATTTGTCAAAATATTTGCCTGTGTGAACTTAGCTTAAGTCAAACGATAGGGAGTGTCCCGGCACGCACCGTCACCCAGCCGCACACCCACACACAACTACAGATGTAGTTGTTGTTGTTGGTACTACTTGCATGCGTTTTGATAATGAGAGCAGAAATGTGAGATCAATTGAGAGCGCAACTGTTATCTCTTTGCTGTTGTTGGTTTCATTTATGTGCGGAGACAATAGACAACAGTTACAGAGAAAATAGAGAGTACTATGCAGTGAGTGAATAAGTGTTGTTGTGAAAAATGTTTCATACAAACTTTTCATTGGCTTTTTCAATAGATTGGAGAAAAATTTTCCAATTTCCTTTCTTAGTGAGCGCCTGCATAACTAAACGAAGGTCTATGCCAAAAATCAGACCTGTACGATAAGCCGTTTTCGCTGTGGCTTGATAATATGTCAGTCTGTCAGTCGGGCGTACAGATTTATATATATAGATTTAAATATATGAGCTTAAAACTAAATTTTAAATAGATGTAACTGCAGATATGTAAACGTGCTTGTCTGAATGTAATTTCTAATATTTATAAATACCCCTTGGAAATAGACAGCGGTCGTAACGGCCAACGTTCCTGATTCCCACTTGTCCCTGACCTTTCAAGGCCTTGCCTCTCTTCAACTTCGAATTTTAAATACCCCCCTCCCGCATTAAAACTCCAACCCTAGAGGGCGCTTTGGTGTCAAAAGCTGCACTCACACCTACACATACATACGAACTGCAGCTCGATAGCCTAACAACAAAATAAAATAGAATTTCCAATATCCTAAAATGTATATAAAGAAGCTCATCTTGGATGGCTTTAAATCCTACGGTCGGCGCACAGAGGTCAATGGCTTTGATCCAGAGTTTACAGCCATCACCGGTCTAAATGGCTCTGGGAAATCCAACATTTTGGACTCAATTTGCTTTGTTCTAGGCATAAGCAATTTGAGCAACGTGCGCGCGTCAGCTCTGCAAGATTTGGTGTACAAGAATGGCCAGGCGGGCATTACCAAGGCCACAGTGACCATTGTGTTTGACAATACCAATGCCTCCCAATCTCCGCAAGGCTATGAAAAGCATCGCGAAATCTCCGTGACCCGCGAGGTGGTGGTGGGCGGCAAGAACAAGTTCCTTATCAACGGCAAGCTGGTGCAGAACAAGAAGGTGCAGGACTTCTTCTGCTCTATTCAGCTAAACGTGAACAATCCCAACTTTCTCATCATGCAAGGCAAAATCCAGCAGGTGCTGAACATGAAGCCCAAGGAGGTGATGTCCATGGTGGAGGAGGCGGCGGGCACCAGTGTCTACAAATCGAAACGGGAGGCCACCAAAAATCTGATGGAGAAGAAGGAGACCAAAATGCGCGACACCACGTTGCTACTCGACGAGGAGGTGTGGCCCAAGCTGGTCAAATTGAGAGCCGAGCGGTGCGCCTATCAAGAGTACCAAAAAACCTGTCGTGACATTGAATTCTTGGTCAGAATTCACATTTCGGCCAAGTATTTGAAACAGCGGCAGGTGCTGCAGAAGATGGAGGCCAACGAACAGAACATAGACGCTAACATAGAGAACTGTCGCAGCACACATGCCCAGAACACAGAAGAGATGCAGAAGATTGGGCAGACAGTTAAGGAAATGCAAGAGCGAATCGATGCCGAGGCGGGTGGAGCTCTCAAGGAAATGGAGGAACAGCTGACTGCTAAGAGGGCAGTGGAGGCAAAAGCAACGGGCAGCTTGAAAGCGGCCCAAGGAACCATTGACCAAGATGAGAAGCACATAAGATTGACCAGCAAGAGCATAGCCGACGATGAGCGAGCCCTGGCCAAAAAAGAAGAGATTTATGCACGCGTGGGTAACGAGTTTCAGGGTCTCAAGGACGCTGATGCGGCCGATGCAAAAGCCTATGACGAAGCCCAACGCAAGCTAGACGAGGTTTCTCAGGGTGGCCAGGCCAGCACGCTGCAGGAGCAGCTGATAGAGGCCAATCGGCAAGTTAGCGAGGCCCAAACTACCATCAAGACCAACGAGAATGAGCTACGCCACACCCGTACGCTGCTCGAGCAAAAGCAAAACGAGACCCAAACCAATGATGCGGCCTATGTCAAGGATAAAAGCCTAATGGAACAGCTGATAGTGGAAATACAGAACCTGGAGCCTCAATTGCAGGGACTCGAGTACGAGGGCGGTCAATTTGAGCAGCTACGCGACCGTCGCCATCATCTGCAGCAGGAATTGCGTGAAGTCAAACGGGCCTTGGACCGAGGCAATAACTCACGCTTTGATCTGCAATATCAGGATCCGGAGCCCAATTTTGACCGCAGCAAAGTGCGCGGCATGGTGGGCAAACTGTTCCAGGTGAAGGATATGAAGAGCTCCATGGCCTTGGTCGCCACAGCAGGCAGCTCGCTGTACAGCTTTGTGACGGATGACGATGTGACCAGTAAGAAGATTCTGCAACGTGGCAATCTGCAGAAACGTGTGACCTTAATTCCCATTAATAAGATTCAATCGGGTTCACTGAGCCGTCAGGTGGTGGAGTACGCCCAGAACAAGGCGGGCAAGGAAAATGTACAATGGGCCTTGTCATTAATCCAATACGATCGCTACTATGAGCCCGTGATGAAGTTTGTCTTTGGTGGCACCTTGATTTGCCGGGATTTGGATGTGGCCAAAGAGATTAGCTATGATCCGCGCATTATGTGTCGATCGGTCACCTGGGAGGGAGATGTGGTGGATCCGCATGGCACAGTTTCAGGTGGAGCTGCACCCAAAGAAGCAAATCTGCTGGAAGTGTTGTTTAACCTAAAGCAAACGGAGAGGCAATACCAGGGGAAAAAGCATGAGTTGGAGCAGTTGGAGCAGGAACTGGCTTCCATTGAACAGGTGGCCAACACTTTTAACAAACTCAAGGAGAATCTAGAGATGCGCCAGCATGAGTTGAAGATGTGCCACAACCGTTTGGGCCAGACCACCTTCCAGCAGCATCAATCAGAGATTGAGGAAATGAAGGAAAAGGTCACCTCTCTGGAGCAAACCATTGCAGAGGCCCGCGAGCAGCAAAAGACTGCCCAGGCCAAGGCCCAGGATGTTCAGGCCAAATTGGCCGATGCCAAGGGCTATCGTGAGCGGGAACTGAAAGCTGCCACGCACGAACTGAAAGCAGCCAAACAAAAGGCGGAGACATCTCATGCCAACTGGAAGAAGCGTGAGCAGGAGTTCGAGAACCTTCAAATGGAGATCAGCACTCTGCAAAATGGCATTGAGATTTCCAAGCAACAGCACCAGGAGTTGGTCGAAAAGCTGGCCAAGTTCAAGTCCGAACTGGAGGCCCTAAAACAGAATAACTCCAGCTTTGCTTCCGAAGTGGCCAAGCTGGAGTGTCTTATTAAAGCGCAAAAGGACAAACTGCATGCCCAGAACAAGGAGATGCGCCAACTGTACGGCAAGAAGGAACGCTTGCAGCAACAGAACGAAGAACTCGAGCTGGAGGCTAAGAAGAAGGAGACCGAAAAAAGCAAGCTCAGTTCGCAGGCCAAAGAGGCTCAGAAACGTTTAGAGGAACTGGAGGTGAAGTACCCTTGGATACCGGAGGAGAAAAACAGCTTTGGCATGAAGAACACGCGCTACGACTACAGCAAGGAGGACCCCGTGGAGGCGGGCCAAAAACTAGAGCAAATGCAGCAGAAGAAGAATAAAATGGAGCGTACTCTTAATATGAATGCCATCATGATATTGGAGCGCGAGGAGGAGAATTACAAAGAGACTAAACGGCGCCGTGAGATTGTGGCCAGTGACAAGGAGAAGATCAACAACATCATAGTGAAGATGGACGAGGAGGAGCGGGCACAATTGAATCGAGCCTCAGCGGAGGTCAATCAGAACTTCAGTGGCATCTTCAGCTCGCTGCTGCCGGGAGCCCAGGCCTGCCTGAAGCCCGTAATGGAAAACGGTATACTCAGTGGCCTGGAGATAAAAGTCGGCTTCAATGGGGTTTGGAAGGAGAGCCTAGGTGAATTGTCCGGCGGTCAGAAGTCACTGGTGGCTCTATCGTTGGTGCTGGCCATGCTGAAGTATTCGCCAGCTCCTTTGTACATACTGGACGAGGTGGATGCTGCCTTGGATATGTCACACACTCAGAACATAGGCACCATGCTGAAGCAGCATTTTACGGGCTCCCAATTTTTAATTGTTTCGCTCAAAGATGGCCTATTTAATCATGCCAATGTCCTGTTCCGCACTCAGTTCGAGGAGGGCGTTTCCTGCGTTTCACGTCAGGTCAGTCGCTTAGCCACGGCCAACAGGAACTGAGTCAACTTCCCCCAGGAAGACCTATTAAAGTATTTTTTTTTTATAAAAATGTTTGATTAATTTGCCCATTTTTCCCATTAGGAATTGAGGCACAAATGAAATTATTAAGGCATAATGGAAAATGTAAGAAGTATACATGAAATGAAATTAAATATATTTTAAATTTGTTTAAGAATGTATGGAGAGAAAGGTTAAAAAAAATAATGCTCCGTTGAGGCATCAAAAGTTCCAAAATATAATTTAAAAATGAAAAATAATCCCCAACTACATTTTGTGAAAAAAAAGTAAAGGAAACGACTGAAAAATAAACATGCAATTAATTTAAAAAACATAAAAGTATTTACTTTGTAATTTCACCTACTAAATCGCTTCGAACTCTTGCGAGCGAATGAAGGCTTTCTGCTCTTTTGGTCTCAACGTTCGGGTCGTGTATGTGTGAATAGCCTTTAGTCGTTGGCTAGCCTCCTATGAGGTTAGATCGAAGCTGTTTCACGATGCTTATTTTTCGCACACCAATACACTCTCATTTTTTGGCCTCGCTCTCGTTGACAATCGCTGCTCTCGACATAAATCAGACAGTCGGGACCCGTCTCTACAGCTGCCGCAGTGTCCGAACATCGACAAGATCCGAACCAGTGATGCCAATATTTTTCGGAAAAAAAAGGACAGATTGGATAAAAAAAAAACAGGAAAAAGGGGTGAAAAACTAAAAAAAAGGCTAAAAAAAGGATAAAAAAATTATTAATATATATATTTATTTATTCAACAGTTTTTAATGCAGCTTCAATGAATTCGACAAGGACAAAAAGTTTTATTTATAATTATTTATTCACTTAATAATTTTAAAGCATCTTCAATGACTTCTACATCGGTCATTTCTCTGTCCTCATATGTTGCCATTGATCCAATTAATGATAAATATTTATCCGGCAAATTTTAATTGTGGCAAAACAACTTATGCCGACAACTGATTAAAATTGAAATATGTATATATACCAGAAACCGCCAAATGAAGTACCATTTTTTGATTCACCCACTGACAACTTCATATAGGCAATAGACAAGACCTAAAAACACACCGAACTGCATTTCCAGATCCACCAATGTAGCCTTGGTGCAGGGGTTGTGGGCATTTTTGTTTTAGCAATTGTCTTTGAAAAACATTGACCTTTTGGGTATCACTCGCCCCTCCAAAATTATCCAAAAAGTCTTAATACTAAATTCTTAATTGCCAGCAAGAAAAAGTAGTCTTATTTTAAAAATGTCTTTGGTAGTCAAACAGCAAGACGCTAAGATGCCTGGAACTGAAGTAATTAGATGATTTGAGCTGTTTTCCTGCTGGTGATTAAGAATATCACTAATAAGATCAATTGCATAATATTGGAGAAGCTGGTGATGTCCAATTGGTCAATATTTTTCAAAGGTAATTGAGAGAACAAAAATTACCATAATCCGTGAATCAAAGCCTGATAGGAGAATCTGTAAACGAATCTGTAAAATGAAGTTGATCGTTGGTGAATCAAAAAATGGTACTTCATTTGGTGGTTTTTTGCATTTCTCGAAAATTTATAGCCGTCCCATCATAAAGCCTTTTTCAGAGTACTAAGAATGTCATGAGGATTAGACCTAATTTTTTTTTTAAATCTCAAATTGGCCGTTTTAGCAAAAACCGCGATTTAAATTTGTTTTCTTAAGTTTCGGCGGTTTCTTCCTCCAGATCAACCATCGCAAATATTTTTACCAGGGAAAAACAATATATTTTGAAAATTTTTATTTATTTTAAGACTTATCAAATATTTAGTTATAACCAACTTTAACAAAATAAAACAGTCGCTATATCTTTGCATCCCACAATGGGAAAATTCTGAAAAATCTATCAAAAATCGTTGAAAACTGCGGTATCATCGTGCCAAAAATATTTAAATGAAAAAAATAGTTGCCCACTTCAGAAATAATTACCCATATATAACTTTCTAACTGTCAAAATAGCATTTAAAAAATAGCTCTCCACTTGTACCCGATTTTTAGTTTTGGTTTTAACCAAATTTGCTTGGCTAAATACCCTCTCTATTTCCGCTTTCGACCATGGCAACGAAAGAAGATTCAGGGCGAAAGCTACCAGGTCCGAAAAGGTGTTGTTACCTGCGCTGTCCCGATATTTTTTTACTTCGGACCAAAATTTTAAAGTGTTTTCATCATTTTCCCATTTTAATTGGTGGATGTTTGCGTATTGAACAACTATTTTGCTTCTTTTGTCTCTGCTTTTTTTCAAATAATTCTAGAATCGGTAGAATTTTAACATTAAAAAAACCTTGTCTAAAAAAGGCTAGATTTCCGGATAAGGAAACTAAAAAAAGGATAGAATTCCGGTTAGGGGATGTTTGACATTTTATCCGGCTGAAGCAGTTAAAAACAGGATAGATCTGTCCGGAAAAAGGCCAAATTGGCAACACTGATCCGAACATATGTTAAGAGAGCAAACAGCTTTTCAGTCGCGCACATCAATACACTCACTCAAGAGTTTAAATTTTGTATATCTGGAATTAAGCATGGGTTCCGACTGCACAGTAGGCTGGATGGCCAAATTTTTGGCATAAAGTCGAGTTTTTCATGACAAAATTGTTTGATTTTGGCAAAATATTATTAAAGTGGATACCTTAAGTACCACAATTCAAAAAACAAAAGTTATCGAAATGCAACCGTAAGCTTTGACCAGGGCTGCATAGTCTGAACTTTGCTTTTCTGTTTGCTTACCAAAATAAGCGGGAAAACTTTGCAATAAAAGAGATTGGCGGCTGGGGACCAAAAAATTTGTGTGAAATATGGAAAATACAGCTAAAGGTATGTAATTTGCAAATAATATGTTACAAGTGTGTTCTAGAATCTAGATGTTAAATGTTTATTTTTAACTTGTTTTTTGTGACGTCCTTAGCCAGAGAAAACCTAACCAAAACTAACTTTCGCCCACTTTCGGCCAAAATGTAATTATGTTAATGTGTTCTTGAAAGTGTGCACTTTAACTTGTTATTAACACTTTTTGCCCGATTTTGCCCGTTCTACGTCAATTTTCATATTTTTTGAAAAGATCGAGTTCAGCCATGCTACCCGTCTTGATGTATGGCTTGCCAATAACAGGAAAGACAAAGCGATATCGGATTGGATTTTTGAGCAAGGCCACATACAAAATATGAGCGTCGAGACAAAAATTAATATTACTAAAAAAAAGAGTGTGTGTCATGAGACGCACGGTACGAGCGAAGCTCTTTACGATGAATCCGATTTAAGTAATGGAAAAAGACACATTTGGATTCTGTATAAATAAATGTTAAATTATCAAATATTAGGTCACTCTCAAATCACTGTAAAGTCACTGTTTAGTCACTGTCAAGTCGCTTTAAGGAACTGTAAAGTCACTGTTAGTTCACTATTAAGTCACTGTTAAGTCACTGTTAAGTCACTGTTAAGTCACTGTTAAGTCACTGTTAAGTCACTGTTAAGTCACTGTTAAGCCACTGTTAAGTCACTGTTAAGTCACTGTTAAGTCACTGTTAAGTCACTGTTAAGTCACTGTTAAGTCAGTGTTAAGTCACTCTTAAGTCACTGTTGAGTAACTGTAATGTCACTGTTAAGCTTCTGTTAAGTCGCTGTTAAGTCACTGTTAAGCTTTTGTTAAGTCGCTGTTAAGTCACTGTTAAGTCAATGTAAAGTCACTGTTAAGACACTGTTAAATCACTGCTAAGTCACTTTTAAGTCACTGTTAAGTCACTGTTAAGTCCACCAGATCTTCACCATATTCCCACCAGATCTCCACCATATCCCCACCAGATCACTACCTGATCCCCAGCAGATCTTCACCAGATCCCCACTATATCCCAACCAGATCACCACCTGATCCCCACTAGATCCCTACCAGATCCCCACTAGATCCATACCAGAACCCCACCACATCACCACCAGAACCCCAACAGATCAGCACCAAATCCCCGCCAGATCCTCACGAAATCTTCACCTGATCCCCAACAGGTCCCTGCAAAATACCCATCACGCCCTCGGAGGGGGCCCCCCCCCCCCTTGCCCCCCACAATCACCCCCCCCACAACAAACCACCCCCTGAAGGGGAAGGGAGAAGAGTTTTTTAAAAAAAAAAAAAAAAAAAAAAAAAAAAAACCAAAAAAAAAAAATCGAAAAAAAAAAAAAAACAAAAACACACCCCCCCCCCCAAAGCAGAAAAAAAAAAATCACAAATTTTACACGTTTCATACTGAAAAACTTGCCCAAGTGCAACAGAACAATCTCCAATTTTAAGTTGAAGCACTCAAATTGGCTTTCGTCGACAATGACGATTACTTTGGACAGCGAAGAAGTGGTAACTCCCGGGCCCAGTCAAATTGGATGTCCACATCTTTCATATGAGGCAGCTGGTCCACGTTTGAAAAGAAAATTAGCAGCTGAACTGGCAGATAACCAAAAAAAAATGGCACAAGTCTTCTAATGCATGCAGCCGCGGTTTCAACAAGGAACTCTAATGAAAAGAATACGGATACACGTAGATACGCCAAAGCAAAACGGAAACGGGAATGTAAACGATGGCAAGAAAGGCTTTTTCAAATCCAGAGCTGCTTGCATCTATTTTTAAATTTTAACTTGGAAATTTTAGAATGCCTTCATACCATTATAATCGCCATTTCGTGTGAATTTTCTGTTGATGCACGTAAATTCCAGCAATTCTGCGAGAAAACCTTTGCTTTGCCCGTGGTATCCAATGTCGCCTACTCTACATAAGATTCTAATCCATGGATCCCAGATAATAGAGACTTCAATAGTACCAGTAGGTTGCCTTGGGAAAAACAGATCAGAAGCTCGCGCGATAGACAGTCGCATGCTTGTCAAAGCACGCGGGCTATAATATGTTGGATGTCTTCCACAGATCAACGGACTCATATATTACGATTAAGAAAAAGTCTGGTCAATACAAAAGAAACGTGTTGGCAAAAAGTGTCATTGCTCTTTTAGAAGTACATACCTTACTTTGAAATTGAAAATAATAACGACTGCGAAGAAAATTTTGATTCCGAGTGTGAAGATGACAATTTATATTCATTTGAATTAGATGAAGAAGAAAATGATTGTAATTAGTAATTAATGTTTAACTTTGTTAAAACAAGATCTCAAATTGAATAAAAATAGGAATAATAAAAAATTTTCAAGGCAATATGTGATCATATGGGCGGCGAGAGTGGGCGTGGTCCGATCGGTCCAAAATTTTTCCCACATGTTTGTTTTTCCATAGTTAATAAATCCTCCAAGTTTAAACTCTGTGGCTACATTAGTCGACTTTATGCCAAAAAATTGGCCATTCAGCCCACAGTGCACTGTTAAAAGTATGGAAGTTTTCTTTTGAAGTTCAAACAGTCAAATTCTGTTTTGTCTAAACGGTTTATTTGATGTTCATTAAATGAAAATCGTTCATCGAATTGCTCAATAAAGTTTTTTTTTTATTCATTTTTCCTTTTCTCACAAATTTCAGCTTACATTTTGTTTTGGTTTTTTTTTTTTGTTACAAACATTTCAAATTCATTTTTATTTCCATATTTCTCTAATATACATACATATATATATAAATACATATGTAGGTGTATATGCGGTGTATATATATATAATTCTTTATCTGATATATGCCTGCGTGTATATAAGTACCTCGATAATTGAATAAATGGAATTATTTGCACTGCATTTTCAATATCTTTATTACATTTTTTCATCATAATACTCGACGCTCAAGAATACAGAAAACAAAAAGTACGTTTGCCAAGTAAACAAATAACAAAATTTATGATTATAGAAGATTATATAAAACAATATAAATAAAGTATGGTTAGTGTATGGAGGGGGGTGTGGGTGGGTGGGATGGTGTTGGGTCCAGGAATCGCTGGATTCTGGTAAAATAAATTCAAAACAAAGGCAATAAAACGTTTCAAAGAAATTCTTAAGAAAGTATTTCTGAACGAAATATATGGTTAATAGAGAGAGAGTAAGAGAGAGAGGTAGGAGGAAAGCAGGATTAGCAGGGAAACCGTTGGTTAAGTGTGAGACAACACACAAAAATTATAAACAAAATACTCTGGCGGCTAAAGCAAATGCTTAAAACAATACATACTTAGTATTTATTAGTCTAATAAACAAAACTGAAAGTATTGCTGATATTTCTTTGGAATGCGCTTACATATCGATATATTGAAGGAACTTCATTTGAAGGAGTACCCCTTCGGGGAACTATATGACAATGCAGGCAAAAATCAATTTAAAATATAAAAGAAAGAAAATAGACCATTCTTACGTTAACTGAATGTTCCAGCTTTGGTTTTAGCTGTGAACTATATTCTTATTGAACCATTTAGTAAAATAGCAAAATTCGAGAAGGTTTGGTAAAAATGTATAATTCACAAGCATTAGTTCGCAGTTTTAAGGAGTAGGTTACCATTGGAATAGGAACCTTTAAGTGAGGGGACTCGAGACCTTGTTAGCCTTAGAGATGTACATTTTATAATTGTAAGCAGAAGAAACGCTGGCAAAAGCTAAAATCAATCTACAACCGGCTCCTTCGAGCCGGATGTTATCTTTTCGCTTTTTTTGGTTTTTCGAAGACTGTAAATTAAAAACAACTGGAAGGAGCAACCAATTAAGCGAACATTGTAGGTTCGAGGTATTTGGGGCGAAGGTTTTTTGTTTCGGCCCACGTTTAGAGCCGACATTAACCAAGGCAAGGCTCAACTGTTTTCTACAAGTGGTTAGGGGTTAACAGTAAAGAATTTTTAGGCTCGCTTCGTATCTGTTTATGATGCTACAGAACTGAACCTAATAAGCAAGAGGAGCTGAAGAGCAGCGTTTAACGATAGTTTCCGAAACCTTTTGAGCCTTAAGAATAACCTTTTGGGAACTATGTTGAACTGAGAGACTAGTAAACTGTTTTCGAATTGTTTTACACAATTATTTTTCGACAAAAAGATATCCAACGGACTGGAAAAAGAAACTTATGCTCCAAAACGATTGACTTCGATAGTCTGTTAAGTATCTAGACGTTTTCGGAACGCTTTTTCGTTAGTTTTACTCGGGCTTAAAAACAATCATTAAACGAAGTTTAGTATAACCATTTGAGAATTAGCGTTTGCTCGCATTCCAGAATCTATTATAACCGTTTACAATAGATTTTTTTCCGTTAAAGTTTTCGATAAAAAGCCAAACAAACTTTAAACGAAACTTTTGCGGACAAAAAACGAACTTTTTTAAACGGATTCACGTAAAGTCGTAATAAAAATCGTTTATGCCTTACATATAAAAACTTTTGGTAATATAATAGCGATGAATAAATCGTTTTCCGTAATTCTATTTAGTTAGATTTACTCTTTGAAGCCCCTGAAAGTTTCCGAATCAAAGTTAAACGGATTTAAAACGAAACTGTTGCGAAGAATAAACGAACTTCCTTAAAAGTTCTCGCACAAAGTCGTATAAAACTGCGTTTAAGCCTTACAAATAAAAACTTCTGGTATTATAATAGCGATGAATAAATCGTTTTCCGTAACTCTTTTTTTGTTAGTTTTACTTTACTTGATACATATTCGCCAAAGGTCTTAAATACGACCATTCAAAGGGAGTTTTACAATAATTCTATGCTAGCTTCCCGCATGCTTTTATTACTATTTCCAATAGACTATTTCCCGTGAAAGTTTCCGAAACGAACAAAAAACTAACAGATTCGCCAAAGGCTTACGATAATCTCTAAAGAGAGATATAGCTATAAACGTTACCGAAAAGAAAACAAACGAACTTAAAACGAAACATTTGCGGACAAAATACGAACTTTCTTAAATGGATTCACACAAAGTTGTATATAAAAGCGTGTAAGCCTTACATATAAGAACTCTTGGTAATCTAAGCGATAGATCAATCGTTTTTCCGTAACTCTTTGTTAGTTTTACTTTCAAAGAGATCTACGAAGGCACTAAACTGAACTCCTCTCAGAGTTACATTCATTTTTATGAACCATTTGGAGCTTAGCAGTTGCCTATTCTGGGGCTCAATTTGAAGTTCTCAATCTGATGTCTCTAATGAGCGTCTCCTCTGGCAAAAATTTCATTACAAATTGCCCGAGGAGACGCTGAATTGGGACACCAGATTAAATTTATGGCTGAACAAGATACTGCTAAACTTTTCAAAAAAATTGTCGAGATTCCCAAATAATTCAATGGAGCGAAACAAATTACTGGCAAAAAGCGTTTTAGAGGCTTGTCTATGTAACTGTGGCTCCTGGTCTAGAGCCAATCTGGCGCCGCTTAAACAGCATTATACAAAAGGCTTTTGAGATATTAAGGCAGCCTAAGGATTTGGTTCTGCATGATGCGTCCACCGAATGATTGATGGGCGTTGTGCAGCAATTATGACAATGTATAGCGGATGAACTACTCGAGGATTGTGAGTCAGAAAGATTTGTGTTTGACATGATCAGCTCAATGGAGGAACCATTTCATTAGACTCCACTAATGTACAAACCCAACTAAGCGAGTTTAATCAAAGCCTTTGTAGTCCTCGTTACAAATGTGGAGCAAACTGAGTGAATCTTTGAGCTTAAATGCGGAACCGGAGATGAATCAGCGCTTTCTCTTCTGCATAATACTTCTATTGCAATCCATGTTGAAGCAGGCTGCCGAAACGCGTAGGAGAACAGCTGAGATAAGAAAGACGGCCCAACACAACATCCGGAAAAAATATCACTGAATCAATGGAGCGACCAGCTAGAACGAGTAACAGTAATTTTTTTAGGAATTTGATAGAGAGAAGAAGGAATTTGCGAGAGAGAAGATGAACAAAAGGAACCAATCTTCTTCAGTCTGTCCGATTGGATTCTCCCCTACTTACAGACCGAGTCTTTTTAAGGAGTTTGCTAGAAAGAACGAATTTGCAATTTGGTAGCGTTTCGTCTCAAGTTTCTCCTCGGTCTTTCCGCTAATATTACTAGACTTCAACTGGAATTACTAGAGAAAAGAAGGAATTTGCTAGAGAGAAGAAGGAGTTTATTGGTCGTTTACAATAAACTCTGTTGACTGATGTTTTGATTTGCGCTTATTTTTGGAAACATTTTATGTTAGTTTTACTGTTAAAAAGTTTCGAAAAAATTGTGGATAGCGGAGTTACGTGAAGTCGTGACTGGTTTAAGATCATATTGAATCAAGTGCAATGTGAACAATTTGCAAACTAAAGTTTTTAGTTACCTGAAAGTTATCCAACATGCATTCTCACACGAACCAATTGAGCCCCTAGGCCCGCTTTAACATGGCCTTCAACAGACAAGGTATGGAGGTTTAAAAGCGTCTCCTCCTAGTTTGCTCAACATCTGTATCGAGCATTGCGCCAGGTTCCATGCGATTCGTTCGGCCCCCATGTTGATTTTGGATTAGCGCCAAGTATTCCATTAAACTACACTAGAGGAGCATGATAAAGTGGTCTCTTCAGTGAGCTGATGATGTAAAACAAAAATCTTTCAGAGACACAATCGTGGAGTAATACATTCGCTGCACGTTGTCATATCTGCTGCATAATGCACATTAATCATTCGCTCGAACTCATCATGCAAAACCAATTCCAAAGTCTGTCTCTGTGTAGCTCAAAAGCCTGGTTTGTAATGGTTAAGTAGCAACCAGATTGGCTCTAGATCCAGAAGCTGCAGATACATCAAAAAAAAGCCTTAGTAACGCTTTTTGCCAGCAAGTTGTCACGTTCCATTGAATAGTGTAGGAATCTAAGCAACTTTCTTCGAAAAGTTTATTAATTTCTTGTTCAGCCACAAACATTAGAGTGAGTCCAGATCTGCCAATTGGTTCATAAGAATGCGTGTCGGTTGAATTTCAGGTAACTGCAAAAATCCAAGACCTTGATAAAGTGATTTACGTTAAGTTTTTAAGTGTTTTTCTGATTGTTTGCTAAACTGTTTTAAATAAGTTCAAAAATGTATTTAAAAACAATATTCCGACGGATCAAAAACGACTTCTCGCACAAGCCTCAGCGAAATAATGTACATAAAGCAAGAGAAAATGGTTTACCGTTAGTTTCACTCGTAAAAGTATCGAAAAACCCTCGCTAGTCATACAAATTTTCGAAATCGAATGTAAAAAACAAATTTTTGAGTACGGAAAAACGACATACATCGCTAAATATTTAGCAAAGAGCCTAGTATAGAGCATTTAGAACAATTTTTGGCGGAAAATCGCTCTTACGTGATCAATTCAGCAAGTTTTTGAAATCGAGCTTAAAAACAAAACTATGCGTACGAAATAACGAAAGACCACAGAAATACATCGCTAAAGATTTACCAAAAAGCCTTATATCGAGTATTACGGACAAACTTTGGTGAAATATTTTAATTTTAGCGAATGCGTTAGTTAAAGTTTCGGAAAACGCTTGTTGTTGATCCAATTAAGCAAGTTTTTCAAATAAAGCTTTAAAAACTGAGTTAAGCTTAGGAAAGACACGTAATATCAACGAAATACATCGCTAAATAGCCACCAATGATCCTTATGAGCGCCGCTCATCATGCACGCTTGGATGAACGTCGAGGGAATGGAGATCGACGCCAACTAAATTAAGGTAAAATGAAAAGTAAAATCGAAAAACACTCGTTTAAGCTTCGGAAAACATTCGTTAGCTTTGAAAAACACTAGTGCTCTAATAAACAAACTTTTGTCTACCAAAAAATAAAGATTTTAAGGAAATAAATCGCTTAATATTCACCTGAAGAATTAGTATAAACTTTCGCGAAGGAACGTAAATTAATCGAGAGAAATTCATTATGCGTTAATTTTCAGATAGTTTTAAGCTTGATTTTTGGTTAGCACCTTTTGTTACTTCAAATAACTTCAATATATCGATATGATATCAGCAATAAACTGTTTCTAATCCATTTTAAATGCTAGCAACTAAAAAGTTTACGTTAGTTTTGAAAATGTTTGTCTGTGTGTGTGTGTGTTTGTGTGTTTTGTGAGCAGGTTTTGCGTTTTGTTCTACTCGCTAACTAAGCAATACAATTAATATATAGTAACTTTGTGTGGTTGTGTGTTTGTTGTTGTTGTTGTGGTTTCTTCTTTGAGAACAATTCCCATCATATCTCCTGCCGTTCTCCAAAAACTTAAATAGTTTATACTTTTTGCAAAAGACAATACTTTCGTTGGCGTTTGTTTTCCTTCCTTCAAATTGTGTGTGGTCTGCTGCATTTATTGTCCTCCCACCACGTTCTTCTGTTCTTAGTAGCGATAATAGTTGGGCTTGAAAGGACCGGCCTTATTGAGGCCCATATACTTGGCCTGCTCGTCGCTTAGCTCAGTGAGATGAGCATCAAAGGTGGGCAGATGCAAACTGGCCACATACTCATCCATTTTCTTGGGCAACAAATACACATCCGACTTGTAACGTCCGGGCGGAGCATTAAAGAGTTCAATCAAAGCCAAAGCCTGCGTCGCGGAGGTTATAGAGACCGCAAAGGATGGAATGCTAGAGCAACTCAAATTGACCAATCTTCCCTCGGCTAGCAGTATAATGTACTTGCCCTCGGGCCAAATAATATGATCCACCTGGGAGCGTACTTTCTCCCAAGTCAAATCTGGGGTACGCAAACCATTCACATCGATCTCTGTATTGGAGTGTCCCATATTGCAGACAATGCAGCCGCTTTTCATTTTATCCATATGCTCACGCACCACCACATTCTTATTGCCGGTGGCGGTGACCACAATGTCCACATTGCGTATCACCTCGTTCAGTTTGACCACACGAAAGCCATCCATGCTGGCCTGCAGAGCGCAAATGGGATCGATTTCGGTGATGTAGACAATGCAACCCTGAAAATAAAGAGTCAGTCATGAGTGGAAGCCTGTGTTTTGGAAGACGGTTACTTACCTGTCCCTTCAAAGCCTGGGCACAGCCCTTGCCCACATCTCCGTAGCCGCAAACCACCACCTGCTTACCGCCAAACATGACATCTGTGGAACGCTTTAAGCTATCCAAAATTGACTCCTTGCAGCTATAAAGATTATCAAATTTCGTCTTGGTAACCGAATCATTCACATTCATGGCCGGCACGGTTAGTTTGCCCGCCTTGGACAACTGATACAAGCGATGTACACCCGTCACGCTCTCCTCCACAATGCCCTTGACCAGCTTAAACATGGTGGGATACTTTTTCAACATCAAATGGGTGGCATCGCCGCCATCATCTAGAATCATATTGGGCTGCCAGTTCTCGGCATTGACACAGCGATCAATACACCACCAGAAATCCTCCTCCGTCTCACCGCGCCAGGCAAATATGGGTATACCGGATTCGGCCAGAGCAGCAGCCACTTCGTTCTGGAAAAGTGAAAGTAATTAGAAATGAGATATGCAGATTCACGATTTTGTTAAGGAAATATTGATAGATTTAAATGTTTGCCAAAGCCATTCAAAATTAATGAGGAGTTGTGGATGCACATACGAGTCGGAGAATTATAACTAAAATGAGAAGCTAGCTTTCTCGGTGTTGAACTTTGGATGCCGTTTAATAACTACACAAATAGAAAGTCAAATATTTTAGAAGCGATACAAAACATTGAACATTTTCAATATAAAGTGTAATTTCCTTAACCCAAATTCAAGATAGAGACCGAAATATAGGCGGAGGCCTCACCTTTATTATCCACAACTCTGTTACATATCGGTCATTGAATTTTAACATCCTAGATGAGGATTTAGAAATGCATTGAGATAAAACCTGGCAGTGACGAAATAGACATCATAAATGTTTATATTCCACCCATCTCAACATGTCACCTAGGATACAGGCCCAACATCCGATATATGCTTGAAGGGAAAAAACGAATAATCTTGGGATCTTTTCCGAAAGAGGCAATGACACAACACGAAAAAAGGTCGAAGAACAGATTGATAACTCCAACCTCTGAACGATCAACGAAGATTCACTTGACCTCTACCAGCCCTACTGATGTGTACGACTTGGTACGCAGACATTGCGCTGAACTCGGATCACATCCCCATCACAGTCAAAGTTACAAAGAGTGCCGACTTCAATCACATCTGAAAGATGCACCTGAGTGAATTTTGGCAAAGACTACGAAAAATTCGAGCTCAGCTCAGAAAAAAACTTCAGGAGAGTCCCCAATACATTCCAGCTGGACGGACTCAAAAACTGAGACCAGGGTTCCCTCCCGAAGACTAGCAGACACTCACGATAAACTGATGAAAGCAGACCCCTCAAACCCAAGCATGCATAGCTGTGCAAGGATATGATGATGAAATGGACATGGGTTCCAAAAGACTATGGAGCACCATAAAACAGCTCACAAACCCGCAGAGGAATAACCAAATTATGGTGTCTTTTGGAAACAGTACGCTAAAAAACCCGATCAAGTGCGCACCGGCCTTCAAACGGTAATTTTTAATATACCCTGCTAAGCCCGAAAGAAGGAAACGAGCGACCTCACGCGAAGTACGAAACTAGCCCTAAACAAGTTATCCCAGTCTTGCAATACGGCGCAGAAGCATGTAAAAGGATTACAGCGGATGATGCGGCTATCGGCGTGTTTGAACGAAAAATTCTTCAGAGGATTTACGGGCCTCTAAAAGTTGGCGATGATTTCCGCATTCGATTCAATCGCGAACTCACATACACGCGAACATAAAACAACTTTAGTTAAGACATGTCACCCGTATGGATGAAGAAGCTTCATCAAAAAAGAGCACAAAGCGTAGGCAGCTGAATATGGAGGTCATTTATAGCAGAGGCAGAGGCCAGAGACCCTCAAGCTTTTGTGTTGCATACATGGTATCAATAAAGAAGAACCGATAATTCGAGTAGGGACCATCAAAATGTGAGAGGATATATGAAAGTGCACGAACCTTTGGTCAGCTGCTAAATGTTTTTGTTTTCCCCGTTGTCTTTAAATTTCACGTGTTTTTAATTTGATTTTGATTATGATTTTTTTTTTTTAGTTCTGAAATGTTTAAACACAATTATAAATTTTCACAAATGAATTAGAAACAAATTTGAGAGTTCACAACCAGCCGACACCACAACATTCCAAATAATGCCGAGTCAGGATTTTGACATGTAGTACGAAATATGGCAAAGCCTACTCTATTCCCGATAAGTTTTCGATTGGTGAATTTAATGATAGCTTCAGTTGTCAGCAGCATTTGGGAGTTGCTAACATTACCGAAACCAGTCGAAAAGTAACGGTTTTTTTAATTTCAGTGTGACCACATATGCTTTAGATCAAGTGTTTGTTGTAATTAGGTAAATAACGGGCCAGCAAAGAAAATTTCATTAAAAATATGCAAAAACGGCCCTTAGAGATGGGGGCATCATCCGATTCCTTTTTTGTTTAATAGAGTTTCAAGCTAAGAACTTTAAGTTTTATTGAGCACGACGCGATATAAAACTAAAAATTTACCGTTACCGGCTTTCTGTTTAAGGTTTTAATTTATGCACTATTTACATTTGTTTATGTTCTTTTTCAATTTAAAAAAAATCTAGCAAGACCTCTTCTTCTTCCAGAAGACAAAATCAAAGTGACTTTAAGTGACTTCTTTTGCATTAGCAAACATGTGCTAACTGAGAGCGCTCTCGCGTGTCTGAACGCACACATTCAAAGGCAAAATAAGCATGTGTGTTTTGCCGGACGCTGATTTATAGACATTTTTTCCACTATGTTTAGGTTATGATTTTTGCAGTTGAAAAACCACATGTCCACATTCCCTACTCTTTGATTATTGTTAATTGTCACATTAAAAAATTTTTGAATAGAAAAAGTTACTGTAAGTCTTTTCATCTAAAACACAAACACAATGACTTCAAAACGTGGGCAATGCAGAGAAAGAAAAGTCAACGGTAATGTTGCCACCTTTTGTCGAGAAAAAAAACGAAGGCAATGCTTTTTTTCCACAAAGCATAACCTATAAAATAATCTTTCTCCTTAAATTGCCTCAAAATATCAACAATCAAATTTATGACAGATAATTATTGTTTATTTATGCACTATTAGCAACTTGTTTTAGCTTCTGATTTTTTGCAGTCAAAAAACGACGTATGCAAAAAAATATATTTGTCTACTTTACATGTTACCTGTCGTTGGATTATTGTTAATTTATACACTTTTTCCCACTTGTTTTTTTTTTTTTTAGAAATTTTTTTTTATATAAGAAAATTATATTCAGCGGTGTCACAGAAATCTCTTCCAACCAAATTCCAACCCAAAACCAATTCTCGGTGTCACAGGAATCTCTTTCGGTTGGTTTTAAATCTCTCGCGTTTTGTTGGGAGATTTGGCGAAATTCACCACTAAAACAATTTTGATATGTAAAATTGGTATTGGAAATGTAAACAACGTTATTTTTCTACATAGGTTGCATCATAAGAATTAAATATTTCAATTGTTTTAATATTAAAATTTGTGTTTCAATAATTGTTCGCAAAAACAACCGAACGGTGACAAATCAACTCGCTCTTAACGTCAGCGGGCGCTCTCTACACATGGTGGCTCTCTCTGAGTACCAACAAGCGCTAAGGGTTGCCTAGGTTAAATGTAAATGATTGGCGCAAAACTATTTTTAAATTTTGAATTTAATTTTTGAGGAATATGACTTAAATTTGAATTGTAATTTAAAAATGGATCGTAAAACAATCAAAAAATTCCATTTAAACATCAAATTAACTCAAAACTAGAAGAAGGGAAATTTTTTTTGCAAGAAATGACAACCCTGTTTATAGATTTGAGAGAAAAATACCACACAAACCTTCCAACTCGACTTTCAAATAAGAAAATGAAATCTCTTGAAGTTCTGGGACACCGACGGATTTTTCGAGCGATTTGCAAACCAACCAAGGCCAAAATCTCTAGAGATTTCTGTGACACCCCCGATTAAGACCTTTTCGTTCAAAAGATGAAATCGGAATGACTTCGAAATGTGAGCAAAGAGAGAGATAGAAACGTCAACGGCAGTGTTGCCACATTTTGCCGAGAAAAAAAAGAGGACAATGCTTTTTTTCACAAGGTTTAAACTTTAAACTAAAAATTTACCGTTCTCCTCAATAAACATCATCAAAATGTCTAGAATTAAATCTTTGAAACATATAATTGTTAATTTATGTACTTTTTCCACTTTTTTTTGCAGTCAAAAAACGACGCCACAGACACAAATCCGTGGGCCAAACTAAGTATTTGGCTAATTTCACCATTACCTGCTGTTTATTGTTGTTAATTTATGCACTTTTTTCACTTGATTTTTATTATATATTTTAATTTAAAAATATTTTAGGCAAGACCTTTTCGTTCAAAAGACAAAATCAGAATGAATTGAAAACGTGAGCAACGCAAACCAAGTAGGAAATTTATGACAAGACAGAGAAACAAAAGTCAAAGCCAACTTTTGCCGAGAAAAGAAAAACGAAGGCAATGCTTTTTTTCACAACGTTTGAACCAAAAATAGAGCGTTCTTCTTAAACGCTTCAAAATATGAATAATCAAATCTTTTAAACAAATGCTTGTTAGTTTAAGGACTTTTTTCGCGGGTTTTATTTTATGATTTTTTACAGTCAATAATGCGACGCCATGGACGTGGGCCAAGAAAATAAATATTTAGCCATTTCCACCATTACCTGCTGTTTATTGCTGTTGTTAAACTATTTTAATTTAAAAAAAATTAAAGCAAGATCTTTTCGTTCAATAGACAAAATCAGAATAACTTAAAAACGTGGGCAATGCAGCCGGAAATTTAAAGTAAAAGAGAAAGAAATACTAACCCATGTGGCAGCACTGGTCATGGTGGAATTATACCAGGTGAAGTCATTAAAGTAGGCTGCCTCTATTTGGGGTACCAGTTGAATGGTGCAACACACTCAGTAGCAAAGGGGATGTCAACGTGCTCTCACATGTTCATATCAACTGGTACCTCTCTCGCATGGTGAATTTCTGACGACACTACCTTGTTAATTATACCATGGCACTGGTCATAGTAGTATAATAATAGAGAGAGAGAGAATGAGAGCGATGACAGTGACTTCGTGAATAGTGACAATTAGTGCAACTGAGTTCTCGTAGTCACGAACGAAAGGCAGTTAAAAATTAAAATTTTATTTTGAATATTTCGAAAACCAAAATGGAACGGGTTTTTGTTAACCAATATAAAATCCATGACGGTCACTTCAAAAAATGTATTTGCAATGTACCGGCTAAACGTAAAGGTTGTTGATTAGGTTGGATTGCCTACTAAGGAGTTCATTAAAATGTTTGGGTTACGCAGGAAATTCATGGAACCTAGAGTCGTAGAAACTCTGGAACACCTCATCTTCAGCTGCCCAGCCAGGCGGCCTAGAGTTCTCGCAAATTACTACTGCCATTTGCCAAACCGTCACAGAAAAGCGTCAAATTAAAGGGTGGTGTTCAGGCACTTTGATCTTTTTGGGTGTGTAATATGGCCTCTGCTAAACCAGTGTTCCGCAAAGCATATGATCATCAGTTAGTGTACCGCTTCTGGCTTTATATAGTACGGAGACAAATCATGCCCAATTCCAATATGATTTGTTTGTTTTACTACTAAATTCCCATCGAAAGCTAAAACTGAATAAGTCTGTTTGCAACGTTTGAAAAACCAGAAACACTTTTAGAACTAAAAGTCGACGAGTCCACCGATATCAGAGAGATCACCAGCACACCAGCACATCTCAAATGTGAGGTACACTGACGGATTGGAAACAAAAGTGGAAAAGAAATATTCAAAGTAACAGAACAGTACTTCTCTTCATCCCCTGCTTTTCACTACTATAAAATCGAAAAATAAAGATAAATGCCTGATCAACGATTGCTATAAATTTTGATTGCCTGTGCTCAAATTTCTCACCAAACATCCTTATCATATTTGGTATATTGATTTTAGTATTAAATTAATATTATTTAGTAACCCTTGTTTTATTTAAAAAAGTGTGCTTAACTGCCGCGCATGCACTTGCATATTTAAAATTTTCCATTTTACTTTATAGTTTATTTTATTTTCGATTCATATAAAATATATCAATTCAGATCTCTTGGGGTATTTGTTTATATTGATCGCCGCAACTTAATTGTAAATGCCACATAAAGCGCCGGCACTTGTTGATTGATAAGCCCACCTATCCATGATTAGGGTGTAGTGATTCAGCGTGACAACACGTCGTGATCGTCAGCGACATATAAAAAACCTCAAAACTGTAGGTGTGTGCGAGTTCAATTAATTAGAAGGTATATAAAACAAAAAACAAAACGGAATAAACTGGCTGGAGAAACACCGAGTTTGGTGTTAATTGTATTTGATACGACGAGGAGGACGAAATCAAGCAAACAAAATGTTACAATAAAATCAAAATTTATATAGTTTGTTTAGATGTTCGAGTGATTTGAGAGTTCTGTCCTTAAGACCTATGAATAAAAATTTGATTCGGCACAATATTTCAATAATTCAACGTAAAAAAATTAGGTATTAGCTGACTGATTAAATCATACTAAACGGCTAGAGCCAGAGAGCTGAAAATTTGCACTGAACATTTTTTTTAGGAAGAAAGTAAAAGTAAAAAAAATATTCATGGGAAAATAATAAAAATTTGGCTTTTTCAACTCCCAAAATTGCTAAATTCCAGTTCAAGCACTGAGTAATCATCTGAACCGAACCAGTTCTTATTTCTGAGCGGTTTTTAATCCCTAAAGGATCCGCCATCAATTAGTATGTCAAAGATTTAGGGCAAATAGAGACTGATAATTTATTGGAAAAATCGGAATAAATCTTAAGGAAAACATACAAGAAAAGTTCTCCCAAAAAGGAAATGGATGCTGTTCTCTTAATATTTCTGCTCTGAATTGTTTTGTGTACATTGGACTGAGCCAAACATTCTTATAGATACATTGCTACAAGTTTAGGTTCTGGAGGATTAACATTTGAAAGGTTCGGTTCATGATTCAAATCGAGGGACCCAATAAACCCCTTTCAGGTTCGGTTCAGAACCGTTCTGCAGCCTTGAAAAAACTAAACTAGCTGACTGACTGATTAAATCAACCACCCACAGACTAAACGGCAAGAACTGAAATTTATTTATATATGTAGACTTTAAGTAAGAAATGATTTTGAAAAATTTAAGTCCCACAGTAAAAAAAAATTCTTGGGAAATTGTTTAAATTTTGCTTTTTGAACTTTTATAAATGCTATAATCCATAATTGGTTGCAGATTTGGCTCTATAAGAACGCAATTTTAAAACGATTAAACAAAAAATATGAATTTAGGAACTAGCTGACTGATTAACTTAACAACGCACAGTCTAAACGGCTAAATAGCTTAAATTTGTTCCTGACCTTTGATAAAAGAAAGTAATAAGAAAAAAACAGACCCAGCTTATAAAATATGTGGAGAAAAGCTTACATTTTATAAAGTAAAGGTCTGAAGTTTGCTCAAACCTAACCTAATCTTTTGTTTTCTTGATTTCTTGATACTTTAAACTTCTCCAAACCACAGTTTCTTCTCTCTACTTGTCTCCGAGTCATTGAAGAACTTTAGGAGTTTCAATTCTCTTGACCCTGAAGTGAATCTTTAACCACCAAACAAACATAAAGATTATAAAATTTTCTCCCAGACAGTAAAGACAACTAATCAATGGATTTCAGCAACCATATCAGTTTCTTATCAGCACAAACACTTGAAAACCTTTGCCGTTTCCCACCACCCCCCAAGGCAACCAGATGATCAGTTCATTCCGCCATGGACACCATTTTTCAATTTCTCTAGACCCAATTCAGGGCACATCAATTATCAGCCAACGCGTCACGTCATCGATTGCTAAACACTTGAGTCCCCCCCAGCCCCAGGGAGACTCGAGGCTCGAGCAACACTTAATTGATTAACATCGCTTGATTGATGATTTGTTTGTGTTGTGCGTGACAACAATTGAGCCGGAGATCAAGTGACTTTCGACTTTCCATACTCACTTGGGTAGAATATATGTTGCAGGCGGCCCAGCGCACGCTGGCACCCAGCTCCACCAGGGTTTCGATCAGCACCGCCGTCTGGGCATTGATGTGTGTGCAACCGACGATTTTGGCATCCTTCAGCGGTTTGTCCTCAGCGGCACGCTTGCGCAGAGCCATTATTCCGGGCATCTCCTGTTCGGCTATCTCTATCTCCCGTCGTCCAAAGGCATGCTGGGCGGTTATATTCCTTACACAGAAATCGGAACTGCCCTTGCCATTCTTTTGCACCTTTTCCCTGGGCGGCACATCATCGCCATCATCACTGCTGCCCGTATACGAGGCGGAGCTAAATGAATCCGTTGAGGAGGCACTCAGCGAACGGCTACGATAGCGACTGGTTTTCTTAAGGGCAGAGGATTGTTTGGTGGCTGGGGGAGGAACCACAGCACTAGAGTCCTGTGGGGTAATGACAGCCTGTTGTTGTTTATCACCGCCACCAAAACCGGGATCCACCACCACCGTATCGGCCAGATTGCTCATCATTTTTAGGCCTTGTTATGTAAAAACTGTTACAGGACAGGAGTAGGAGGAGGAGGCGAAGGTGAGATGGGTGGTACGCTTACGCTATGATCACGTGAGTTGGCGTACTTAAACAGCTTAGTTATGGTAACAAATTTTAATTGTTATATTTTGCTTAGCGTCGTCGTACTCTCCTTTGTTTCACCTTCCCGTTTCTTCTTCTTCCGCGTTTGCTGCCGCTTCTTCTTCTTCTACTACGCTCCAAATAAAATTCCGGTCGTGGGTGAATATGAAAGGTTGGGTGTATAGTGTGAGCAATACGGGGACGGGGGTAAGTGCCAAATGTCGATGTTGTCGTTGTTCTGCTATATATAAGTCCAATCAGTTTCAGACTGGTTGTGTGTGGTGTAAGGAAATTTAATAAAAACAGCAGTGGGGCCTGAAATGGTAAAAATACCAAAATGGAGAATGTGCGAAACGGGCACACTGGTGGCTTGAGAGCAACATAATAAGCGTCGGTCGGTTAGCGTCGAACTGGAACGATGGAGGAACAATTTGGATTTTAAACTTGTTTGGAAAGAAAGATAAAAAAACGAATGTTTTTATCAACTAGTTAAAAAAGTCATTAAAAAAAGACCTAAGCACACTTCAATTAATATATTTGACAACACCTTAGAGGAAAGATTAAGAACTATTCCGAAAAATTCATCCGCCCAGTTCGAGGCCATGACATATCGATAAATATTAAGATGCCATCTACATCTATCGATTGATGTAGTTAGGAGCAGCGCCAAATTCAAATAAATGAATATCTGATAAGTGACTTTTAATTAATTTTAATAGTTGCACATTTTCATATTTACAAGTTCCCTTGTATAAGTTTTCGTTTTAAAATTTGATTTAGTTAACAAAATAGTTGCACATTTCCTTATTTACAAGTACATTTGTTTAAATATTCGATTTAAATATTTGATTTAGTTATTAGCTAAAAGTTTTTCTTTTACATTTCCTGCTGCAGATAGCCGCACAGTTCACTATCATCCGTATTGGTGATCAAACGTGCTTCTGTTTGCAAGCCAGCGTTATAGGTATCACGGGTTTCTACGACGCGCGAAAGATTTTCCAAGGCCAAAGGACCCAATTTGGCATATTTCTGTATAAACTGCGACACCAATTGCTTATCCACCACACTCATGGTCAAGATATGGCTCCAAGCGAGCACAGCCAAAGGACGCTCGGGGGTTAAGTAAGGCGAGGGTGTGATCAAATGACGATAAAGACAATTGCTGACAATTTGCTGAAGCTGCTTAATTTGACCCGCATAGGAGCAGGGATGAAACAGCATGACAATGGCACCCTCGGCCAGATTATGCATATAACGTTGAGGTGGCAGGTAGGAATAGCTACCATAGACAGCCGGGCGAGGACGAAGGGGGCCACTTGAAAGGTATAAAGATTAGTATGATTTAGGGGGAGAAGTTATAGTGGAAAATACTTGGTGGCGGGCTGATGGGTATAGTCCAGGGACTCATTAAGGCACTTGACGGGCGGCATCCAAGCTTGGGGCACAAAGTGTTCAGTTAGAATGGCTTCTCGGGACATATTTGGGTAGAAGAGACTACGATTGCTGCTGAAGCACAAATAGTGCCAGTTTTCGGTAACATTCTGTGGATCGTAGTCCACAGAGAGATGATTCTATAAAACAAGAAAAGCTTTAGAAAAGGGGATTCACCTGTAGACTTACATAGAACTCACCTGGCCATCATCGCAGTGGAATTTGGGCTGAGCATGAGAAGGTTTCTGAGAGCTTATGTGCGGCTCACCAGGAGCCTGGGGAAACCACTTGCCAGTCCAGTCTTCTGTTGTGGTTTTGGGTGACGTTGTCGCAGGAATGTGTGGCTCTCCGGGCTTATAGGGAAAATATTTACCCTGCCAGGGTTCTAGCAAATGCGCCTCGGCTTTCTTAATAGTTTTAGCCTGGCATAAGGCAATTAAAAAGCAAAATAAAGCTAAATAATGCCAAATTAACATAATTGCAAACAAAAGAAAAAATAAAAACAGCTGTGGTTGCCACTTAGAGATGTGAGTGTGACTGTCGCCAGTGTGACCATTAACGCCACGACACACCTACTTGTGCCATCTCTAACAAATCACGATAACGAAATAAAAAAAAAAAAATGCATTCGAGTTAATTAATAAGAAACCATGTACATATCCGTTAGCGTTATCATCACCTAGCCAGTAGATCATGCCACTGCAACGCCATTGCCTTAGACAAACCTTATCGGAAACCAGAGGAACAACGGCAGGCCATGGATCCCACTCAAAGCTCGTCCTCCTCATCGCTGTCTGTGCGCTGGTTGCGTCGCTATCGCGCCTTCTTTCTCATTCTTCTCCTTATCATTGGCATACAATTATTCCTGGCCTACAAGTCTTTGGATCTAGTGGGCAGTGGTAATGGTTCTGGCCTGGATTTGGCCCATGTGTGGCGGCGTGCCGAGCGTGATGTGGTTGTGTCCACCACCGAAACTCCAGCCCGTCCATTATCCACGTCTCCGCCACGGCTGACCGCCCAGCAGTTGGGCTTTCAGCCCACCTGTGATATACAAGCCAAGGAAGCAATATCGGCCCTGCAACGCGCCAAAACGAAAGACTGTCGTCAACATATCGCACAAATTGCCTGCTCCATTCAATCGGGTCATTTCTACTCCAACCAATTGGTGAGCAGCTGCCCCTCGGGCAATCTCACGGCCAATGTTTCTTTGGGTTGCTATCGCGATGACAAGGATCATCGTTTATTGGCTGGCTATTACACCAGCTCCAAAACGTCCAATTCACCGCAACTTTGTGTGGAACTCTGCCTTCAGTCGGGCTATCCCTATGCGGGTGTACAATATGGTCGAGAGTGTTTTTGTGGTTTCGATGCGCCGCCCAGTGCCGCCAAGCTGCCCGATTCCAGTTGCAATACCAAATGTTTGGGCCATGCCAAAGAGATTTGTGGTGGATTCTATTCGATGAACATATATCAAACGGGCATAGCCAGTGAGTACTACTTTACTACTTTATTTCTGTAAGTTATTCCATTCCAAATATTTCAGAGTTTACGGCTCAATTGGCGGCCAGCACGGCCCCGCCGGGACAAAGACGTGTTCGCATTGCATTTCTGCTGACGCTTAATGGACGAGCCTTGCGTCAGGTTCATCGACTTTTGAAAGCTTTGTATGCTCCAGAGCATGTGTATTACATACATGTGGATGAGGTAAGTAAAGGAGTGGAGGAGGGAATGGATTCCGTTAATTAAAATGCTAATTAAGCACAATATTTTGATGCCATAAGTTGTAACAGTCAAGGGCAAAATAATTAATACAGCAAGTGTCTACAGTCAAGCTCGAAAATATTCGGCCTGCACTCTGAAGTTGGTTCAAGAATAACAGCAAGTTTTAGTTTGTGGCAAGTTATGAAGGTTTTATTAAGGTAAATATGATTTTTACTTGATTATAATTGGGGTTTCAGATTTGCTTTAATCAGACTTGAACGTATCGCCTACGAACTTATTAATGGTTGTCTTTGGTTAAGTTTATGTTAGTAAACCTTACAGTCATGTCAAAAATTATAGTTATACCCACAATATACGTGGTTCTTTAGCACTTGCTGTTGTTATCGTATCGAGGGCACAAAAGAAGGGATCAAGGGTAGGCTGTGAACTTTCTGTTGGACAGCTGAAAACAAATGTTAAGTTATTTCCCTACTTGGACTAAAACACATTCGAAGGGGAAGAAAATAAAATAATAAGACAAGCAAAAAGAACTTGGAGCCAATTTCTCTTCTTCCAAATAGCTGCTATGTGTCAGATAAGCTCACAGTTTACTCTGCTATTTTAAAGATTATTTGACATACGTATAGCTTTATACCATGAGTTTTATAAAACTCTTTTCAATTCCCATACTATTTGGGTCGAAGCAGATTTGCAGGACATATGTATGGGTATATTTATGAACCGGAGGAAACCACACACAAGATCCATATTCTAGTTTGTACTGATGTTATGTAACCTAAAAAATGAAAAATTACAGCTTCTTTCTGGACGACGAAAAGTAAACACGACGAGGATCTAAAACAAGCATCGGTGGGATAAGTTATCGGCCGACACGAAGATCTTTGCTCAGCCTATTGTCCTGTTTGAAGTACAAATGCTTTGAGAGACCATTGAATATATGTTTAAGTCTAAAAAAAAACATTCTTGTAATCTCTTTTGGGCAAATATGCAGAAAAAATATGCTCCAATTTTGAAAAACTGACAAACTTGCATTAAAATGGTCTATGTGTGGCGGTTCTAGTCCCAGTTCAAACATTCTGAGCTAATCCAGCTCCAATCTCAGATGTAGTTAAACTAACTAGTTTACACATCCCTGACAACTATCGGTGCTCGATACTCCCGCCTTTTTATGCACATATCTAACTCACCCACACACTTATCTCTCTGCCTTTCTGTGACAGTCATTCTTACTAGCAACACACGCCGTCTGCAATAAACCAAACTTAAACCTAATCTGTGTTTAAGCTAAACAGTTAACGTGGCTTAAATAGCCTCGAAATGTAAAAATAGTGGCGGCATACATTGAAAAGTTGTTTAAGGTAAAGGTACAGGTCTAAAATCCAATAATTTTCCCTTACATACAATATACGTTCTATTAATGAACTGAAAACCACAAAATCGTGCACCAAAGAAAAAAAAACGTACAAGATTAACAAATCAGTTGTCTATATACCAACTTTTTCCGACCGTTTGATCCATTCCGATTGCTTTAACGAAGCTATAGTGTCCATAGCGCAGACACTCATTAGAATTCTGGCATATATGAGCAATGCTCATTGAGCATACTGCAACAGGAACAATAATACAACAAACGGCTCACATTAGAAATGTGGCATATTATAAACACACCCTCACATATAAGACTAAACTACAAAACGGACACCGCTTACATATATATAAGCCTTCACACTGTTCGACACATGACCCATGATATCTAGTATCCCCATGAAATTCTCTGAATTTGACAAACTATTCAAATTTAAAACAGAACGAAAAGCAGGACTATGAACAGTGTGAAAGCAGCCTTAGTATATATAGTGTGAATGCATAAGGAAAACGAACAAGCATACGAACGCAGTTCAAATTTTCGAAAAACGAAGCTTTGAAGACTTAACAAACTCCGTATGACAACTTGGTATACAAAGTGTAGTAAGAGTGCTTTATACTTGTGGGGTGTTGTGATGCATGATGTGGTCTTGCATCATTTAGCTGTGCGCCGCTGGATAGTTGCAATATTGACTTTATGGTTTGTTTGGGATAGCCGAGGTTCAGCTCCCGCACGACAGACACCAGACAAAGTCCAGCCAAAGACTGTACTTGGGGCTACTAGTAGTCCCACAGTACCTGGAATGTCTCCAGCTCGGTTGATATACGCGTAGAAGTCCGCTCCTAGTACGATTGCCACATTGCTCGGACGGAAGAACCTGTCATCAGCTAAGATATTGTGATCGAATTTGCCTTTTACTTTGGCTTCGATTGGCGTGTTTGCAATTCGCATATGGAGATCAGGATCAGTCTTCAGAACCACCTCTAGCCTAAACTCCTTATACTCGTCCCCTATCTACACAATATTGAGGTGAAACGCTCGAGCGATCGAGGCGTTAATGCTACTCACAGGCTCGCAAGGGTCAATCAGTGCCCTAGTCTAGTAACCACCGTGATGGACAGCAGTGTGATCAGGGATGGAGACTGAATTGGCGTGTAGTCCTAGGAGCGTTGTTGTTGGTTTGTTGGTGTAGGAGATTTCTCATGGATGTGGAGAAGCGTGTGGTGGTCGTTGTCACATCAGCGACATTTGTCTCGAGGTGTGGCGAGGTAGTTTGAGCAATACTTCTTGATAAGTACTGCTCTCCATTGCTTCTCTGCTCTCAAACGCAAAATCTGCCTGCAAAGTGGATAGATTCCTCGGAAGACTCGGCAGCGGAAGAAGTCAATACCTCGGGAACATCTGCGATCTACGGCTTCTGCTGTTTTGCGAGGACGTGGTGCCATGATTATTAAGGAAATATGATATGAAAGTTATGAAGTTGATGGATTAGTTTATGGGGTTAATGGATATCACCACTTTGTAAATTCTTTGACGGTGCCTGCCATTAATTCCGTTTGGAGATTGTAGCTCTGATGAGAGATGACTTTTAGGTAACGATTTGTCTATCCCATTTTGCGAGCGTTGAAAAGGAGATTGGAAATCGTTAGCTTTTCCATTGCTTCTATAGTTGGTTGTAGATATTGTTGCTTTAACCCTTATTTAGCTTACTTCCTTTAACCCTTTCTCATTCCAAATTTAAACACCATTTCTTTTTCCCTCTTCTTTCGCAGCGCCAGGACTATCTCTATCGGCAGCTCTTGGAATTGGAATTAAAGTTTCCCAACATACGGCTGGCACGCAAACGTTTCTCCACCATTTGGGGTGGAGCCTCTTTACTGACCATGCTCCTACAGTGTATGCAGGATCTGCTCAAATCCAATTTTCAATGGGATTTTGTCATAAATCTAAGTGAAAGTGATTTTCCTGTGAAAACGTTGGACAAATTGGTGAGCTTTCTCAGTGCCAATCGGGGTAGGAACTTTGTCAAGGGACATGGACGTGAGACGCAGAGATTTATACAAAAGCAGGGATTGGATAAAACCTTTGTGGAATGCGATACGCATATGTGGAGGATAGGAGATCGTAAGCTGCCGGCGGGCATACAAGTGGATGGAGGAAGTGATTGGGTGGCTTTGTCACGACCCTTTGTATACTATGTAACCCATCCCCAGGAGGAGGATGAGCTGTTAAAGGCCTTGTTGAAGCTATTTCGGCATACTTTGCTTCCAGCGGAGTCATTTTTCCATACGGTTCTGAGGAATACCCAACATTGTCACACTTATGTGGACAACAATTTGCATGTGACCAACTGGAAACGGAAACAGGGTTGCAAGTGTCAGTATAAGCATGTGGTGGACTGGTGTGGTTGCAGTCCAAATGACTTTAAACCCGAGGATTGGGCTAGACTGCAGGCCACGGAGCAAAAGAGTTTGTTTTTTGCCCGGAAATTTGAGCCTATAATTAACCAGGCGGTGCTGTTGCAGTTGGAGGAATGGCTGTATGGTCCCTATACGCAGGAGTATGTGAATCTACATGGTTATTGGCAATCGCTGTATCATGAGGAGGATAAGCATGGAGCACATGATGATCTGATAAGAACTGTGGGGGAAAGTTTGATGCGTCTGTCGGCCAGACAATTGAAGGTCACAGCTTTGGAGTTGAAGGAAATGACCCACTATTTACACAAGGATCAGTACAAGGGTTTCCTAATACGCTATAAAGCTAGAAGAGGATTTGAAGATCAGGAGTTAGAGGTGGAGACACGCATACGTCCCGTACAGCAGGGCAAGTTGGCCAGGAATGCCAGATTTAGCAAAAGATTACGCAATTTCGAGGTCTCCACCGACTTTGATCAAAAGGAGCAAGTGGCGCGTAATTTTGCCAAACTGATGGGTCCCCACTCGGAGCTGGTTTTGAGCTATACCTACCAAGGGGCAGGCTCTGAGTCCCACTCCTACAATCTTACCTTACTTTGGCTAGATCCCCTGGGCCGGCTGCAGGACTTCAATGAGCTACATGTGGAAGACTCCACCTCGGATGTGATAAATCACTCCAAAACTTTACTCAAACAGCCTTTAACTCCTGGAATTTGGACCGCCAAGCTCATAGGACGCAGCTCCATCTATGCTCAGCTTAAATTTCTCATAGCTCCTTTGACCTTTGACCAGGGGGAGCCTTTGCTTTATCAAGAACAAGCTCAAAAGCTTAATGGTGGCCTGGGTTTGTCCTTACCCGATGACTTCGAACTCCCCGTGGAATGGCAACAGCATTTGCATAACGAGCAAGAGCAATTCCTTTTGCATCAGGAGGCTGAATTAAATGGCAAACTTTTGGGGCAAGATCTTTACAATTGGTTGGATGGTTTAGTGCAGAAATTCTTTCACTTACGTGAATCCTGCCTGGCAGCGGCCTCTTTGGAGTTATCTTTACCCCTGTGCAGTGACACCGCCTGGAGCTCTCTGGCTCCCGATCCCAAAAGCGATGTGGACGCTCTTCTCAAGTGAACAGACTTTTGTTGTGTTTGTAAATATTTCATAAGCCATTTTTTTTATAATTCTTCAGCTCAAGTAAAAAGTCCTTTCAATGTTTGTGATATTTGTAAATGTAAACTAGACGCCATTTTGACTCGGATCCAAAGTCCTGTTTGTTTAATTTTAAGTTCGCTTTGTGTAAATACTAAACATGCAATATTTAACTAAAACACTTTTTAACTTTAATTGTTAGCTAGACAGAATGTAAAGAGAAAGTTATAAATCATTTACTTAAACTTAATTCTTCAATCATTAAACCAAATTTATAATTAAACCCCCCATTAAATGTTTAATCAAAAGAAATCAAGGGATTAAGGAAAATTAATTTGGATTTATTTGTATCTTTGTCTGTATCAGAAGCAAATAGACTTAGCGTTTAGGCATAGGTTTTAGTAAGTTTTTTGAACCCAATCAAAAGCCTTTCAAATGAAAGAAAGAGAAACAAAGGAGAGCCATGCTTTAAGTCAGCGATGGTCATCGGTGTTCCCCCAGGGGGCAAAGACATTTCGCTATTTACACATATACAAGCCGACCATGAGAACAGAAAGCAGTCGGTCGCTCGCCAGAATTCAAAGCGATTAGACCAATACATTCTCTTGATTATAAATTAGCCTTCGATACACCGAAACGGTCAAGGTTCTTCGAAGCCCTGTCTACTTTTGGTATACCAGCAAAGTACGTGTGAGAAGCTTGGCTTTGGCCCCGTTTGAGGAGTTGTATAGCCAATTTTACATTTTTACAAAGTACGTGTGACTTTGCATGATGACGTTGAGAAGTACGCAAAGCTCCGTCAATCATATAAAGCATAGAAGCACGTTAAGAAAAAGCAACAGGAAGCCTCAAGGGAATATAGTTTCGTGTTTGTCTTGAAAGGACATTGAAATTCACGCGCCCGAGTAAGTACTCAGCGTCTATATTACCATTAATAAGTTTGTTTAGAAACATTATACCTAACATAGTTCGTCTATGCTCAAGTGAAGGTAAGTCTAAAAGCTTAAGTCTGGAAATATAAGGAGGAAGTCTCAACTGTGGGCTACGAAGATCAAACAAAAGGAACTGTTTCTGGACAGATTCAATGCGTTTACACAGGATAAGTGACTGAGGACTCCAAACGAACCAATCTCTAAAATAGGCCTTACAAGAAGAGCTTGGTCGTGTAGGGATCATTGAACTCCTTAGACCAACGTTTAAGAATACCTAGCAGGCCCATGGCTTTATTCACAGAAGGTTCAATGTGAGTGCCAAAAGAAAGTTTATGGTCGAGGGTTATACCCAGATAATGGAGAGATTCAAGATTCAATAATTAGTTAATCAGAATCGATAAAACTTCATAGATTTACATTTGTCCCTGTTCAAAAACAGCGAGGAACACTGTCGAAAGCCTTGAGTAAAACCATGCATCACTAAAGACGTAAATTCCACTAGATTTGCAGTACTGGATCTGCTTTTAACGAATCCATGGTGGTTCGGTGATATAAAAGGAGAACAGATATGTTGTAACTGAGATGTTATAATTTGCTCAAAGAGTTTAGGTATTGCAGAAAGTTTTCCAATATGCCCCTGTAGTAAGTAAGTAAAGTAAGTTGATTTTAAAGAATTTTGCGAAGAGGTTTGCAATATCAATATCAGACGGGGCATTTTCATGTTTATAGAACAGGAAAGAAGGTAAGGTATTAGAACGACGTTTAGAATTAATGAATTGGTAAAAGCTCTTTGGATCGTTACAAAAATTACTCTGTACTCGAGAGAGATAATTTTTATAGCAAATACGATTTTCGGCTTGAAATTTTGCTCTAGCAGTAGAGTATTTGCAAAAGTCCGTTGATTTTCCAGATATTTTGTAAGTGTCCAAGGCTTGCACAAGACCAAGGTACATTTTTCTGAGAATTGGAGATATCAAAAAGCTCGTAAAGTTTAGAATAGTGGTGTAACTCCAAAGGAAAGGCGTTCTGTTAGTTCTAGTTTTTTGATGTGAAACATCTTTAATTTCGGTACGGAAGATTTTAGTATGAGTAAAATTTGATTTCAGCGTCACGTGACGATGACTTCATGCATATTTTCTGTTGTTGTTTTAGCGAAGTGTCCCACAGGGAGAGGATTACAAGTGCGTGGAAAGAAGAGGGAAACTGGGCGAAAAGTAGAGGTGACTAAACAGTGACTTAACAGTGAATAATGAGTGACGTGACTTGATACTGAATTAACAGTGTCATGACAGTGACTAGTCAGTGACTTGACAGTGACTAATCGGTGACTTGACAGTGACTAAAAATTGACTAAACAGTGACTAAAAGGTGACTTAACAGTGACTCAACAGTGACTTGAAGGTAACTAATCAGTGACGTGACAGTGACTTGACAGTGACTAAACAGTGACTGAATAGTTACTAAATAGTGACTTGAAAAATAGTAAGCAGTGACTTAACAGTGACTTGACAGTGTCTAATCAGTGACGTGACTGTGACTGGACTTAACAGTGACTAAACGGTGACTTGACAGTGACTAAATAGTGAACTGACAGTGATTTATCAGTTTCTTGACAGTGACTAAACAGTGGATAAAAAGTGACTTAAACAGCCCCTAAACAGTTCTTAAGCTAAGCATCATGTTTCACATCTAAGCCTCGTGAGTCGTATACACTCACACATTTCCTTTGTATAATTGCACTGTATAATTTAAATTTAAGGCTAACGGACAAAATGCCATGCCTATATATAATTAATGTTTTGTGAATAAAGAACTTCTTCTACTACAACAAGTGCCAGTAGGAAATCTCAGTGGTTAGAGCGAGACGACCATGTTCCCAAATGTATCTGGAGAGCGTAAGTGAGAGCGATCTTCTGACTATGTGCTCTTTAATAATAATGATATGAAACAGGAACAAATTTAAAATTGCAAATTGGAGAAATCGTAGCATAGCTTTTGTTATACCCCAATTTCTTGTGCCTTATTGAAATCAAGGATGCATGCAATACATACATTCAATATACGATTCAGAACGTTAATCAACAGAAATTATACGCGGTGTTTGTACTTCACCGAGAAATTTTAACTGTTATCACGTTTAAATGAAAGCTAGAATCCAAAGAATCTGAAAATATTTGGGCGGTTTTTTGTTTCCGAATTCTATTGATCGGTCAAATTTAAAAGTTCTTAGATTCAAATAATGCTTAGATTATTCGAATTTAATGTTGATAAGTAAAAGTTTTAAGTTGAAAGACAAATCACACAGCTTTACATTTACCATTCTGCTTATTTAATCCGCATCAATTCTAAGTTAGAATTTCTAACATTGAGTGTTTTTTTAATGAATATTCAAAATTACAAATAATTTTATACATTTTTAAGATTAAAATTACATTTTAAGATTTGAATTAGGCAGTGCACCAAAATCATGAATGAAAAATTGAATTTTTCTTTTTCTAAAAAATCTTAAAAACAGAAAAATAATTCCTTGAATCAATTTCAAATGGCAAATAATTGAGTTTGGAATATCTGGAATATTCCAGACCGGAATCCTGTTTGAACTTGCTCCGTTTGTGGTTGGTTTTAAATATAGAATATTTTGTATATAATTCTTTTCTTGTGGGTTTAGACTTAAATAGACTTAAAGCCAAGACCATTTGTACTGCCGTTCTTGCTGTAATCATGCTCTAGATGCACAAATCCTCATCGGGATCTTCCTCATCGAAATCATCATCGGCATCGGGAGTATAGATAATGTTGCCCTCGGTGGGCTCGCTGGTTCTAAGGGAAGTGAATATTAACATTGGTTTATAATATAAATTGTTATGAACTCACCGTTCATATGGCAGGGTGAGAGCATTACGCGCCACCACCTCATCTTCATCCAATTCAATCTTAAATGTACCTCCAGCTGGCTCAGGCACAACCTGACTCTGCTCCTCTTGCACCGTTAGCTTGGCTGGGATCTCGCTGTCGTCTAGAGGTGTTACCTGAAACTGTGTCTTGCTCACTTGACACGAATACCGCTTATGGCTTACTGCTCCACCCGGCTTGCGTGAGATGAGCGTTAGCAAGGTTTCCGTTTCCAGTCTTAACACCAATTCGGCCAGGTACTCGCAACCGGCCAAGATGTAGGCCGCATGCGGATGCTGCAAGTGTTGTGGCGAAGCCCACAGAAATACACGACGCACATGATCCGAGCGACGCAGCTTATTGATAAAAGCAAAAATATACGCAGGTGACTGATAGCACAAGAGATCAGCTAAAGTGGGCAAAACAACATTGTAACCGGCAGACTTTGAATCTGATGAATCCGGACCACCAACAACCACTGAGTTGCCCAAGTTGTTGTTGTTGTTGTTGTTATTATTGCTGCACTCATTCAGCAGCGCCTCGTAGCTGGCCACGTGTTTGAGCTGACTGCCAGTTGGCAAGGTCTTGATGGTGCTCATCTCCTGCCCCTGCTCGTGCAGCAAGCTGCCAATAAACTTGGGGGCAATGCGCTCTCGATTAAGTTCGTCTAATTTGAATTTGAAAGAATTGAGAGCATGAGCATGATTTAAACTGACCCTCTAAGGTTTAGCAAGGACTTACCAATGATGAGGACGACCTTTTGATTGGTCACTAACAAGTTGGAGAGCATTTTATTTGATTAAATTTGTTTTGAAAGCGGGTGCGAGGGATTTGTTGACAAAATAAAACCTCGAAAAAATAGTCAAAGTTGGTCTCACTAAACATTAGTGAGAAGTCAAGATAGCGTCGCACAGTGGTATATTTGACCTCTGAAAATGAACGAATTTTTCTGTTCAAATATATTAACCCATTAAGAGACAAAACCATTTAAAACCAAACATTTTTATTCCATTCATTTTATTGCTAACGTAAATAACATAACTAAAATAACAAAATTCGCGAAAGTACAAAAGAAACGTTGTTAAGTTGGTTTTTAGAGCTGTACTCAAGCGGGTACAATGGCACAATTTATATATAAAATAGTGAACAAAAAATAGTTTTAGTATGAAGAACTTTTTTGTTTCAAAACATATGTTAAATCAACTTACTTCATGTAAGATTAATTTCGTTTTGACCCGGCAAAGTTTGAGTTTAATCGAACTATTGTAACTTAAATCTGACGTTGTTAATATTTTTGATTTTAATATAAAAAACAGCCTTATTTTTGAACTTGTCTTCAGAAAACTCGCCAAAAATGCGTGGGACTATGTACTTAAGTGTCTGACCAAGTTCGATTGATTGTTAAATCAGACAACTATATCTTATATATAGAGAAATTCTTCAATTTAGGTAATTCTTCTAAATTTTAATGACAAATCGTCTTTTTCCTAACAATATAAATGCTGTAGGACTCGCTATCAACCTGCTCTACAGGTTTTAATAGAGCCAGTGCCAATTTGGCTGGAAATTGTAGGATCTGAGCTAATAACAAAAACACATATATAATATGTAGTCATAATTCAAAGTCTCAATTTCAAGCTACTTGAGCCTCTCAGACAGGTTAAAAAACGTTTTTCTATTACTTCGATGCATGAATTACAAATTTGTCCCATTTTGGACGTAAATTGAACCACTGATGTAACTTTTAGCACCCGATCATGCCCCATGCCCCACTGTGCTTCAGTCAATAAGCTTTCAATTGGAACAATGGAGTATGGCAGAGAGCCTGATTATAAGTTTCTGATTTTGACTTTATTAATATAATAAAATAACAAAATAAATCAGCTTAAAGAATGTAGGCTCAAAATGTAGTCATAATCTTTATTCAGGTTCAATTCGATGCTAAGCCACCGCCGCTATGGCGAACGACATCGGACAAAACCCGCTCTGGTAACACTGCATGCTGCTCATACAAATTCAATACCCGCCAACAACAACAAAACAAAAACCAGATGATCGAAGTGTACCAAAGTGAAATTTGATACCTTTATGGACTGGGCACAGTGAGAGTGCGACCTTGAACTTGCTATAAAGATTGCATTGACATTGTTTTTGCATTTTATTTCCCTCCCAACAGCTGATAGCCGGTCATTGGCATTCGCTAGAGTAGAGATGTTGTTGTTGACGTCGACGTCGCTGCCTACGTTGGCTAAGCAGAGCAAGTGCTGCGCCGCTATTTACGTTTACTTCAGTCGTATTTGGCTCGGTGTTGTTTTTGGTTCTTTGTTGTTGTTAAAGTTGAAAGCGTGGCCTTTGCCCAGATTTAGCCACTGATCCACAACGAATTGTAAGTATTATTTGGTTAATTCTTGTGTAATTTAGCCACGTTGAAAACAATTGTGAGAGTCTAGCATCATAAATAGCCAACAAGTGGTTCTCTAGTGTGTGTGTGTGTGTTAGAAGCTTTTGAGCTTGCAAAGCCTAAGCTTTTTTTGTGTTTTCGTTTGCAGCCGTCAAATGAAAGTTAGAAAGGCCGCCCACGGGACCCTTTTGCAGAGTTTTATGTGGCTTTTTTTTAAGCTTCCCATATGGACAGCCGCAGCTTCCTGCATAACAACGCAATTTGTTCAACAAGTAAAAGTGAAAATTCGGAAAAAATACAAAGAGTTGGAGTTAAATTAAATTAAATTAATTAAACTCCATTTAACGAGTGTTGAGAGATAATTCTGCTGTGAATTCCAAGCAAATATCAACTTTTAAAGGGGGAATCATTTTAATCAAGTATACGTCATGTTGTTCTCGTTCGGTAAGTGGCAAAAGGAGAGGAGAAAAGGGATGGAGGGGGGGTTGTACTTTTGTGCAATTAAAGTAAACATTCGATATGGAGAAACAGCAGAGATAAATATGTGGAAAATATTGTGGTTTGTGGAACAAGTACAGTAATCGTTCGGTATGACCAATTTTACATAACAATTTCACAAACCAAATTGTGTCGAAAGTAAAACCCGGATCAAGGCCTGTCATTTCCTTTTATTTCGTTGAATTTCCGTATACCGATTCGTAGAATTGAAACCATAGTACCTAGGTTTAGGATATTGGGCCACTCGACTGCAGCACTCTTACTGGTTTTTGGTTGTGAAATCATCTAGGATTATATGGTTTTTGGAACTGCTCCGCCGAAACTTGAGAATTCTATCTTAAAATAAGGGTACTTCCCGGGCAACCCTCGTTATTTAATTTGATTATTTGGGGTGTTCCGGAAATCTCTAGAGATTAACGATTACATTTATAACTAAACTTTGAAGTGATAAGAGTAAGGTCGTCTAAAAGATTATAGAAAGGGAAAATCGTAGGCATTTAGGGCCGATTTCACTATCGGTCACATAATCTAACATACCGTATAACCCAGTAAATTGTTAGTTCGTCTGACGACATGGCAACTATCTAGAACATGTGAAATCGTCCCTTAATCTACTTGGCCTTAAGCAGTCGGTGTTAAATCGCTCAAGCTATGTCATCTAATCTAGAAGCCGGGCATATATGTGAAACTTCACATATAAAGGGGAGCAGATTTAGGGGTAAGTGGTTCTGGGCGACCCCATAGGCTCCTATTCTTGGCTATCAAGTATCTGTGTGCCAAATATCATGTGAATCCCATCTTAGCCATTTCATAAAAACTTTCATATTTATAATTTTTTTTTGCAAAATTATTATTAAAGTACTAATGAAAGCGCTTTTACTCACAAATATCTGAAAAGATATCTATAGCAACAATAGTTGACAACCTGGAGTTGAACAGGGGCGCCCAGGCCCATTCCGCAAGCCACGCATTTGTTGTTGTGTAACGCAAAGGAATAGCGCGCGCGTATAGGTACCACGCACGTCATAAGCCTACATAAAGCATAAAACAAATTCATAACGAATGTTTTGTTGTTGGCTAGAGCCGCAACAACATCATATAAGTCTCTCGTCTCTCCCTGATGTCTCTCGCAAACTCAAACGCAAGAGCAAAGTTCCTTATATGTACGGCCGAATGCTTTTCGGGGTTCTCTTTCTTTTTATACCCTTGGAGAGGGTATATTAAAATTGTCCGGATGTTTGTAACGCACAGAAGGAAGCATCTCCGACCACATAAAGTATATATATTCTTGATCAGCATGACGAGCTGAGTTGATATAGCCATGTCCGTCTGTCCGTCCGTCCGTCCGTCCGTCCGTCTGTCCGTCTGTCCGTCCGTCTGTCCGTCTGTTTCTATGCTATCTCCTCCGCCAGTTTTAAAGCTATCGTAACCAAACTTTGCACGAAGTCTTTTGGTACAAATACGCTGCACATTTGTCGGAACCGGCCGGATCGGATGACTATAGCATATAGCTGCCATAGGAACGATCGGTCGAAAAACTAGTTTTAGTGAGAAAAACTTTTTTGTTTTTAGTGCTATCGCTCCCAACGCTCGTATTTATAAGTTTTTAATGATTTCACAAAATTTCACCACCGCTTGTCGAAATCGGACAACTATATAGTATAGCTGCCATACAAAAGTTAGGTCTGAAAAAAAGTCATAGTGGGAAAAACTTTTTTGTTTTCAATGTTATCGCTCCCAACGCTCGTATTTATAAGTTTTCAATGATTTCACATAATTTCATTAAGCCTTGTCGAAATCGGACCACTATATAGTATAGCTGCCATACAAACTGTCAGGCATATATCAAGCTCCAAGGGTATATAAACTTCGGTCGAGCCGAAGTTAGCTGGCCTCTATTTTTCGTATTGTTGTTATTGCTTAAAATATATTTTTAGCATTTGTATTGGTTTTGACGCGCTGGTAACCTTATTCTGGGCACCTTTGATTTATATGGTACAAAGAACCGCGAAATTTACAGAATTATTAGAAAAGTCCTAATGAAAGCGCTTTCACGCTTTCGGATAAAACTTGGAAAAAAGATGGTTGATAACCTGAAATTGAACAAATGATATATAGCTTTTCCTTAAATTGGAAAATCGCTCAATGTTTAGATGAAGATGCAGTAGGTGCAACAAATCGCATTATTGGCTAAATTATCATAGGACCTAAAACTATTATGAATATTGGATAAATGGTACTTGAAGGACGCATATATGTATTAGAAGTCCAGTCCAAAAACCGCCAAATTTCACAAATTTATGGCGAAACTTGCAAATTAAAATTCTCATTTGAGTTTGGATTATCATAAAGTAATCCGACGGATTTGGTGTTGTCAAAAAGCAACTTTGGGAGGGTTTGGAAAAAATTGTTTTAGACAAGAGTTTAATCCAAATTGTACCAGAGAGTCCACAAAAACATTCTAAAAAAGTTTCAGAATTAAAAAAAAAATAAATCAGTTACAGTGTCGGCGGAACAACATGAGCCAGTTATTAATTTACCAAATAATGAAGATGGTGAAACCCCAGGAGAGGAATCTTTCGTCTTTTCGCCATTGATAGAATATACGAAAACAAAGCGGGTCGCTTACAGCTACGCGAACGTCAGTTCGGACAAGATGAGGGAAGATTAAAGCTGGAGACTCAAAAATTAGAATGGCATAAAACCATGGAGGTAAAAAAGTTGGAGTTGGAAGAACGTCGAGTACTACTTGAGGAGCAGAAATCCTTCCAGGAACAGAGAAAAATTGACACCGAATTTGAGCTTAAGAAAATGGAGCTAGATCTGATGAAGCTTAAAACATGTTGAACAGTTCTCCTTTAGCTTTCTGTGGTATGTTCATATTATGTTCATTTCGATCAGAGTCAAAGGACATTCAAAATAAAAGTGTAGCTTGCTCGGCACCTGTTTGAACCGGTGCAAAGATGGTTTAGACCCACAGCTCAACTTATTTCAGCTACAATTATATAGCATTAAAAATTACAAAACATTTTGCATTGTTTATTAACTTTACCGAACGTGCACTGCGTATGCAATTGTTATGCAAAGAACATTTTCGCTTACTCAAAGTCTTAATTTAAATGCCGATCATAGATACAAAGGAATGCAAAAGTGTCTGGCATACTAAAGTAAATTCGCAAAAATAAACAATAACTAAACAATTATTAGCTGGATTAGCCATGCACCTCCAATCAAAGCAAAATAAATCGCATGGGAGAAACTTTGTACAAGTTACTAACAAAAAGCTTTTGCGGCCGGCGGGCGTCGGCTAGTGAAACTTTAAATTCAGTTGCGCATTGCATGTGGAAGTGTACGGTTGTTTTTGTTTTACAGCTCTAGTCTCGTGTTCTTGCTGTTGTTGTTGTGGCGCCCTGTAAAATTTAATAGTGAATTTATTGATTAATTAAAACTTTCCACTTTGACCATGTCAAAGGATTTGGATGTGGAGCAAGCGGCCTTGCCGCCGCCGGTTAATGAAATTAAAATGGAGACAACTACAGTTATAGTACCCGTTGAGCCAAATGCAACGGTGATCGCGGTGACAAACGAAGACAAAATTGATGAAAAGCAAAAGCCATCAAATCCTCCGGCTCAGGCAGCTAATGTAACTGTGACAACCACAATACCTGTGGCACCACCAGAACAAGTGCAGCCAGCTACAAAAACAACAACAACCACGACAGCGGCAGCAACAACAACTGCGCCGCCAGCCACGACTGAAACGGCAGCTCATAAAGGTAGCTAGTGAACGGCTTAAGCTTTGATTTTGAGCAAAAGTAAAACCAACCTCAACAAAACAACAAAAACAACTACAACTACCGCACAATGATTTGGTGCTGCGAGGGTTGACTTTTCAATTGCTTAAGCTTAGTTCAAATAGGCAAATAACTCGACAAATGTATAAAAAATTTTATGAAAAATGTGTCTAAATAGACTTGACTGCAGATTTTGTAGAACTTTAAACATAAACTATGGTTTCATTCAAAAATAATTTGATTATATAAGCCCGAGAATTTGGCCAAAATTTTCCATAAAATTTGTCCCCTTATAGACTGTGACAGTATAAAACGGACCTATAGAAATGTCATAGGATTGGAGAACTTATTGAATAATAGCAGTCAGTTTAAAGTTTCCCTGTATTTTCTATATTTCCCTGTACGTGTCGTTAGAACCAAATCCAATTTTTCGAAAAAGTGTTCAGGTTCGAGTCAAAAATTATAGGGGTTCGGGGAACGGATTTGGTAACAGGTTTAATACCAAAAAGATTTCAGCTAAATCGATTCCAGGTACTTACTCCATATAACCCTAGCTGAAAGCTGAAGGGCTGTAAGACGGTCTGGAGTCGAATCATTCCGGAGTAGGAGATTCCAACCACCTTACCAAATCTCTTCTGATCCTCTTCCCATTTCGTTAGATAAAATACAAAAACCGGTCTTAATTATTTAAGATGTAACGAGAAGGACAAGCTTTAATATCCTATTTTGAATTATAAAAGTTTAAGAACGCTGGCCCAAAAATCAAAAATTTTTCAAGCTCAAAATCCATTTTCCTACCGATGGTTCTAGTGGCAGTTTATATAGTCGTTGATTTTGGCCAATATTTGCAAATTTTTGTAAATACTTAAAACATTAATAGTCGCTGAGTTTGAAGACGTTAACAATCATAAAAGTTTTTCTCACTAAGACTTAAGACGTCTATAATATCTGGATGACGCATGTGAAACAAAAAACGATTGTTCTTGGCAGCTAACATGGGATCACAAAAAAAATTTTTTGTATGTAGAGTCTTTACTAAGACCCATTATTCGACCCATTGTTCCTATGACAGATATTGTAATCCTATCCCATCATGCTGGAAATGAAAAAATATTTAAACTTAGAGACTAGTTTGCGTAAAAACAGACAAACAGAAGGATGGACAAAGCTCAATCGACATGGCTCGTCGCCTGAAGTTATAATTCGATCAAATCATGCGGAATCGGAATTATTCAATGTTCTCGCTTTTAAAAATCCGATTGTGTTATTCCATCCTCTTGATGGCAAAAAGATTTGACCGAATGCTTGAATCCTTTCCTAGAAATCAAATCTCTTACTGACAACTCTTCCGAACAATCGGATTCGGAAACGGGAACATGCCTGATAATGTCTTAATTTCACACCAATTTTTGATAAATGTTGATGGTAGAGCTGAATTTTGTTACATGTTAGAAATAGTTTCCGTCTATATCTGCAGTGAAACAAGTAAAAGCCTTGCAGTCGAGTGGCTTGACTTCACAATTCCCTGTACAATTGAGAGACACGTGCAAACACTCACACACACACACACGTGCGCCCACACTGACTTACACGCCTTAGCTGCCTGCAAAAGTGTGTGTCTCTATCTCTTATAGTCTCTGAGATTGACGTATTCATACAAACAGACGGCCGGACTAAATACCTTTGGTAAAGAGTATAAAAATAGCAACACTGTTGATCAGGGTTCCCCAAGAAGAGAGCGCTAAAACGTGACTGTGTCTCTCTCTAACACACAATGGAGTTTGACTTCGGCAAGCATTCGGCAAGTAAGTTCGTGCTCCCGAAGTTATCGCTGGGGAACTCTACTGTTGAGGGTTCACACTAGCCCCCACGCTCACCTCAATGAGTACTGAGTTTTGATTAAAAGAAGTTTTTCATGGAGAATAAGTACTAGAGATCAAATTTGCGCTGACCCTCAATTTTGAGTGCCCACCTACATACTTATAGTCCCCGAAAAGATACTTTATAGCAGAGTTCCCCAGCGATAGCCCCGGGAGCACGAACTTACTTGCCGAATGATTGCCGAAGTAATACTTCATTGTGTGTTAGAGAGAGACACAGTCACGTTTTAGCGCTCTCCCCTTGGGGAACCCTGCTTTATAGTGCCAGTAGGAAATCACTGTGGTTAGAGCGAGCCGGACATATTCAAAAATGCATCCAGAGAGCGTAAGTGAGAGCGAACAGCTGACTAATTTCTGACTGAAGCGGTGCCGACTGCGCAATCGTTCAGTCTAGATATGCTAGTCTATGGTTTTTCTTCCGCTTGTCACATCACATATAAAGTCATTCAAGTTTAGTCTGGAATATAATTGATTATAATACAATCTATAGAGATTATCAAATCAAAAATTTGCAAGGCTAACTGAAGGCATTAATAAACTGTTAGCCAAAATTTTTATTATCATTAATTTAGTAAAATAAAAGCAGTTACAGAAAAACTTATAAAATGTTGAAAATGTAGCAGCCTTACTTTCTAACTTCTTAGCCAAAAGTTTTCCTCGGTTCAACGGAAGAAGATGTTGATTTGGTCATTGGTTTAGTAGTTTTTTGTTCAAACCGTTTTAGGTAAAGCTTTACTATCGCTGTTTAGATTTGGATGAGAGATTGCCTCAAGGTGCTTAGCTCTTTGATAAAGTATTTTTGGACTTTTGTAGAGGCCTTTTAAAATTGTAAATGACAACATAACAGAGAAAAGAAGGAAGAAGAAACAGAGTTAAAGACCATTCCGAAATGAAAATCTTCAAAAAACCAATTTAAGTTTTATCACAGTGTTTTAAATCTGTCAATCTAAGCAAAAGATTTGGTCTCCTCGCTTTATTTAAAAGTCAACCCTCTCTTAGTAAAAGTTATAACAAAACGCACCAAGCAGACAAACTGCATTGCCATTGCCATTCCTCCTCCTTCTTACCAACGGTCTACGTCTACACAGACACACACCTGCTTCATCATCAACTTGAAATTTCACTTTAGTTTTTCAGCTTTATTTATTTTATACTTTTAGCTGTCTTCAACTTTTTACGCTTTTCCAAAGTCATCGTCAAAAAAAAACCAAAAAACATAAAAAAAAATAGTTTTACTTTTGTTTCTTTCAAATTTCGCGCACGATCTGTTGCTACGCTTAGCTGAATCACCTTTGGCCACGCCCACTTAACCAAACTTAATTAATATTATACATAATTCTTAATTAATATCCCAATTAATTTCACTACCAAAAAAAGAAAGAAACACAAAATGTAGAGCAATCAAAATGGATTGAATAACCCAAGAGAGGCGCGTGGCAGTCCACAATTTTACCGTCCATTAACTACTGCACACACACACAATTTTATGTACTTATCATTCATTATCAGTTCATGTAATTGCTTCATTTCTAGACAAACATCATTTGCATAGAAATCATTTAATCAGAGTTGCTCTTTGTAGTACAACCTTATCAAAGGTGACTGTACTCCCAAAGGGTTCATTTTGAAATTCAAGGTTAGGGTCTATGTAAAATTGATATGATCTACAAATTTTGATACTTTTGGTTTCTTTTTAAATTTAACTCCTACGCGTTTCGGTAGCATTTTGCTATTTCTCCCAAAAAGACTCAGAACCAAGACCCTCTGAATTGACTTGACGCTTTTTATAAAATTTAGTAAACAATTTCGATCGATTAGAATCGGGGGAATTTAGCAGACATTATTCTGCCAAAATTAGTAGCTACTTTGCTGATTGTTTCTCTTTCCCATGTCATTTTAGTGTGTAAGTTCTTATGTTGACCTACTGATCTCTGTAATTGCCCCACAACTTTAATGGTTTAATTCATTTGGCCCTCTCTCACATATCTTTTGCTTACAAGCACAAACAATATTCTTCCACACGCGCTTCACATTTTTTCTGTCAACTGTGGCAATTTTTAATTTATTGGCAATTCTTTTTGCAATTTTTTAATTGCACTTACTGTGCCATCACCAGCATCGACAAGACATAGATACCCAGCAACCCAGTAGCAGCCACCAAACTATTTAAAGAAAACCGAAAGCGTCTGATAAAGAATCTTCTTCAAACAAAGAGCCGAATAAATTAGGTACAAATAAACAAACATTTGTAGGCCAAAGCAAATTTTGGTTATACGAGCTAAATTGAAAAATAAAAGCTTTTCTAATTGTAAGGCTCATTAAGCTCATTTTCCAGATGCTAAACAAATTCTTTTCCAGTGAGTAATAAGTTAAATCAAGAGGGACAGACAGCTGCTGCTTTAAACTTTTGCTTTCAGTTGAAGAAATTCTTTTTTCTGTTCTAGCTACAAACGTGAGCTTCGTTGTACCTACTTTCTGTTAAATAAAGTGGGAATACAATACTCTGAGTTTTATATGAAATATCTTGTCCAGTGCAAGTTCAACTAAACATGTATGTATATAGATTTTTTTACTTTAAAGGTGCGCGCACACATGCAGCTGAAAGATGAACTGATGGGTGAACTTAAGCCTGTTCTGTACAAATAACCACGCTCCGTGCAGGCTAGTTTGCACAACCAGCTCTCGATTGATCTTTGAAATTCAGTCGTAAGCTCAGCTTTGCAGAATCAATCAAGCATGTTTGCTTAGTTCGTCTTGCTGATGTACTAACATATCATGTTCAGCCGTCAGTTCATCTTTCAGTCGCATGTGTGCGTGCGCCCTAAACGTAGATCTTTGTCATCTTTGTGACTAAAACGATAGCAATGATTCCAACGATTCTTCCAATCAACTAATTTCTTTGTCCGATTTTATTAACCCTTCTTTTCCTTATGACATTTCTTTTCCTAATGCAGAGACTTTGCTTAATCTTTAATATCTATTGCTTGAATCTACTGTCTTTCCAACTTTTTTAAAAGAATCTTGTATTATTCCTCTCCATAAAATAGGTGGAAAAATCGATTAAGTTATATCTAAACTAACCGCAATTCATAAATTATTTCAATCAGGGCTCAATACCGAAACCGAAACTGGAACCGTTAACCGAAATAAACCGTTTCAAATACCGTTTACCATTAGTACCGAAACGAAACTGAAACTTTGGTACCGGTACAGTTTTATACGCTCTACTTAATTATATTAAGCTTGTGCAAAAAGATTGTAACAGAGGGAGAATCATTTCCGACCTTATAAAGTATATATACTTATTCTGTGAGTATCTGTCCATATCTCATCTCAAAGATGATATGAGATACAAATTTGACATGTATAGGAAATATACTTCTTATACTTGCAAGCAGATCAAAATTATTTGAATTGTCATGTCTTCTATAGTTTTTTAGTAAGATAGTTCGTACCTATTTTTTAATCAAGATTACTTTTCGGTTTGCCAATGGAATGAAAAATATTGGATAACCGATACTCAAGCTATGAGCAAAATAAAATTCAATGTAGTAGGTGTCGGATCAGCTTACACCCCCTGAGGGCCATCACATAAAAAAGTCCGAATTATGACATCTATATAATTTTACTTCAAATGTGAAACCATTAAAAACCTTTGCTGAATTTCTATACGATCAACAATGAATTTTTACAAAAAATATTGTTCAAACTTAAACATGAGACATATCATATATACAAAACTCATCCTTTTATAAATATCACTTTTGTAACAGTAGACTTAATAACGTTCAGGTACTTGAAATTACGATCCGGTGGGAACCACTTGCGGGAGGCAATGCACATTCCTTCAGACGAACGCATGCATTGTGTGAAAAACCACCTTTTATATACAAAGATGTGTCGTTACACAAACATATTTAGTTTAGGGCACACTTGCTAGAGCGAGTCAGTACAAATTCAAATTTACAACCGCGCTCAATAAAAGTGTAAATTACAAAAAATCTCGATGTGATGGACCATTTCTGAAAAGAAATTCATGTTCAGAACACGATATACTGGCCTAGTGTAATTTATTTCAGGAGAATAAATCGGTTTGTACATTAAATTCACGCATTGGTTCTTTTACTGCTTTTGTGGTACGTACAAAAGCATTATCTTGTTGATAGGGACAAGAAATTAAAACCAAACGTTTGCAAAAAGAGATCAAGGACTTGGCTACTGGCAGCTTAGCATCGTCACGTTATAGCGGTTATAGCTCCGCTGACTTACAGTAGACAGGCAAAGACCGTTGAAGATTGAGTCGGGATGCCCATTAAACAGCTGTACGGTCAACCAGCGTCCTTTGTGGTGTAGTGTGTTCTTTTTTAAGTTATCAGGCCTGTTCCGGTTTTCACTTTCGACAAAAATTGTCGAATTCGAATTGGTTAAATATGTTGTTGTATCATATTGATTGGGTTAATCAGATTAAAGCGTTTTAGTTTGCATCCGTCGGGTAAAGATCAAGTAGAAACTAAAGGTTTGCTACCGATTTCCTGGGATGTTTAACAGAAAAGAGAACATGTAAAAAATTCGAATTCACTTTAGTGAAAACCGGAACATGGCAGTATGTGAAAAATATTAGGTGACCTCGAGCCGGCTTAAACTTGCATAAAGTTCGTTGCAATCATTTTGGATGTGAAAAAACGCTTGCTGAACCTTTTCAAGTGACTTGCAATGTAATTTAGTTATCGGTGAAGTAGACTCATCGGAAGTTTTAGTAAATAAATAAATGTAAGCTGACTACCCACTCTGATAGAATCGCACCCCACATTCAATTTCACTTAATGTGAAAATCCAAACAGGCCTTACAATGCTCAAGTGGGAAGATATTAAATTTCTACCATAAACAACGGCTAGACATTGTTTATTTAACAAATTTTAAATATTTTCTTTATTTAACCCTTAGGCAGCAACAAGTCCAACATGGACCCGGCATTGATCAACTTTAAGGTGCTGTATGTGCTGACCCAGCTATGCGGCTTGACAATGATTGTGCTGGTGGGCACCTGGATTGGACAACATTTTGGTGGTTTAGGCGGCTCTGACAATCCCAAACTGGAGTTTAACTGGCATCCGTTGTGTATGACCATTGGCTTTATCTATCTATATGGCAATTGTGAGTATTATTGAGCCAGCGGAAGAGGTGTTACCGTTGACCTAATTCCACTCCCATTCCACTTTTAGCCATACTGATCTATCGTGGCTTTCGCACCACGCGCAAGAAGACTCTGAAGCTCACCCACGCCGGCATCCATTTGGCTGCCTTTGTTTTGACGGTGATTGCCTTGAAGACGGTCTTCGATTCGCACAATTTGAACAGTCCACCCATACCCAATCTGTATTCGTTGCACTCTTGGCTGGGCTTGGCGGCGGTAATCATCTTCTGTCTGCAGTATGTGGCCGGATTTGTGGCCTTCTTGGCGCCTGGCCTAAGGGAGAACTATAGGATTGCGTTGATGCCGCTGCATATATATTTTGGACTATTTGGTTTTGGTTTGGCCATAGCCAGTGCTCTGATGGGGATCACCGAAAAAATGATCTTTGCTGTGTGAGTTATTTTTTTATGTGAAGGAAGAAGGAATTTTTATACCCTTGCAGAGGTATAATAGAGTATATATATTCTTGATCAGTATGAAGAGCTGAGTTGATATAGCCATGACCGTCAGTCCGTCAGCATCAACAGCCGAGTCGATATAGCCATGTCCGTCTGTGTCTATGCCAACCTTTGAACGAAGTATTTTGGTACAAATACGAGTAATCTATGCTAAAACATAAATATCGATAAATCTGGTCTAACATCACGTTTTACCATGAACTGCTGATTGGATATCAATAAGATTTAAAGTAGTTATCCGTTATAAAAATCCGATATTTTTACTCTTATTCCTTTGGTCCAAAAACCGTGGTAAGATTTTTCATAATGTGCCTCGGTTTGAATGATTAAAAGTACTCAATATAAATTAGGGTTGAGGAAAATATATCAAAATATCAATATATCGATAATATTTTTTTAAACTGATATATTTATATCGTGATTTTTTTTTGACCAAATATCGAATATCGATTTTTTTTGGGATATTTTATGATATTTGTGCGTTGGTACCTCTTTGATCTGGGTAGCGAGCGCAAGCGCGTTTCAGAGAAAGAAAATGGATTCAAATTTGATAGAAGCAAATTAGAGCGTCATAAAAAAAGGCACAGCCCAGTGTAATTTGTGCGGAAAAGTATTTGAAGCAAGCGTTTGCACGACCAAATGTCCCGTGTGTTGACTTTATGCAAGCCCAAGAGTCGCAAAATAGCGTGCTGAAGTTATACTTTAGGTTGCCACAAACATCATGGGAAAGTTATCCGTTAATATTGTGGAATTCGCATAAGGCGGCGATGACGGGACTATCCAGACTAGCCGTAAGATATCTTATTACTTCAGTGCCTTTGGAGCGACTTGCTTCTGCTATAAAATGCGCCAGATGCGTCAAAGCGACGCGTCTTTTTAAAGACTTTAAAGGCCCTCTTCTGGTCTAGAAATTTTTTTTTTCAAAATTTTTGTTTTGTTTTTATTTTTTAGCTTAGATATTCAAAAATATTATCCAAAAAAGGATTTTAAAAAATGCAAAATACTTAAAATATTATATCTTTTTTTTTGTCGACCAATGACTTCGGTATAACAAGCAATTTTCAAATTACTTTAAACTCATTTATCTCGAAACCGAGTTTTTCGGACTGGTGCCCACATTTTCTCAAGTTCTACCGAACCGATTTTGATGATGTAGGGCTTTATGGACGCAGAATTGACGTGGCTATCGTCCCTACCTCAATCTTTGAGAATTTATTTTGTACACTGGACTGTAAAATAAAGTGGTGAAAAATCGATTTTTCGTTTTTAAAAGGCTGCCATTTTTACAAATTCAATTTTATTTTCACAATTTTGCAACGGACGATAATGGCATTCATACTAACAAACTTCCCATCTTCCGTTTTGCTTTCTGATAATTGTAACTCCCGGAAACGTGGGTATCATCGACACATCTTTTTTTGGAAGAGCCTACTTCGGATCCCGAGAACTTTTTGAACAGTCCTCGCATTCACAAATTTTTTAATTTTGTGTTTTTTATAATACATTTTACAAACAAATACAAAAAACAGAATTAAAAAATCTCTTCTCGATTTCTTTCCACGAAATTTTAAAAAACATGAAAAATTTAGCCCAAATATTGAAACTAAAAGTATTTAATATGTATAATATTATATAATACATAGAAAACTCGAATCTCATGGAAATTATTGTTATGTTTGCTTAATATAGACTATATCTTTTTATTTTGGGGCAGAGTATTTCCTCTTTTTGGTAAAAACAGGAAAAAAATTAAAATATCAATTATATCGATATATCGATGTTTTAAAAGTAATATATTTAATATCATTTTATATTTTTTCATATCAGAGAACATCATCGATACGATATTTTGAAAATATTCGGCAACCCTAATATAAATGCTATCATCTGTATTCTGCAACTTCGCTACAAAAGATTTGATCCGACATGAAACGATAACTAGATAGTAGCTTTCCAAATTTTGTTAACGATCCGGGATTGTTTTGCTTTCAAGGTTCCCTTCGAGAAACGCAACAGCATCAACAACAATTATATCTCCTGGGTGGAGTAAGTTTTTAAGTCCGTTCTGATCATGTCATATCATGCTATATAATTGTTCCGTCGCCTACATTGGCAGTATATGGTCCTGCCATGTCAATAATATAAATGGATTGCACATGGAACGTTCTTCTGATTTGATTATGATTTCTTTTGGTAGATGTTTTTGTTGATTTTTTGATGGCGGATCGCAAATGATCACCAATCTATCGTCACCTACTTTTTATATAACGGTTTCGTCCTTTCTGTAGTGTTTGCCGTAAGAATTATTCTGGTAACTGCATTGAACCCAATGATTGGTAATATATTATTTTGAATAGCCGTTGCTACTTCTTTTACAAATTAAGAAACTACTTGCGGCGGGGTTATTAAAAATAGTTTAGTAATAATTTTGTTGCTGTTGCCAAGTCCCATTTTTGACCTATATTTTTTAAGCTTTTGAAGTTACAATAGTTATATATTTTTGCATGTCCATAATTATTTGACGAATCGTAACGTACATACTAGTTTTGGGTAAAGGTTGTTCTTTTCGCAGAACATGTTCACTGGTTCTTTTTTTCTAAGTGAGTCAACTCACTCAATTCGCTCACTTGTTCTCTTGTTCAATTGTTCTTGTTCATTTGCCCTTGTTCTATTGCTCTTGTGTTCTCAGCGAGCGAGAGAAAACAGATGATTACAAGTGTATGTGTGTGTATTGCTGTGTGGCCCCCGATCATCATGCAGATGCCAAGCTCAGTTTGCTCGTCATATTAGCCATCTACTCGTCGCGTATTTTTGGCAACATGTAGGACTGGCTTATACACAAAGCTTGCAATCCTTTGTTGGCTTAGAGGAGCGAATTGCTTGACATTTTCTACAAGGGCAGAATGGTCGTTGTTGTTGTTCTGCCGGACTAACGCTGCAATATTTACATTTCGCCGTTTTAATATCCAATTCGCTTTCTGATTAAAGACATTCTTACTAAAAATCAGCGGACGTGATTGCCACACTTAAAGGTTGCTTAACACAGAGTTGCCATAAATTGATAACAAACAGTGAACTAATTCAACATTCAGGTCACCCTGAACAGTTCACTGAACTAGATACCGAACAGATTTTAGGGTACAAAACACCAGTGCTGCCAACTTTTGCCGAGAAAAAAAATCTGTTTTCAGAGTGTCGGAGAGGAAAAAAAAGCTGTATTTTTCGACAAAAAAGGGTAAAAAAAAGCGCATCGTTATCTTGTCTTTAGTGTAGTTATATATACAAAATAATTTTAATATATCATCAGAGTGCTGAAGTTCCTCGTCCTCGTCCTTGCCGTAGGCCTCAGTTGTACCTGTTTGCTTAAAGTAACTAGAGGGAACCTTATAAAACGTAGTATCTTTAGGCACACTCAACTTTAGCGTTGAACCATGGCAAGGACAAACTCTGAATCGCAAACGAGGCTAACTAAAAAAATCGTTGATTCCCTTCAGTCATTGAAAGCGATTACTTCACTCAAAAACTTAATAGTTTCTTCGTTATTCTTCCATTTCCCTAAATATAAATAATATTATTAACCCTATATTTTCCTAATATCGGAAAATTCTTCCAAAATGGGAAAAAACTTTTTGTTTGGTTGTAAAATGAAGTGAACTGAAAATATGTAATTTTTTTGAAGAATGCTGTGGTTTTCAGGCAACAATGAACGTTATGAAAATCAGAGAATCAGATCAGCAAAAGACAACTTAAATAAATTAAAAAAATAAACTTCAGCTTCTGTTGTTTTATAAGATCAACTATGAAATTTTTGCTGCACATGCTCAACTAGATTTCTCCAATACTCTATCCATCTGAAGCATTTCTCCAAATAGTCATCATGTAGTATTTTATTATTGGTATCTGATGGAATAACTTGTAGAATCTTTCAGATCCTTAAGGTCATTCAGCAGGCCGGATGCGTCAGTGTCATCGATTTAAAAAATCTCGTTGATTTGTGGCATTTTCAATAAAATTTAATCTTATTGTTCCTTTTCAAGGGGTTATTCGAGAGGTATCAGATTTATACTTCCGAAGCCAAGCCTTTTGAATCCATTTATCGTGGCATATGGCAAATGTTAATTATTGTCGATAAGTGACTGACAAAGGTGAAAAACTATTGATTTGCTCCAAAACAAAAATAAATCTAAAAAGAAGCCGAAATCCTTTTAAAAAAGCCAGAATTCCCGCTTTCCGCATTTTGTAACTTTTTCCCGCAATACGGTTTTAAAAAAAGCCAGAAATGACGGGAAAAAAACTGATTTGGCAACACTGTACAAAACACAGAGCAACACACAGAACAACTCTCAGAGCAAGGGAGAGACTGAACAGTTAACAGAGCAAGACAGATCAACCCTCTGAGCAAAAGAGCAAGAACAGAACAAGAGAACAATTCAAGAACAACTCAGAGCAAGACAGAGTGAACAAGATAGACTGAACAAGACTCGCTGAACAAAAAAGAACAATTGAAGAAGAACATGTTCGCTTGATCAGCTTAAAGAACAACTCAATTTTGTTCACTCACTCATGAGCTACCCAACTCAAGTACATACCTGAAAAATATAAAAGCTGCTTATTACTTAACCACTATTATGCAATTTTAAATAGAGCAATTCGGCAATTTCTGATTTGATGATGCAGTAATAGTTTCGCCCCGTTCTATTCAAGGTTTTAGTTAGGAAAGATATCCAGATTTTTTAAAACTTTCAGGTAATTGGGTTTATATTTGGGAGAAAGTCCAGGAAAAGTTTTAAGGTGGCGCAAAGTGCCAAAATCATCATATTTTGGTTTTATTTTATTTATACCGAAAAATGTTTAAAGTGTATGTAACAAAATTTTCCAATTTCATGTTTCTAGCTGCTCTAGTCTTGGAGATATTGCAATTTTAAGAAAGTTTATACAAAAGGATTTTTGACGATATCTTAGGGACATGGCATCAAATTGACCCAGATCAATTTGTGCTGAAGTAGTCTTTCTAAGTAACCCTTTGTTTACTTCCACAAAAAGAGAGCGAATGTTGTAGGAATCACCCCAAAACGCCCTATGTATTTCTCTCCCTTTCTCTCTTGAGATAAGAACAACAACTAAACGGCATTTGCCGATGATTTTTCAAAGATGCGGTGCCCCTTAATACAATTACTTTGACAGATGATCAACGGAGAAACACTCGGTCCCAAAAATACCAATAACATGACTGTAGCGCACTCAATACTCATTGATGCAGTCAAAAAACAGTCACTTTTGTAGATCTCTGGTATACAGTTATTGAGGAATTTTCATATACATATTTCTTTTCTTTCTGATCGGATTTCGCGACAAAATTTTCCAAAATCCAATCAGATTAGTAATCAATTTCAGCATATGATAAAATTACTTAGAAAGGCTTATCTTTCTGTGAGTCAGCCAGATTGACCTTTTATATATACAGACACAAACTGCAAGAGTATATTAACTTCGTTCCAGTCGAAGTTGGCCTTATTCTAAATACGTTTTTTTTTTCTGAATTTCAGTCCCAACTATTCGGCATTGCCTGCAGCTGGTATATTGGCCAACATTATAGGCGTGTTGTATGTGATCTTTGGTGCTTTGGTGTTTTACTTGGCCACCGAATCGTCATACAAAAGGAAAGCTTTACCTGAGGACACACATTTGCTGGCCAGTGGCAACAATACGGGCAATGAGTGAATGAGTCCCCCAAATATCTGACGACCCCAGCCAATTGCTATATAATGACTTAAGTTGGAAAAACTGTGCACAAAAGAAAATCCCAAACATTGTTAACCAGGTGGTGCTTTATCTTTGTTTTGATTTTGATTTGCATCAAAGTATTTTTCATGTTTAGTTTTAATTTAAACTTAATTATACATCGAGATGAAATGTATAAAATTAACTGAGAGTGCTCAAATTTTAATGTATTTAACCAGAAACGAAAATGTTTAAATAAATATATATATATATATATATCTTAGCCCTCCTTTTTCGGTGGCGTAAACCAACCGGATTTCTCGTGTATCTGCACCAGCGACTTGAAACTTTGCTGTGCCTTTGCCAAAGTATAATGAGATTGGTTCAACGTACTGGTGGCTCCGAACATGATGCGTGCCTTGCCCTTAACCAAAGTGGCACCAATTTGCATTATAACCGCCTCCATGGCATAGGCCGAGCTCCAGCCCTGTTTGGTTAACAGCTCCATACATATAGCTCCGCCGCCAATCACATAACCACCCGAGATAATGGGATGCACCACACGCACAAAGGGCGGCTCATATGGATAGGTACCCTGGAACAGCATGCTCAATACTATGCTATCCTTGCCCTGCTTTTTCTGGAGCATTTGCAAATCTGCATGCAGCGGACTGTCCGCGTCCACTGTCTTGAGGTGTACGTTCCATTCATAAATGGAATCATTGACCAGCTCAATGGTGTACATTTGCTTTTTGAACGAATCGGAACGATAAATATCACGCAGCTCCTTCATAAGACGATCGGTGGCTTGTACGGAACCCGTTAGGACACCATTTAAATGATCTTGTTGTTGACGTAGACGCAGTTTTTCCAGAGTCTCTATGTGCGCCATTTCCATGTCCAGAGGAGAGTCAATCATTTCCACAGGCATATCCACATCAACCTCGCCTTCGCTGGCTTCCTGTTCGCTCTCATCATCCTCATCATCATCATCATCGGTTTGCTCCGCGTCTTGATCCTTTAGGAAGGTTGGCTTCGGAATTTGTAATTTATCCATTTCAATGGGCTGAGGCAAATTGTGTAACTGGCATAGCTCACGTATTAGTAGGCCCACCTGTCAAGCATTGTTTTTTTTGGTTAAGTTCCAAATCCATATAAAGAAATTCAAGTTAAGCTCACCTGTTTGATCACATGATTATCAAGTCCTTGGGTAAAGCCAAGTGTTTGCAACGCATTTGTTACCTTTGTCTCTTCACTTTCGGCAAACCAAACGGGCGGAGTTTCAGGATACGTTTCAGTTATGCTGGCGTGTATATCAAAACTATTGCCATTCGCATCAATGAATCTGCAATGAAGCTCATCCAGAGTGGACGAAAGTAAACGAAAACGTTCATGATTCTTGGGGAAGACTTTCTCCAATGTTTTGATCTCCTGCTTTAGTAACTGAAGGCACGCCATGATGACGGAAGCGATGGAAACAGCGACAACAACGGAATTGTTAAATGTATTTATGGCTTATCCGTAAGAGATTTGTTTATTGTTGTTCAGAACATTTGGCTTTTTTACGCTAGACTTATTATCGATTTGTTATCGAACGGCCAAGCTGTAACGGGGACGCTTCCACTCTGCTGAAAGTCAAGGTAAAGGCGTTTTCGAGCTGTTTACCGTTTGAATATTTGACAGTGGAAAAAGTGATTACTTTGTGAAAATATAAGATTTAAAAATTAGGAAGCCAAAATTAACTTTTTTTTGTGTTTATTAAAAAAAAATTTTTTTTTTTTAACTTAGCAGCCCTACTACATAATTTTAACAATTAATTGTAACTTAATAACTTTTTTTTTATTATTTTTCGTTTGTTAAACTTTTTTGTGGTACATATTTGGTTAATTGTTTAGCAAAAAAAATTCGAAAAAAAATCCTTCCTTGGACCGCGAATTTACAAGAATTAGAATTAAATGATTTGTCAAAATTGCAAAAACACTTTAATAAAATTTTTCGCTTTAAAGGATGAGGAGGTTTTGCAATTTGTCCAGAATCATGGCCGCATTTTAAGTGCGGGGGACTCTGCAAGTTGGTGAATGGCTTTTTTCGATGCAGGAAAACGATGACAGTGCAGAAAGGGCACCAGAAAAAAAATCATTGAATCCGGGATTGGTTTCCACCGCTTCGGCCACTAAAGTATCTCAGAGCACATTCACAAAATTTGACAAAAGCAAAGACAATAGAGACGACCATAACCCAAATGTATCCAGAGAGTGCGTAAATGAGAGCAAACAGCTGACATTTTTCTGACAGAAGCGGTGTCGACTAAGCAAAGTTTCTCTCTAATTCTAATTGCTCCATAAGTTCACTACGCTTTATTTTCGCACACCAATACACTCTCACTTTTTAGGCTCGATCTCCTTGACAATCGCTGGTGTAGAGGGATAGTAAATTCCCTGAGCAGTGTAATTAGATGGACTCTAATTGTATGTTTACATTGGGGTATACAGCGTTACATTTCACTGTCACAGCGCAATGTGAACGAAAAATGCCTTGTCACTGAACAGAACGAACCTTTTTGTTTTTTTGCGACTTAAAAAATTTTGATAAAGCTGAATATGCGTCATATACGGGTGTGTCCCAGAAATCTTTAGAGGTTTTCGTATAAACGTTAGCATTTCATATTAAAGCTGTTTAAATTTATATGTTAAGGGCTCAAGAGGTGAATGAGGCTGGTCCACAATATGCATCGTAGTAGGTGCCCACGTAATGGAAATTTCTCGCTACGTTTCGAATACACAGTTGTGTGTAGAGAAGTTTAACTTCGGGTCGAGTTGTTGCTCGTGTATATATAACAGTTGTGTTATGTTTGTGTCAATCGACTTTTGAAAAAAGGCACCTCGGTCGCCAAAGGGCCAACTGCTTACATTCTTAATTAAGATTTTGTCACCAGTTTTCCCATATGCTTAATAGTCAAGTGAGCTAACGTACCGTCGTCGATGTGTTTCTGTGTTATGGGTCCAGAGTTCAATTCCTTTCATTCTAATACAATATTTTTTTTTTTAAGTTTTTTTCATTTTGATCCCCATTACAATCCGATACACCTAGTGTGTGGACGCGCTCACAGCTAGTCCACAAGTCCACACACAAGTTTCAAAATGGTGTATCGTTTTGTGAACTGAACGCATACTTCGTCGCCAACATTTTCTCAAATGGTATATTGAGTTGTAATCTAAAGCCGAAGTGTTTTCTGTTATACGCTCACTTTTCCGATTACATAGTATTCTGCTTTGTATACAGTATGCCAACGAAAACGGCCAAGCTTACGTAAATGTATACAGAGTAGTAACCGATACTTGAAGGCTGCCAGCCTTCAAAGTGTTTAAGAGAACATCGAACTTGTAATGGGCATTTGCGCCGCTGGGTATAGTTTAGTTCGAAGCGCATTCGTTTATACGAAAATCTCTAGAGATTTCTAGAACACCCCTGATATTGTGATTTCGTGTGTTTTTTGAAGGGGATAACCCGTGTAGAATATGCGGTAAAATGATTTTTTGATATCCGATGTCGTTAGAAATGTATAGCGCTAAGAATCTACGCAGCTTTGCAGTTTTGAATGATTTCAACGAAGATCAGGAAGGTGTTTTGTATGGTTCAGGCATCGCAGATTAGAGTTAAGGTCACGATTTCATGGCATGATTCGTACTTGAACTTTCAAACTCGTTATTCTCTTAACTACTTTTTTCAAGTGGTCATCATGATTTCTCAAAAACCTACAGACAACAGATTAAAACGTTATTTTTCTTTTTGATTTCACATCACTCAGTCGGCCGGAAACGTGTTGACCAGGGCAGTACCGTTTTCCAACATGACTTACTTCCCCGCGAAAAGTTTTCAAAATTTTGACTTTAAAAAAATGCTAAATGTACTTCAAAAGTTACTAGACATATGTTAAACGAGAGCGTAAGTTAAAGTCGGCTCTGACCGACTTCGATATACCCGTTAACAGTGTTCCTGCGTTCCCTAAAGTGACCATCTGAAAAGTACGCAACATTTTTTTTAGGGTGGGAAGGGGGGGTGCCGGGGGGGTTGGTTCACTTTTTTGCTCATAACTTGAGAACCGTTACTCTGATCTTTATCATTTCTTTGGCAAATCGATTCATTTTGCTAATTACTAACTATCTCTAGAGGGTACGAATCGTCTATTTTCAAAACTGTAGGAGATATAACGTTTTTTCCAAATTGCGGGGGCGGGAGGGGGCGTGGCCAAAATTTGAAACAAACTTGATCTGCGTGCAGATAAAAGAAGCATTTGTCCCATACATGTCAAACCTCTATCTCTTACCATCTCTGAGATCTAGGTCAATGAATTGTACAGTGTGACCTGATTATTAAAAAAATTTATATATTTCCTGGAACATTTGACACTACTTTGAATGTTTTCCTGGGTTGGGGAAATTTTGTTTCTTTCTTTCAGTTTTTCATTCTTTCTTGATCTTATGCCCATTATTTCCGTCTTTCTTACTTCTAATAAAATTTTCTTATTTCTTTAAAGTTCTACGTTTCACCTTCTGTCTTGCGCCCACGTCCTCTTCTTCTACCCAGGTTTCTTTCCTTACGATTCAGATCGTATTTAACTCTACCCAGATAAGTGGTATTTAGAAGAGTTTCTGGCGGATCATCTTGGGAAGATTCATCTAATAAATTGTGTGGCTGAAAGTTAAGCAAGTCATCGAGGCCCACTAGATATGTGGGGGTCTCACCCAAGCCCTTGACCTCAATTAGACCACGATAATCACAGCGTATATTGAAGCGACGTAAGACCATGGCCGTCATTTCGGTAACTTGTATGGAACCCACCACACCCGTAGTGGTCATACGCGAGGCCATATTAACAGGATGTCCCCAGATATCATAGTGGGGCCTGGATAAACCCACAACACCTGCCATGACTGGACCATGCGCAATGCCTTACAAAATGGTTAAAAATTCTAAATTAAGTTTCAGAAATTGTGAGTAAGTTTATCTTACCAATCTTCAAGTTTCCCTTCAAAATGGAACCAAATTCTAGAAAAATATTATTTCTTTGTATATCCAACATTATGGACAAAAGTTCGACAGCAAATTGTGTCATCACCACCACAGACTCATCATTGTCTTCCATTGAGCGACCCTTGCTGCCCATAAAACTGGGGGATGCTTTGGGAGTTGATTTTGAAGAGTCTTCCGTGGTGAAATCAAAACGTACCGAGTCTACAAAGAGGACAGAGAAAGAGAGAGAGAGAAATTTTAAAGCTATATACTCACTTGATCTGTGGACTCGATCCTGCAGGCTGCCGCTACTCTGAGAACCAGGGACATGTAGAGAAAAGTCAGGAAAATGATCCACCTCTAGACCACAGGCAGCCATATATGTCCAACCCATTACTTTGATCTTTTCCACTTTATATTTATGCGAATATTTCTCCAACAGATCATCGAAATAGCAAATAAACTCATTAAGGACTCGTATGCCCACACGATCGGCCTCGTAGTTCTCAATGGAGGCAAACATTACAGCCACCTTGTCAAAGTTCTCATAGTACAGCTCATCGCGACGTCGTCGTTCTAGAAAATCAGCAGCCACATGATTAGGCAATAGATTGACCATTATAATTTGTATGGATCGGGTGGTAATTAGGGTCTGGGCGTGTTTCTCTTGATAGCGTAATTTAATACTGTAAATAACAAAAATTTATGCTACAAAAGTTGTTTGGGTATTTGGGAGAACTTACACGTATTCCGATTTATTTATATAGGCCACATGTCGCTCTTTGATCACCAGCATTATAAAAAATGCCAACAGATACCAAGTATGCGCATCTTCGGCCTTTAAGCCCATATTGGTAGTCTCCGAGCGTTCAAAGGCAAAACCATATTTTGTGTGTATATTAAATAAATGTGCAATCACAATGGTTAGACCGAAACCCAATCTGAAGAGCACGGGTAGGCCATAGAAATGGTACTGTAGGGTAAGTATAATAATCACACTTTCGGTAATCATCTACAAAAGAGAGTTTAAATGAGTTCCCAAGTGTTTACTAAACCAAAGACATTCAATATACTAAATGGCGCATCCATCAAACAAATGAGATCAGTTCTTTAAAGATTTTATGCAATTTATCAGGTCAGTTGCCCTTTTCAATTTCGATCAAATCATAACTAGGCGCAGCAACGGCCGCAACCGTGATGCTCAGCACTTCAGTTCAATTCTTATTTAAAAGGTATCCTGATAGCCTCTTAGTATACGCGCAAAACTTGCTGCTTAATAGTAGAAATTGTGCAGCAATATACGTTTATACCCATTTTTCTGAAGGTACGAAAAACTAGCTTTTCCGCGATTTCTCGAAAACGGCCCTACTAAAAAAGTTGTGAAATGGATTTTTGGACTCAGCGGGGGGATTTACATAAGAAACTGCTAAATTTTTCCGCTAATATTAAAAATCTTAGAAAAAAATAGTTGGTAGTCTTTTGTTTCTTCTTATTTTACATATTTTCAGTTTTCCAATATCATTGCGCTTTTAGAAGTTATAGCCCAAAAACTTTTTTGTAAACTTGTGTTATTAAACTATGAAAGGCAATCATAGTAAAATTTTTACAAACTCTAAGCGCGCGGATCAATTTTCTACGAAAAGAACGGTCACACTAAAATGAAACCAACTTCAAATTCAGCTTTCGCGAAATCAATAAGTATGACCTTACTTTCCTTACATTTCGAAGCTCACTGCACATTTTGTATGGATCGAAAGCAAATCAAATCAAGCAAATGTATGGAAAACAAATCACTTTCAGGAATGCCAATATTGTACTTGCAAGGATATTTAAGGACTCAGACAAACTTCATCGAACAGTTTAAAAAATCTTTTTCCTGCACTTCAGATTTTTTAAGATATAATATAACTGTTGTTGAACCAAAGCGATAGCTCGGGTTCAAAACCGGTTTGCAACTTTGATCACAATATATAAGTCACAAGCAAAGTTTCAGGAAATCCTCTTGAGAGACAGAGTCACTTAGAATAGAGGTTTACCTGTGACGTGCTTTTGAACGTACCATGACGAGTCATGACGTGATCGTGACCAAACACTGAGGTTTGTGCTTAAGCATCCGTGATCCTTGCGTGTTTCGTGAGTGTACTAAAGTCAAACACCGTGAATGCAGTCCCCACATATTTCTTAAAACATATTTTTTCTGTAGAAAATATATTTGGATTTTTCGTAGAACTTTTTTAGCAGGCTCTAGGTCAATAAGTTATGATTTTGTCCATAACTTTTCTAAAACAAGACACACACAACACCACAAAGAAGGCAGGTTGACTGTTTAACGCTACTTTATGAATACCAATTCAGTCTTCAGCAGTCTGCGCCTGTCCTGAATAAGTTGGCAAAACCGCTTGGGAATCTTAAAGGCAGGTTTGTAGCAAAATCCGAAATCAGTAGTCCTGCCACAGAGTCTGTATTCGAGCGATTTAGCAAATCGCTAGTAAATTCTGTGGCAACCCACCAAGTATACTTACAAATCTGTAAGCCGGACTGACCAAATGACTGACTGACTTACTGAATAGCTGCAAAACATACCTCTCCCGCTCAAACACATCGTTAATTTCGGGTCAAGCGATATTTCCGTCCCTCTTCCATTTCTCAATAAATGAAGATTGTGGATTTCAGGTCAGGATCCCAGGTCTTTCCCAAAAACTAAGAAATTCAAATTAGATTTCCCCCTTTTTCCCTACCCCACTTCCACCGCTCTTCACTCCTCACGCTTTGCCCTCCCCCATCATATCTCTCAGCAGCAGTCATCTGTCTCAGAGAGCAAAGATACAAATACAACACACACCTAATTTGTGTGAGTTAAAGTCGTTCCCTCTTACGCTAAGTCACTCAATCTCTCTCACGCTCTTAGCAAACACCAGTTTTGGCTGTATATATATCTCAAGGAAGAACAACCACAAGAAATAGAAAGAGAACCCCGATTTTTGTATTTGTACAGCGAGCGGGGAGACCGCTGACTACGCATAAGCAACTTTGTTGTTGCGTTCGAGCTTACCCGAGACATAGGAGAGAGAGAAAAGAGACACATACGATGATCTTGTTGTCCAACAACAAAACCTTAGCTCGAAAAGAAAAAGAGAACACGCATAAGAATTTATTATAGCGCCAGCTATTTCTTAGCGTGCTTTCGGAATGGGCTTAGACACCCCTGGCTTAAGTGGTTTGTAATTGCCCCAAGTTTCGAACCCAAAGCTGGGTTAGTTTTTTAAAAAGCTGTGCTATGGGTTCAAATTTTCAAAGAATCTACGCCTTATCTGTAAAACTAATTTGATAAAATTAAAGCGCCATCTAGTATATTCCCTGTCTTTTCCTATAAGCCCTACCCAAGGCATAAAGCACATGGCTTCCGGTGGCTTATTAGCCAAATCCGATTCAATTAACTCCAGCTCAAATTCGGGCAGATTACAGCTGATCTGAAACACAATTGGTTATCAATTCTATCAGAGTATATAGCCCATAACCCACCATTGTCAAAGAGGACATCAAATAAATCATAACCACACTCAAAACGTACACAATCATGCGCATGATAAGCTGTTGCTCCATCAGTTCCGCCAAACAGACCAGCCAACGACTCAAAAAGCATGTAGGTCTAGACCAGCTTGGTTTGGATGAACATTGGATCCAGAGTTTCTTATAGCAAGCCACAAAACAAATAAGACCCAGACATAGATTAAGAACAATCAATACAATGTGTTCGCTGGAACGAATACTGTGTCAAGGAAAGAGATTAAAGTTGGAATAGGGATAGGGGTTTGAGCTTAATACCCACAATGGCATACACCAGTTCATCACGAGCACAATACTTCCCGCAAATAACACCACCAGCATACTATACTTCATATAATAGTCTGGCAGATTAATATAGTTCCATTCTTTGTCGCCCTCTCGAAAGAGTACAAAAAAGGGAGAGATTTGTGCATTGAATATGTATTCTTCGGTGTGAGGTTTGTCACGTTTCGAATAGTCACATTTGCGGGTCAAGCTAAGGGATTTAGTCCATTAATAATATAACAGACTCTGGAGTGTCTACTCACTAGGTACGTCCAATGGGCATGTTTTCCACTTCTGCCCTCATGCCAATTTGTGTTCTTAGCTTAATATCCTCGTACACATTAGCGAATTGCTCACCCAACATGCTTTTACGATAGCTAGTGTAAGGCTCGTCGTCCTCGGAATCATCTGGTAACCAAGCTTCAACTTCTGGCAATCGACCTGTTACCAAATATGTGGTAATCTCCGCCTTTTGTAAAATCAAATCATTCAAAGCCTTGGCAGAACCTTCCTCGTACACATATTGGTTCTCTAGAAGGTTAAGGGTACGTTCGGATACATGAACCTTGCCCGGGATACCGGAACTCTCCAAATGATTGGCTATATCCACATCCTTTGACCAAATATCATATTGCCATTTGGTGTGTCCAATAATACCAGCAAAGACCTCACCCGAATGTACCCCAATACGCATATCAATGTCCAAGCGTCGTTGGTCGCTCACGTCGCGTGTAATCTTGATCATCTCTAGAGCCAAGTCTACACAACTCATGGCATGTATGGGATTATAGGTGGGTATACCTGCGGCACAATTGTACGAATCTCCCAGGAATTTAATGCGCAAAACATGAAATCTTTCTGCTGCCCGATCAAAACTCACGAATAACTGATGCAAGATCTCAACCAGATTTCGTACATCCAGTGTGGTGGTTATATGAGTGTAATTAACCATATCAGCTACTAATATAGACACCTCCGGATGGGGTTCCACAAAAAGTTTGCTTTAGATGGAAAATAGAAATAGAAAATAGACTTTGAAAACTCTAGATCCGTGGTGCCCAAAGTGTCATTTTCCTATCACATGTGATAGGAAGTCCCAATAAGTCAAAACTCCAATCAGATCCCACTCTCAAACAAAATAGAAATTGTTATTTAGACATTTCTTCAGAACATAGTCAAAAATTAGCTGCTTATAGCTGCAGATTTAGTTTCCGTGACTATTTTTGTGCGACGATTGTAGCGACATGACAGCACTCTCCCCCAATTAACCAAACCAACTTATTCTTAAGTATTTTGTCCCGCTGAGCATGAAAATCGACATTACGAAAAAAATCGGTCAAATAGTTTTCGAGAATAAACGGGTTTTTCGATGTTTCAGCCAAATCAAATACGTTTCCGAAGAAATTGTCCGCCACATTGGATCCGCCATTTTGTTTTTCTAATTTTTGACGACGGACTCGTGATCAGCGACCCCGAAAACTACCGAGTACAAACTTTCAAACAATTATAAACGTTTTTTGACTTTTGACCCTGTGCGACGTAAGCCAACTCTGCCCTATTTCCTCGACTGAAAAGCTGTTTGCTCTCTTGGCACTAGCCTCGGCACGCTTTCAGCTCGTAACGGTGTGAAAAGCGAAATGTGTTCGTGAAAATCGCTGCTCTAGATGGTCGTTCATTACTTACCGTGGTATGGGATACTTCAGACCACCGCTTAAATCACCATGCTCTTCAATACGCATACGTATATCATCCTGCAAAGTAGCCGCCAACCTTGCCGGTAATATAGTCTCAAGTATAGCCCTTTCATTCTTTAAGGCCATCTATTATAAAAAAACCAAAAAGTTTATTGATTTGAATTCCCTTCCGCCCAGGGTATACTTAACAAGGCAGCCGCACTCGCTCTCTCACCACCAATTCACCAATTCACACCGAACGCTTGCCAAAGACATGCTTCACTGTGTGACGAGAGACAAAATCTCAATTTTGCGCTCCCTTCTTGAGGAACCCTGTTCTAAAGTACAGAAATGCATTTCCCTCTCGCTCTCACTTTGACACACCTAAAAAGTTGTGAGAAAGCGATTGCGGCTTCCTTTGTTAGGTATACCTTGCTCCCAACCCACCTGCAACAGTATAGTCTGGTGTAGCAACTGTTGACGCATCAGCACCTTCTTTCTTATATTCAACTCTCTCATAATGCAATAAAATGTACCCATCGCATTCAAATAAAACAAATACAAACCATACGAGGCCAATATAGATACGGCCAAGGGATTTTTTCCATGTAGTATGCAGACCATGTAGATCATATAAATCAACGAGACGGTGAAACCAAGCAAATAAGGCATACCATTCTTGTAGAATCCGGTAGGAAGATATATGTATATCGATAGAATCACAATGTGATCGTAACAGGGCACCACAGGATATTTGGCTCCCAACAGGAATACCACGAAACTGTCTAAAGTAAAGGAAGGAGAATTTGAAAATTTATTAAGTGTTACAATCCGAGATATTTACACTGAAATCAATACCAAACGATGTCAGAAGTTGATGGATCCCGGATTTTTCAAATTAAGAACGAAGAGATTGATTTGAGTACGGATATTACTGGAGTTTTTCGTCTTTCGCTCGGGTGAGCTGGACTTAAGCTCGATTTGATTTCAGCTATGTATTTAAACTTGACTTGATCCCTTATTTAGATGCATTTAAAAGGGTTCGATATGGAAGTAAGCTTGATTTGATCTCGAATATACTCAATATTCCCAAAATTTACGTGAGCTCGATAATTAACCTCATTTTGATCCCTAACAAATATCCTACAAGAACACCAGTGCACGTTTTACTGTGATTGCAAAAAGTTCATACATGAATCAACACCCGATTAAACGATGAAATTGGCATTTACACTAGTGGTGCCCAAACTCACTCAAACAAGCATTAAGAAACACGAAGTAAAGCAAAACTGCGACTTATCTTTAACATGAAACGACACAAGCAAACCAACAAGTGCCTCTTGAGAAACCAAAAAGGCGAACAAGCGCTTCGTAAGAGAAACGCGTATTTTCTCTCTCTATACGTGTGTCGGCTGCAACGCCAGCAGAGCTATGAGTTCCTATCTCATGGGATAGGCTTTTGCCATTTAGGACACCTCTGATTTACACAAGCGATGAACACCGAATCTCTCCAGCGCATGCTGAAACTGAGGAGAAGAGAGCTAGCATCAACACATCAACAGTATTTGAGCTTACACTCCTCTCTTTTTTAACAGCAATCAAGTGCTGAATGAGCGCGTTCTCGCGTGGCTAAACACACACACGCTATGCAAAAATAAGCATCCGTGCATTGACGACCCCTGATTTACACATCATGTCAATCAAATCATTGAAACGTTGTTGGCGCTCGGATTATAATCTTGATTCTTTCAATTTGGGTGTTTTTTCGTTCCGCTCAACAACGATGAGCGAGAATAAGCTCGTATGAGTATTAGCATGGGCTGAGATAGCGCTGCAGACAGAAATGGAAGAGAAACAGAGAGAGAGAGGGCTTACTCCGGCATATTAAGCAAGGTCAAACAAATGAAGAGAATTGAGAAAGTTGCCTTTCTGGGTGAGGACGAAAGCTTACATCAGAGTTCTCCAAGAAGAGAGCGCTAAACCGTGACTGTGTCTCTCTCTAACACACAATAAGTATGACATCGGCAAGAATTCGGCAAGTATGTTCGTGCTTCCGGGGCTATCGCTGGAGAACTCTGGCTTACATGTTCAATATGCCGGCTTTCGCTCAACCACACGCATTTGTCGGTTTGACGCTAAATGGGAACAAACATGCTCGATCGGCCGTCTCACATTCAACTGTTTTTTGCCTTTGCCGATATAAGGCCGATTTTATTCACCGCTGAGTTTTGTTGATTGATTAAATGTCAGTTGGATTTTGTTTGTTTGATGCAGTCAAGAGAAAAGTGAAATTTGACGACCTCTTTGATATTAAAACTAGCAAGTTCAAGTCGGCTTTACACTCAGAAAAAATTAGAACAAATAGTTTGAGTTCGAATGATCTTGAACAAATATTTTAACTCGTTCTTAATTTGGTTCTTATAGGCAAGGGGCGTGAGGGGAAGCAAACTTTGGAGAATAGTAAAAACAGGACACAAACAGCACCAGAAAGGAGTCTAGAACCTCCTGGTTCAATGTTCAATAGACCTAATGGACTGCTATACACCAGTTGCCTTTTTATGTCAAGAGTGGTGGGTGATTCCAAGGCAGAATAAGTGCAACCTATTTAGGCTTACAGCAGGGTTAGGATTTGTCCCGGAAAATGTGACTGTCTATCTTTAAGTGATACAAGACTTTGGCAAGCATTCGGTTTGAATTGCTAAGTGTGTCTTACAGTATAAGCTAGCAAGATTTTCTTACACAAATTTCGAACTTAACTTGAAACTCCGTACTTAAGCTATATTTACACGACCTGATCACTCAGCTGAGTTGTTGTCTGATTTGCTGTCAGAGCGTGTAAAAAGGCGTCTGAGTAGACATGATGCTACTCAGATGATCAGACGAAATAGAACCGGTTCTATTTGGTATCTATCGAATAATATCGAATTGTCTTCTTTTCGTATGTAATATGAACCAGATGATTCCGAAGAACCAATGGTTCTGCAACTGGCTCATCTGAGCTTCTCAGGTATGTGGAGAAGCGAATCTGAGTTGATCAGATGACTTTAGGTCTGACGAAAACGCATTTTAGTTCTCAGTTAGTCTAATCTTAAGTAGGATCTGTATATACGCGAAATATAGAATTGTTTCAATCCTTTTGTTCTACTAATTTTAGTACTACTCCAATCCCAATTGATTTAAGTTCTCTTGCATTCTCTTTCTTCTTAACTAATACTCAACACAGAATTACCCATCAAAGTAATAAACAGCGCCATCATCCAGCTAAAGAATATATTCCAGGTATTAAAATGCGCATAGTCCAGGGGATCACCAAAGCTGAATAACATTAAAATGGGGGTAAATATCATTACCAGTATATAGGGTAGCAAATTCAGAAAGGACAAATTCTAAAAAAAAACACTTACATCAGCCTTACGTTTATTAAATTTTTCTACCCTCTACTCACCTGAACCAAAAATATCAACAGTAATATGTGCATACCCATTAAAAGTTCAATGGTTACTATAAAAAGTGACACATTGGTCACCACCAATCTCTCCATATATCTCCAAAAGCAAGTCTCCAGTCCCACCGATTGACATTTAAGCTAAATGGTTTTTACAGCAAAACTTCTCATACAGGTTATACAGGGTATACTACCTACCCTCATATGGGACAATTCCCAAGTCTTGACATGCTCCAGCAATCGTGTTTCCGACACATCTTCATAATAATCTTCGGCCTGAGATGTCATTATATTTCTCTTACTAAAACTCATTCCAATTGAAGTTTAAATCGTAGTAAATATTTTTAACATTTATTTATCTATTTTTTTTTTATCAACAATTCAACTATTTTTCTTTGGTAAATGTGGCAAAAACTCTTCGTACTCCGCATCGGTGCCCAGAATATAGGTGGGTATACTGCCGCGTCCCTTGACAAAGGTCATGCCCCTATAATTGCACTGAATATTGAATTCTCTCAATTTGAGTGCGGTCTTTTCGGTGACTTGAATTTTGCCCGGCACTCCGGTTGAGTCCATACGCGAGGCCATATTCACCGGATTACCCCAGATGTCATAGTGCGGCTTCGATATACCCACCACGCCAGCCATGGCGCGTCCATGTGAGATGCCTATTCGTAACATGCCATAATCGGTGCCACCCTCATACTCCGATTGCATATTCTCCGCATTGAATCGTCGCATGGTACGCATCAGTTCCAGAGCAAACTTGGCCATGACATGTACCATCTCACCATTGCTGCTACTGGCGGTGGATGGACAAGGAGCACTCGATACCACATTCCCTTCGTATTGTCCCCGTTCTAGGTCTAGATCTAAGGCTATGGTATTACTGCCATTGCCATGTGGAACACGTTGCACTCCCTCGGAATGGCGGACACGACCATTGTAGTTACTACGACGTCCATTGGGCAGTAGGGAAACATTACGGAATTTCATTTGCGGAGCATGTTCAGAGCGTGAAACATCCAGACCACAGGCAGCCATATAGGTCCAATTGGCTACCTTTATTTTTTCCACTCGCAGGCTTTCGGCATATTTGTTCAACTGCGGAGGGAGAAAGAGAGAGAGAAGAACAGTAGTTTCTTACTTTGAAACTGAGATACCAAGGGTACGCCTTGTTCTTTATAGATTGGAACCAGAGATTAAAACCGAAACAAGTAACGGTTAGGGTTACGGTTAATGTTTTGACCGTTCACTTTTGCGATTACGGTCCGATTGTGAAATTTTCTTTAATCTTGTATCCAGCACCCACTATAATATCTCATAAGTATAAGGAAAGATGACGAGGGTAAAGATTTTGGTTAGCTGCACTCTTATCTTAGTGCACGTCAGTTACAGTGCATCATTGCGCATACATAAAGTCAAAAGCCAAAGTTTCTCGAGTTTTTATGCAAACGTGAGCCGATCTTATCATTTTGTAAGTTGGTAAACACTGAAATGCAAGTAAAACGGCTGTAGTCTGAAGAGAGCTGTCTTGCTCACTAACACAAGCTAACTTTTCTGTCCTCTCCATTTGCCCAGCACTAATTTACGTTTATCGCCGCAAAAGGATTTTTTTGAAATTCGAAATACTGTAGAAGATATAGCGTTTTTAGTGGACCAATGTTATCGCTAAAACGAGAAATTTTTGAGTAAACAAATTTCCAGTCAATAAATCTGTGATGTAACGGCTGGTTCTTTAATTTGAATGGTAAGATATTGTCGCCCAGATCGATATCGATTTTTAATCGGCTTTTAATAGCTAATTATCGAAGGCTATCCTACGCAATGCTACTACCGACTAAATCGCTCAGAAACTAGAGCAGCGGCCGCATCTGAAGAAGGCAGAATGGCACGCAAAGCAAAGAGAGCTGCTGCTGAAAACAGTTTTTTTGAAAATGAGGAAGGTTCGCTGTATACAGCTGACATAGCAGACTAATATCTGTAAGTATATAATATTTGAAAAAATTTTTGGTTACTTTTAAAGCAAATTTTTTTGGACTGCCAAGCCTTTTTTTCTCCAGTTCTACTGAACCGATTTTGATAAAGTTATATGCAATCGACGCAGAATTGTCACCATTCTAGAACTGCATTTTTTGATTTTTTTTCCACAAAAAACGAAACTTGAAACTTTAAACGCGTTTATCTCGAAACCACGTTTTTCGAACTGTAAATGTAAATGTTGGCAATACAGCTCCTCCAATGGGGCCAGCCAAGCTTCTCTCAATCTCTTGGCGTGTGTGCCTTAAATTTCTCGCACAAGAAAAAGGGACCTACAGTTTAACGCCGGATACGAACGGCAAAGTTTGAGAATATGCTTTTTCATTACTAGTTACTTCACAGCTGGCGCCAATAGCTGGTGAAGGTGACCGTATGTGTAAAAGCTATTTTCTAAAGAAAGAAAAAAACTTTTATTATTAGATGTTCAGAGGCGGGATCGAACCCACGACCTCCCGCCCAGCAGTTCAGCACACTGGGCAGACCAGAATTACATCTATTCTGATTATAATCCCGTTTTCACTTTTCATTTCGGACATCCCGGACACCTCGAATCATGGCCGCCAGCACCATAACTTTTTTTTTGGACACCCTTTTTGACGGCCGATAACTTTTGGAACAGCCCTCGCATCATAAAAGTAAAAATTTTTTTTTACTCTAATCTGTTTGTAACATAATAAAAAAAACAGAATTGGAAAAACTCTGCGTTTTCAAATAAGATTTTTTTTAAAAAAGGTCCAAAAAACCCCCCTTAAACTATCCCTAACCTAAAAACACATCCCTGATCCGTGAAAAATATATATATAGAGATTTTGGGCGTTAGGGGATCTTAATATTGAAGGTTCCAAAAGTAAAATGTAATTGAATTATAACCGCAATCAACAAAATTCTCTTAAATATTGGAAAATATTTTGTAAATTTTTCGAGTTGACAAATTTTGTTGCTTTCAGAATTGGTTCAGAACTATTCCCACCTAAAAGCAGGGCTGCAAACCGCTTTGATATAAGGATGCGACTCGGTTCATTAAATGGCTTTCGTAGCTAACTTAACCACGGTTTCAGCTTGGTGAATGTATTATATATTTTATGATTTTACGGTTATGTTACCGTTTTTAGGATTGGAGTAATACTCCGTGATTTCTAATGTAAATAGGTGACTTCTCGTGCACTTTGAATCCTCGTACAGAATATGGAGAATATCGGCTTGCAAAGGAAATGGGATACTCCCAAAAAACAATTTCCAAATTTTCAAGAAAGAAATGTAGTCTGATCACTTGTTTAGTAAGCGGATATGTAAGGCATCACATATTATAAAACGTAACATATTTTAACCTAAATTCAGATAAAACTTATCTTAGGTAATCAATTTGGTTCAGAATTCGGCTTGCATCCCTGGTGTTGACTTAAGTACATTGGGGTTGACATAAGAATTTGATAACCTTCAACTAAGAATATTTTGTACTTATTTTATTACTATTACTATATAGGATAAAATGATCCATTAAGATCAGTGTACCTTGTATCTATAATGCTTACCACATCATCAAAATCACAGATAATCTCGTTCAGCACCCTCAAACCAATTTTGTCCGTATCAAAACCTTTAATTGAAGCAAACATCACAGCCACATTGTCATACTCCTCATAGTATAGTTCATTTTGCATTTGGTTAGACAAATAATAGTCCGCTAAAGAAGAAACCCAATAAGTTAATACGTGCCTAAACAAAGGACTTTCCCTCAAACTTACCCACATGGGAGGGCAGTATATTAGTGAGCAACACCTTAATGGTATCATTTGTGATCAAAGCATCTTCCTGTTTTGTCAACAATTGTCGTTTCCAGCTGCAACAATTTAATGATTAATAATCATTTAGTAAAAGACACCCACTCACTTGTAGTCCACTTTGGCTATAAACTCCGTCTGACGTTCCATCAAATGAAATATACCCAAGGTAATAAAAATCAGCAATATATGAGAATATTCGGCATTAAAATTGACATTGGTGGAGGGACTGCTGGTAAAAACGAAATTGAACTCAAATACCACCAGCAGAGCATAGGCTATGGTAATGAGGGACGAAACAAGAGCCTTGATCACAAATGGAATGCGTGTAAATAAAAAGGACATGCCAATTATCAGAGTCATGCAATTGGTCAAAATCTAGAAGATAAATTTATCAATTAAGTTTAATCTCTATAAAGCAGTAATTAAATTGAGCACCTACCCAGGGATGAAAGCAATTAACACGCAGTTCAAAGCTTTGCTCGGGATCAAAATCATCCTCAGGTCCACCGCAATCTATCTGTAAAATACCAGAAGGTTTATAAGAACTGAGAATAGTTCATAAGTTGCTACAAAGGTTATGAACTTAGTAGGGTTAACATTGGACTTATACCCACTATTTGCATTGCTGCCACGGCAATATAGGACACCATGATCAGGAAATAAATGATTAGCCTTAGAACAATATTTTGTTGCATAACATCGGACATGTTGTAAAAGCAGCGACTAATTCGACTATGTGGCAACGCTTGTTCAGCATCCGAGACATACATAATCCACAGTTTCTTGTACCAAGAGATAATCAGCATTATAGTAAGGAGTATTACAGTGGTGCCATCAATGTACCAATAATGATGTTTGGGACTGAAAAGAGAGAACATAAGTCAGTCCAATTCCTTGGTAATCCAACTCTAAAACCCACTCCTTGCTTAGCAACTGAATGGTCAACAGGCCTATATAGATGACCCAGGACAAGGCAATGCTGTACTTGAGCATTATATCCGGTTCCAGCATATATTGCTGTTCCCATTTGCGATTCCGAAAAAGCAAACAAAACGAACTGATGTTACGGCGAAAGTTCTCCTCCTCCATTTCATCTTGGGTCAGTTTGGTGCTGCGACGCCACAGTTTGGTCATTCTGTATAGGAATAGGTTAGTTTAGAAGGAAGTCTTCCTGTTTCGACTATACTTTTGCATTACTGTATACGACCAATGGGCATTTTGTCCAGCTCCCGGCACATTTCCAGTTTGGCCTGGTTACGTACTTGATTGTATTGATGCAACGTGGAGTTGTACATGAAGTTGGATTTGCTCGCCTCGCTCAGTTTCTTGGCCTGACGCTGGCGCTGCACGCGACGCGGATCATGCATGGGGGCCTACAACTTTCGGTTTTTAAAGTAAAATGTGCCAATCTCCGCACCAAATATTGGTTATACTCACGCGCAGTGACTTGATCAGAAAGGTGTGTATGCCATGCTTTTGTAGGACAGGATCTTCCCGAGCCTTTTCCGTGCCATCTTCAAAGAAATACTCCCCGTCCAGCAGGGCCAAGGTTTCCTGACTAACATGCACACGTCCAGTAGCCCCAGTGGCCTCCAATCTGTTGGCTATATCCACATCCTTAGACCAGATATCAAACTGCCATTTGGCTGCACCAATTACACCCGACAAGACATCGCCCGAATGCACCCCAATACGCATGTCTATGTTTAGGTGACGCTTCTCCCTGGAAATATGTTAAAGGGTTAGTGAAACCATTTGGTTAGGGGGATGGTTAAGTCCTTTACCTCACATCACGTATATCCTTGATCATGCGTAAACCCAAATCCACACAGCACTTGGCATGATCATCATTTGCACCCACCAGTCCAGCCACACAATAATAGCAATCACCCAGAAACTTGATCCTTAACACATTATACTCCTCGCTGGCTACATCAAAGCGTACAAAGAGATCATGCAGAGCCTCCACCAACTTTTTCACATCCAAAGTGGTGGTCAGATGGGTATAGTTCACCACATCGGCATACAAAACGGTAACATCCTTGTGGGGCTCTATAAAGAGGGTTCTGATAGAAGTATACAAAAAGAAGTTTAGTATATTTAAGGAGCTAAGTTTATGGTTGATCTTTGGCAAAAGTTTCAAAAATTCGCCACTTATTTAGAAAACTAAATGTTTCCAAGCAACTATGGAGTAGCTTGACTAAGATTAATCTCAGCTTAAGGTAAATCCTATGGAGTCATTTTTTCATAGTGCACAGAGGAAAAAAACCGAGAACATTGGACTCAAAACGAGCACAATCGTTATCAAAAAGTATGCATGAAAGAGTTTTCCCATTTGTAGTACAATGTTCCCACTTCAAGAACAAGTTATTGAGAGCGCAAAAACTCAAACTGAGTTGATATTGTTCCATTATTGAGAACATGATTTGAGATTATATTGTTCCATTTTCAAGAACATTCAAAAAAAATTGAGTTGCACTTGGACCAGTTGTGGACGGATTCCTCACATTTGGGTGGAATAGGGAACGGGACACACCTTGAAAGTGAAGGGAGACAAGACTCCTGGATATGGAAGGGAGACAAGACTCCTGGATATGGATATGCGCGTTGATGTTTCTCCCTCCTCTATAAATTTCATAGGAATCAGAAACATCGCTTCACTCCACGTGGCTCGTTTCATTTAAGTTTTTCAGAAAAACACAGAAAAATTTATTCGGGCTTGACTGGGATTTGAGCACGGTACATTATGCACTCAACGTATGGGTTGACGCGCTAGACAATTCAGCCGTTGAACAGTTTTTCAAATGCACGTCTAGAGGGCTACTTATGCTTTGTTCAAAGCTGACAAGAGAGATATCATAAAACGAGCCAACTCGCTCTCGCTCGCTCTCTCTCTCTCTTGTAGATCTCCAAGAACATTAGGAACATTTGTTCTCAAGAATTCTGAGAACATCTTGTTCTTATTTTGAGTTGAAGGCAACTTATTTTCTAAATAGGTTTTTTCCCTCTGTGTGCACTTTCTTAAAACTTTTGTGATTTCAAACCAGATTTTGAATGGTAAGTTTTTATGAAATACACTAAGAAAAATGAGAGAAGCTTGGCTTGGCCCCGTTGGAGGAACTGTATAGCCAATTTTACATAGAAACTAAATCTTCCCAAGAAACTCTGCTTCTAAGCAAGGTTCCGTTCTTTAACTGTACCAAAACTTATCTAATCTTAAAATTAATCTCTGCAAAAAGTTGCAAGCAAATCGCTCTCCAACTAGGTTGTATTTATCTAAAAAACCTAAAACTGTCCTCAAGTAACTCAGCTTCTATCACACATATCTTTCTTAAAATTAACATACGTCTAGCTTTGTGTTACTCCAGATATTGTGGTAGGTTTCAAGCCAATCGCCACACGAAGTACAGTGTTAATAATATTTTTAAAAACCAAGAGACAATACATAACTAAACCAGGGCTGCAAACCTCAATAATGTTGCTGAAGGTTCGGTCCGGGGTTTCGGTCCTGTTGTGAAGTCTTAGGTTCAGTTCGCGGACCGCTTCCTAAGACTCTTGAACCGAAGGTTTTGGTTCGAACCTCGGTTCGCTTGAACATAGAGGAATAGTTCCGATTTATTAGATAATATTCTTTATATCTTTTAGCCCATTATCACTTGCATAATTTCATATTATTTTAATTTCTTAAAAGGTTGCTATTTCCATTGATTGACAAATTATTTCTGAAAACAATTTCTGCTTCCAGAGAGTAGCGAGTACTTTTTTAAAAAATACCAAACTCCTTCGTGAAAAATGCCAAATCGTATAAAAGAAATGATATCATTTTATTCATTTCTTTGGTGGAAATAGCCTATATAATGTAAGATAAATTAATAAAATTCATCAGCTGATTTTGCGTCACGTGTGTGAGTTAAGCCACTCGAGAGCGCGCTCATGTAGCACATGTTTTTGCAAAAGAGAGCAGTATGAGGTCGCATGCTGTCGGAGTGATGACGTCGCTGCCGTAGATCGGCGTTGCACAGCAAATAAAACCGTTCCCAATTCTGGTTTAAGTTAATAAGCTGTTCATCTATACTAGCTCCTAGATCAGAAAGAGCTAACTAAAGATATTTGCAATGTTTCCCTGTGTGTTTTGTTGGAAAACTACTTAATTTTGTAAACCGAAATTAATTCTTCCAAAAAGTGGTCCGGTTTGGGTTCAGATTCGAGAAGTCAAAAATATAAGGGGTTCGGTTCATGGTCCGGTTCGACGGACCCAAAAACCCGAACCGAACCGGTTCTAAGGGGTTCGGTTCCGGACCGGTTTGCAGTTTTGAACTAAACACATCCGAAATCGAACGAGAAAAATCGTTAAAGTGCAAAAACTTCGAAAAAAGTTTTTTTATGTTTTTTGCCAGAAACGGCTAAACCTTTCTTCCGCGAAATTATTTCAAACAACAATATAAATAAATCTCCAGTACACGCCAGCTTCATAAGAACACCCTTTCATACCATATCACTACTCCGAGAGTGTTTTTTTATATACTGCGCATTGTTTTTGGGGAGCGATTCCACCAGGTAAGAATGACAATGGAGAAAAGATATCAAGGCAAGAAGCTGAATGCATTGCTCTCGGAGGTTTGTTGGTGGAGCCACATACCAGTATGAGGATGAAAGCGTCGAAAACCCAGAATACACTTTACGTCGTGAAAATGCCTTTGGATCATCTTTCAAAATGGTATGAAGGGGTGTCCGTATGAAGCTGGCGTGTATAAAAATATTGGGGTCCGAAGGCGTAACCAATTTATGAGTTACACTGTGTTATTCACCATCTCAGAACTATCCGGTGTCTCGCGATGACCGGAGAATCTGGTTGAAGTACGAGGAGGCTAAAGAGGTTTTAGGTCACTCTGTACATCTCAAATTCATCATCATCAATTTTGAGCATGAAATTGGTCCACTAGTACTACTACTACATACTACTACTACTTGATATAAAACAACAGAGTGTTTTCAAGAAACTCACTTTCTGGAGCAGATATCATTCTTAAACTTTCTAAATATAATGCTTAGCCCACACATAGTCTCTGGTGTAAGTTTTGGCGAAATCCCTTCTTGTAAAGATTAAACATTTTTATAGAAATACAAGAGGAAGTCTAAAAACTCAGCTTCTAATGCACATATGATTCTTAAAATTTGTATAAATTCAGCTTAGTGTATAATAAATCGTTGAATAAAGTTTCAATCAAATCGCCTCGTGGAAAGACGAAATATTGATCTCAAAGAAAATTTCAACTACTGCAAACACCCACTGCACACGAGCAGGCACCCGCTGCTCACGATACCGACTGTACCTACTGCACGCGTGCAGTTACCCGCTGCGTATAGGCGTTGTTGTTTATTATTGAAGCTATACGAAACATTTCAATTATAGCGGCTAGAGAGAAAGATTTGGTTTTAATTAATTTTTTGACATATTTCTGTTAACAAATTAATGAAATGAGGGATAAGAGCCTACAACGATGCTGGCTTTAATGTAAACGAAATATCGCGAAAAATCTGTCAAACACGTTGTGTTATCACCAAATTTTTTAACAATTCGGATAATTATGGTGTAAAGCATAGCTCTGGAAGAAAACCCAAGTTGGTTACTCAAAGCTAGCAATTTGTTTGCTTCGTGCTTCACACTTGCCGCATGTTGTCATCGGAGTGCCTTGTCAGACGAGTCCTTAAGTTCTGAAAAAAGCTGGGCCTCGGTATAAAATTTTAACTTTATTTTGAGATTTGCGTAAGGTTCCACTTATGTTTTCCAAACGCAATTTCCGGAGGCGAATCTGCAACGGTTTGGAAAGACTTTCACGTGTCTGGAACGCTTAAACTGTGGACTGGAAGATGGGCTTCTGTGCCTACTAGAATATCATGTCTCATGTGTTGAACAGTGTGAAGGCAGCCTAACTCAGCTCTAAGAAAAGATATCAAAGGAAAGTTATAAATATTCCTATGAAACACCTGAAAGTTCAAAAGATTTTCCTTTGTAAGAGAAAGTTTAAACTATATATCCGCAAATAGAGAGGTTATATTCATCAAATTTAGCAGGGGGAAAAATAAAAGAACATGGTATTCAAGCTGAGCACAATCGTTATCAAAAACAGTGTAAGAACGGGCTTCCTGATTTTTAGTACAATGTTCTCACTTTAAGAGCAAATTCTAGTCCCTCAGGCGAACGTTTTAGCAGCGTTGGTCCCGGAAATGCGTGCTGGGAGTGCAGACCCGGGCCAAGTGACACCAGCAGAAGTCGAACGTAGCGGAAGGAGAACAACATGCCTCCCCAACAGTGGCTCCTGGGCAGGGTAACGGCCACTCACGCCGGGCAGGACAGCGTGGTCGGGATCGTCGATGTTAAGACGACCTATGGAGGCACCTACAAGAGGGCTATCCACAAGGTGGCTCCTCTTCCAAGCTGTTGAAGCCTGTGAAGTCCTTTAATGGAGGCGGTGTTGATGCAGATGGAGTCTAGTGTAAGTTAGTTTACGGCGGAGCGGGAGCGCAATACAATTCTTACAGAAAATCAGGGCGTCCGAGCAGGGATCGCTTAACTTTATTTGTTTTATTCTTTTTAAGAATATTTAAATCATTTTTCCTCATAAAATTTGAGAATATTTCGTTCTTGTTTTAAAATGATGGCAAATTACTTTCTCAAAAAGTTATTTCCCTCTTTGTAATATTATTCGTAGGCTCTACATTGACAAGTCCATATACTCTCCACTCACCCATGATCCGGTTGACGCCATCGTTTCAATGTCTGACTGCAGTTGCTGCTGCGCAAATTCACTTGGGCCCTTTGCTGATGCTGTTGTTTGGAACGTTCTATACGATTCCGTACATCCTCCTGCAGGCGATCTGCTATCTGAGCGGGTAAAATACTCAACAATAAACTTCGCTCCTGATCACGTGCATATCTCAACAGTAAATTCTCCTCCACATACTGACGACGATCCAGAAATGTGGTTCTTAACGCTATATCCCGCATCAAACGGAAAAAGATGCCCAACAGATTGACACAACTCAAATAGATGGCCTCATTAAGTATGCTGTGCATTTGATTGTCCTCCTTGGCGGTGATCACAAAGCTATAGTTGATGATGTAGCAAACCGTGACAGCAGTTCCCAAGACAAAGGGTTGCAACAAATACGGCACAGGCATAAACATATAGATGGCATACAGAGTGTAGGCATCGTAGATGGGATTCAGGATGTTATTATTGCTGGTTGCATGATAAACATTTAGACCAATATCCATGAGGACCATTACACAAACCGCTAACCAGGATGAAGCATAGACCACCCAGCCATGTTTATTGATCAAATCGTTGCGAAAGTTCACCGAGAGTATCAGCCAGATGAGGACACCAGAGGCTAAATAGACAGCCATGTCTATATAGACGTAGGTGAAATCCGAGGAGGTGAGCAGAAGTAAAGTATGCAAAACGGCCACAAACAGCTCAATAAAGATGAACAGTGAGAGATAACCCACGCGCAGGCGACGCATATATACATCATAGGACTCCTCCAGCTCCAAGTTGCGGCATTTTCGCTGAAAAGGAAAAATAAAATTTTAAAAGTATTAACTTTAACAGGAATAAACTCTGCCTGTAATTATAGAAGTTAAGCGCTTATAAAGTTATTGTAAAACAATTTATTAGGTGGTTGCTACAATAAAGAATACCGATATGAGTTCAAGACGGTCTATAGAGAATATATCCAAAGGTTGACTTGGCATTTGCTATCAATACAACGTTTAAATAAACAACAATGACTCACTTCTTGTCAGAAGTAGCTACTTTTAATGAGTTCTTTTTGTATATACACAATGTGTAAATATATCTTACCTATATCATACAATATTTTTTTTTAAGAAATTTGGTTAACATTGACTCAATTAATCAAAGAACTGCCTAATTAATTCAAAGTCTGAAATGTTTGAGGGTTGTTCCAAAAGTTATTTAACAATCTTCATTATGCTTTGTTGTCAATAGTCAATAAAAAGCGTCTCAGTGATTAAGAAAACTTAAGAACACCGTCTAAAATAAAAAAACAAATACCTTACAGGAAGACTATTAAACATTTCTTCTCCTGAGTAATCGGTATATCAAAATCGTGCAGGGCAGACTTTAAGCAATTGTGATTTGGTGGCTTTCTATTTGTAGATGAATGTTAAACCGGCACGAGGTCAGGGTGATAGAAAGATTCATTGCCGATTCGACAACCGTCTTCAAGGCAAAACTACAAAAATGGAAACCCAAATTCCTAAAAACAGTTGAGCTTAGGTCTCAGTGTCCGTTTTGTAGTTGAGTCTCCTGTCTGTTGGTGTGTTTATAATGTGCAGCATTTCTAATGTGTAGCGCTTGTTGTAATGCTGCTCTTGTTGTAAAATTGTCGCTTCCTCAATATTTGGTGAGTAGCCGCTTTCCACACCATGTGTCCCAAGAGCAAATGAAGCAAAAACACATAAACTATAACTTTACTAATCAAATTTTCAAGGCGCTGAGTATAAAATAATTTTGAAATCTTGTCAAAATACATAAATACTGATTGTGTACTTTCAAAGACACTACTTAGCCATATAGAATATATATCTATATTATAGATACTCATACAAATTTTTTTTCTTGGGATCCAATGTCAGCTCCCAGAAACAATTACTTTTTGCATATCTATAAATCTAAGTCTTAGCTCTAAGACGGCTGAATAAATATATATATAAATCCTCGTAAAGACAGCGAGAAGAAATTTTAAATATTAAAATTTCAGAGAATTTTTCCCTCAGTGTACTGTTATACTTAGGGTTTTGAGCATAAATCATTCGGAACAGCAAACACCCACGGTTTTTTTCATCGGATTCATGTCCGAAAAGCATGCGGTCCACACACAAGAGAAGGCAATACATTTATTTGCAAAAGGTCCATGTACTCCTTATGTTTCATAAGAGTGCTTGGAAATGCCAGCTTCAGGAATCCACACTTTTGGAACGAAGCCTTAACCATCAATGATTCTCCTTTAAAATTTTTCTTAGAAAAGTACAGGGGTTCACTCCTCAAATCGTGCCAAATCCGTCCATCATCAGAGAAAATGATGCCAAGTTATTTTTGAACAATCTTTCACTACACTTTTCAAATTACTCTAAAGCCCGTGCAAAGGTCCAGCGAAAAACTTTTAAACCAATTTCAGCCACTAATTCATCAGTGGTCTTTGTTGGCGCTGGTCACGCTGATTTATCTTCGGCTTATTAGTTATTTCGTTTTTTAAAAAATTTCGAACTACAAATGAGCAATTCTCACTTTTGAGCGCCAAAATTTGGCCTTTATCGACATCTGACAGCACTGGCCCACTTGGCAAATATGTAGTTACTCAACCAAGTGTGTGCAAATAAAATCGCTGCCAGCAAACACAGAATAAGGGCCGTTTTCTCATGTTGCTGTTTTTTCAAATCTAGGTGGATTTGCTGCATTGCGTTTGCTCATGTTCATGGCTGACCATCTAGATGAATTTCGTAGCAATGTACTTCATCCTCATTGATTTGAAAACAATGTACATGACAATTCATATTAGGTATTTTTATATGTGCACTAGGGTGGACGCCGATAAAAAATATAACTGATACCATCTTAAACGATTACTTTTAGGGTGTACATAATATATCGAAAAATCAAAAAATTTTATATCATGTTTTAACCTCTGCGAAAAGCCTTTAAAGTTTCCACAAATATTACGTATACAACCCGTTCACCGAATCGAAATTCTGTCGACGAATTCTTCGTATCATTTTAAAAGTTGTCAAATTTAAATTTATTCGAGAAACAAATAAAAATGGAGCAGGAATCGAATGTATTTTTGGTCGGTAAATTAAAACCTTATTTTGTAAAAGCAAGCCCATTTCCAGCGAAGAGATGCGATTTATCCACGCTCTTATGTGAGACTATTTGTTTAAGACTGTCATAAAGTGCCACTGTATGGCTCGCAAGTTGGAGTCAGCATGGTCGGGGTTTCACAGGGCCTTGTCCTCATGAACGCACTGCCCTTCTAGTCAGATACTACAGACATAACGGTGGAAATGTGGCATGGGCAATTCGCTAAACTCAAAAGATCGCTCCGTAGACACTGTTTTGAATCGATAAAGAGATAGAACCCCAAACGAAGAAGAAATTAAAGACTATACCAGAAGAAGACTTTGCAGAATGTTCTTAAAATTGTCCTACAAACACAAACAAAATTGTAAAAAACGTTGGCACAAGTGTAATGCAGTAGGGGGAAGTTACTTTCAAGGGAATGAAATGAATTGACAATATTAAATAAAGAGTTTTTGATTTATGAATAATTTCCTTGTATTTTTTTGCCCATAGTAGTATAGTAATCCGCATTACTTTTCGATTCTGAAGAAGCTTATTTATAAGCAGCCCAGTAAAAGTAGACAATTCGCTGGAACGGCTGCAACCGTGATGCGCAGCACTTCAGTTCAGTGTGGGACCTGACTTCAAAGATATCTTGATAGCCTCTTAATGAACGGCTAAAACTTGCTTTCATCTAGAAGTAAAGAGCGCAAAATAGTAGAATTTTTGCCGTAATATATTAAGTACCAAATATATTTACCTACATATTGTGTCTGTTATATAAAAAACATTTTTTATCGGTCATGGTACCTTTTTGTCAAATGTTATGACTTCAAACCAAGTCTACGCCAACTACTAAAAAATTAAAAATGTAGGCATGGGCAACAGTACGTATGAGTGATAAACTTTAAGTCCAAGTCGCAGACCCTAAACCTTATTTTTTCTCAAAAATTATTTATGCTATGCGTTTTATACGCAAATATGCTTCGTTTAAGCGGGTATCAGTATGACGTTACATTTTTCTATATATAAAATGTCCGACCTAATGTGCACGCATATGGTCACACTGAAAAATATTTGAAAACTTTAAACAACTGCTGCTAGAACCAGTTAAGTTTGAATTGTTAATAAGTAAACCAAAAATTGAAAATATTGTATGTGCATTTGGTATACAAGACACCTGCAGACATTGCTGAAGAGACAGATGCGCTTACTAATTCCCCTAGGTCATTGCTTAAGCCGAGTTCACACAGGTAACTAATTTGGCCAAATTGTGATTAAAATAGCCTTGATTAATAATTTTACTGTATTTAAAACATTAACTATGGTTTCATACGCAATAAATTTGATCCAGAAAGGCTGAAAAATTCCTTTATTTGCCCTATATAGCCAAATTTATATCAAAATATGTTTATAATTTATAGTGTATATTTATATCAAAATTTGGCCAAATTATTTGCCTGTGTCAACTTAGCTAATAGTCCTTTTACTTAATCTCCAATCACAGTAACAAATGTTTCCGAATAAAAAAATTGCTTTCATTTTCAAAATTGGCGCGCAATAGACGTATCAACAAATTAGCGATGGCACAGGGGCTGCCAACTTACTTTTAGTGCCATGGCAGCCCAGCCGGTGTGACCGTGACGCAAATGCCCAAATTCATAATCAATCTACATGAGACAACCGATTGCACAAAATCCACCTAGTTGCGAAATCTAGGTGGATTTCGATTTGAGCAAAAACAGGAACATGAGAAAACGGCCCTAAGAAATTAAATTGTGCGGCTAAAACTATGCACGACGCACAAAACGAAAACGATATCAATGGCGAAACCTCCATCAATAACATGCCCATCCCGATCACCTATAACATATAACAAGCTGCTTACACAGCAACTGCCAACACCCAACCCATGCTCCACACAGAGCATGACAAGGCGCCAAAAAGCAGTGGGCCACGACCTTAGAGCACAGTCCGCACTTGTCAAACAGTTCCTGGGCAATGACAGCCGCAGGACTCTCATCATGCACAGAGCCAAGAAACAAGCCAACAGTACAATTGTAATCAACACCATACACTCATATTGTCCTAAGGGCAGAAAACAATTGATCTGGCAGAATCAGGGTCTGGGAAAAGCAGGAGCCTAAACAGCTTCCTAGCTCGCATCAACGCAGAAATTGACGACGAATGGCCCACCTCACAGAGGTTGCTGCCATAGGCCAAAAATCAAAAAATTAATGTTAAAATTTTTAAACCGTAACTGGCTTAATTAACAGCTAATTGGTCAAGCTTCACAGTGGCATACTTATTTTGCTTTGATTATAACGGTGCTTTCTTAAAATACCAACGAAAGAGTGACCTTTTCTTCATCTGGCGGCTCATGGAGGTAGTGATGGGGGGTCAGTGGGTAGTTGCCCCCTACATCATAGATGAAGGGCCCTGAACACCGCCCGGCACATCTTTCCAATGCGAATTATCTCGATTACATGTTTTTGAGATTTGGTGTCTAGAAAGCGGTTTACGTCCCCACAAAGTGCAGAAAATCCTCGATGCCATAGTGAAAGACCTTAAACATGAGGGTTACTAACCAAATCTGGAGGAGTTAGAGCTGTTTTGGAAAAACTGCAGGCGCAACAGATCGAGACTTTTGAATAATCATTATGATTGGCTTGTTTGTAAAGAAACCATTTCTTTAAAATATGAAGGGCATCTAGTGTCCAATTCGAGTTATATATATACCAAGTTTCAGACCCCCAACTCTATTAGAAGTACTTTTGGCCGCACTCTCCATATAAGCGCAACCACTGTGCTATGGCAGCTATAACCTATAGTATGCAGATTTTTACTGAAGTTTCTCAGGTTATATACGAAAATTTCCAAAGTTTTGTTGCAATAAAATGAAAAACAAAAGTTTTTCATATAAAAACTGAATATTAGACCGATTGTTAATATGGCAGCTATATGATATAGTTGTCCAATCTAACTGATTTTTACATATTATCTAAGGATAAATATAAAAAAAATTTGCGCCAAGTTTCAAGTCCCTACCTCAACTAGAAGTATTTTTGGCCGCTCTCCCCATACAAGCCTGTGGTATCGGTCCTCACGGTACAGTGCATATATTCAATTTTACCCTAATCTCCACTGACAACCTAACAATAGATCTTTGAGCCCACCCAGTCATCGGTCTGGTCCCAGATTAGTTCGCTGCATCTCTTTATTTTTTTAACCCCTTGCTTTTCTTCAACAACATCAGATTGGAAATCCGGCGAGCAGAACCCTCTCTCGAAGAACAAAATAAGCGGTATATCATCCCAGTCCTACGGTGCAGAAGCTGGGCGTTTTTGAGCGAAAGATTCTTCGGAGAAAGTTGGCGAGGTAAACCGTATGAGCTCTAAGGGGACACTAGTCTAGTCAACAGCAGCTGCGCTGGTTAGGACATGTTATTAGATTGGATGAACAAGCTCCAGCAAAACTGGTCTACAAACAGAATGAGAAAGGCTTTGGAAAAGGGTACGACATTTCCAAGCTTGGTGTGAACAACTGGTGCCAGCTTGCAAAGAGCAGAAGCGACGGGAGAAGAGGCCGAGACCGTCAAAGCGGTTGTGCTGCAAACATCCGGCCCATAAAGAAGAAGACCAGAAACCTTAATCTATAACCCGGATTAGAATCTCATTTTCAATTAATTTTCCTATTATATTTGTGTATTTTGTAAATATTTATTAAACTTACCACCAAATATGTCCATTCCCAGTTCTTTTCATGCAGCGTCGATTGCGACTGCTCAATTTTGGAGAGGGCAAAGCTGAAGGGATTTTTACTATTATACTCAATGGCAGAGTCAAAATAGGAATTCATAATTTCTTCGTTTTTTTCATCAAGTTTTAAGCATGTTTTTGTTTGTTGTTTTGGGTTTTAGCTATTTGTATTATCACAATTGACTCAGGAGGGGAAGGCTTATCGCAAAGCCCAAAGAGAATCAAAAAGAGACAAGTTAAGAGCCTGAAAACACTTGGGGGAATTCTTTTCGTTGTTGTTTTTTTTGTATCTTAAACTGCAAGTGCGGCAGCTAATTTAGCAATTTGTTTAATGTGTTGTTGATAGCGCGTAATGATTTGTAAAGCACCCCAGTAGTTGGTGGCCATTATCTATTCGCTGTTTTTCCCGTATTCCCGATGTGCAATCATGGGATTTGTTAATTTTATTTTATTTATTGACTTTAGCCGCGGCACTTGAGGTAAGTCACACTTCACTTTTCGTTCTGGCCATAAATACGATAATAATTAATAAAAAATTAACACCACTTAAGCGCGTTTGAGCGAATGCTACAACAAGTCAATACACAACAATCGGACAGGTATCACAAATTACTCTTCGGCAGGCAGCGGGCTGACTCTGACTGAGGGGCTGATAAGGCGGAGGCGGCGCTCAACGTCGTTGATGATGAGCTATTGGAAAATATATAATATACACGATCCAATGCGTCCGAACTGCTGCGACCAACTGAGGCAAACAATTTGAGGATAAAGTGAGTAGTGGGTCGTCTTATCAGGTGTGAAGTGTGTGTGGTGGTGGGTGATTGATATTAATGATTGATGGGAGAGAGCATTTTTGTCTTTAAATTTAGGCACCAAGGTGCTCAAACGGGCTGTCAGCTATTTAAATTTTATTAAGCTGTAAGTTTTACATTAATTGAATCGATATGCAAGTTTATAGTTACTTTTTAAATTTAAATTCAAGCGGGTTTGGCACGTCAAGGTTGCCATCTTGTCTTTTAAAATATAAGCCAGGGCTTGGTGTGAATTAGAGATGGGCGCGTGCCCTACAGACAAATGCTGTCACAAACTTTAAACAAAAATATGAAGGGGAGGGTTTATAGATCGCGCTGAACATTTCGGAATCTTATTTTTAAACAAAAGTTATGTGACTGTGGCAATGGAAAATGAGGTATACAACCACAAAATGGAGCAAGTACTTGGCGAATTGAGTATATACAGGATTGTACGACAGGATCCACCATAACGTTTACATACCAAAAACAATTTATTTCTTGAAAAACTCCACACAGCTGGAAGAAAAATATAGATTATCGACGAAAACAGCCTTACCTCAAAGGAATTAAGGAGTTCCCAAGATACAGATGTTTAGCATTTGGAAGAATTTGACGTTAGAGTGCAAATACAATTGTAAAAACACCTTTGAATTAAAGGCGCGGATGAATTTGTGACGCACTGTCCAAGCACGCACAAATGAACTATTAGAAAAAGAGAAGGGCGATTTAAATTTCAACCTAACTGACAGCATCGGCGCTCTTGATTGATGAATAATCTATAGAAATTGATGGCAACCCTACAAAAGGTTCAGATTGGGAAGTTTCTTGATCATCAGAGCTTGAAGAGCAAAGATAAGCCAGCTAAAGGAGTTAGCATCTTCCACCTTGTTCTTGTGTATCTTAAAGCCAATCCTCCTCAGAGTTGTAATACTCTACTGACCAGGTGTTCCTTTAACCAGGACTGGTTCTTTGAGTAGGAATTCTCGACTGGAGCCCGACCTCTTTATTTCTTTATTTCCGCGGAACGGAGTAGTCGGTTCAAGACACTGGGAACCAGGTACTGACGCCCACAGATATTCTCTGAATCTAACAGCTGTGAGCATCTTACAACAAGAACAACATTATTCAATAAACGGTTTACTTTGGAGATGCTCCACAAACTAAACACTCCCATACATATAAGACTAAACTACAAAACAGACAAAGAAACAATCAATCAAATTAGTTATCGACTCCACAGCTGACAAAGCTAAGCTGTCCCCATTTTGTAAGCTCAATTTTTACACATTCGGCTAATGACGCTAGCTGGGAAGTAACTAGCCATCAAAAAGCTTCACAAACTTTGTTTGCCTTTTGGATTCAGCGTAAAAGTGTACCATAAAACCTCATTACAAAATAAAATATCAAAAAGTCTTAAAATATAAATATTTTGTATCTTCTTATTTATTTTAAATAATTTTAAAAATATTAATATTTACTTAGAATGAGTAAATTGTTTACCCTTAGTTTGTTATTTTTCGCAGTGACTGTGACTACAATTCAAAGTTCGTGCAGTCACCGTGTCACTCTGTCATCATGCTGATCTCTAGTCGATCTGGCAACCTCTCGCCTGCGTGAGTGGGTAACTTATATCGAGTAAGTTGACCTTTAAGTGTCATCTCTAGATTTTTTGTGCTGTTAATAAAAGTTATTATTTTATTGCGAAAAAAAGTTTAACTAATATAGTCGGGGGTTTTATTTAAGCGGTCATGTCGGCATTCACGGAAACCGCTCTCCTCAAGAAGCTGGCGGAATTGAACAGCAGTCAGCAGAGCATTCAGACATTGTCCTTGTGGTTAATTCATCATCGGAAACATGCACAAAATATTGTACAGTCCTGGCAACGTGAGCTTCAGCTGGGTTAGTGACGACCAACCCCTTAGCCCTTTATTTACTCACCAACTTTATTTGTCTTGGCAGTTCCAGAGCCTAAGAAATTGACGTTCATGTACCTGGCCAACGATGTGATTCAAAACAGCAAGAAAAAGGGTCCGGAATATGGCAAGGAGTATAGTCATGTCTTGCCCAAGGCATTTAGTCATATAGGTGAGACCTGCAACTCGGATAAGCTGTTGGGTAGTCTGGGGCGCATCTTAAACATTTGGCTGGAGCGTGGGGTCTACGATTCCAAGACTATAAACGATTACAGGGCTCGTTTGCATGGCGAGAGTAGTAATGCAAGTGGTAGTGGCAGTAGCAATGGCAGCAAGCCACCCGCCGAGGCGGATAAATCGGCAGAGACTGGCAAAGAGAGCAAAGTGGAGAAGTCTGATAAGCGTGAGAAGCGCAAACACGAGGAGCGTCACTCGAAATCAAAAAGACCCAGGCAGCATCATCATCATCATCACCAGCAACCAAATCAGAGCAGCAGTGCCCCCGCTCCCATTGAAATAGAACCCACGCCAGATACGGAAAATGGCCATACACCACCCTATGTGCCACTGGGTGAGCCCCCAGAGCCCGAAGAACTGATCAAGGCTCTGACCAGCATTGAGAATTCGGCCTCCAGTGATGCGGTGGTAAGGGAACGCATTGCCAAGCTACCCCAGGAGATATCCGAAATCAGTTGTATCAGCAAATTGGAGGACAAAGACAAGGCCAAGGCCTTGGCCAAGCAAGTGAGTTGCCAATCGATATGTGTACCTATATAAATGAAATTGAAACTAAACTTGAAATTGCAGGTCAATGAGGCAGTCGACTTGTTAAATGACTACAATGCACGCCTGGCGGCTGAAATGGAGGAGCGCACCAAATTGGCCACCATGCTGCGCGACTTTCAGGCAGAACAAAAGGAACTGCTGTCCCAGGCCGAGCATCGTTTGGATGTACGTTGGATATGGCTTAGTTTTTAAGGGTTTACAGAGAAAGGCTAAACTGGGCAGGTGCTATGAAATAAGTCTCAAATAAACAAAACATTTCAAGAAAAGAAACTAAATTGTGAAATCTGTTTGAGCAAAGATATTGATTGTTTTGAAAAAGAGTTGTTTTATTTGTGACTTGTTCATAGCGCTCGTGAAATAAGTTAGGTTGGAAGAGAGAGTAAAAGGAGTCACCACCTTTCGTCCCCTGTTGTTACTCCGAAACAGAGTAAAATATAGAGGTACGACAGTAGTTGGGTATCTCAAAGATTCTGAATAGAAGGCGGGTTACTTTTTATGGTTTTAAAAGGGATTTTGCTTAGCCCCGAGTCGAGGAATCGATGGAGTACAGGAAGTTGTCCTAAGTTGACAGTTTTTCCCTTCGCTTACTGAGTTTTCATTTGACAATGTCTGTCACGCTCCTTGATTTGTCTATGCCATCAAATGGAAATGACACAAAATTGTATTCACACTTGATTTCAGAAAAATTATTACAAATTTGTTTTAATTTTTAACTCTAGTAAATATTGGTTTTGTTAACAAGTGCCAAACTGAAAGCCACTTGAGTGGCATGGCTTTCCTGTGAAACAACTGAATTTGAATTATGACTTGTTTTATCAATGTGTTTTAATTCTAAGATCTCAGTTTGTGTAATCTCTGGTATTCTCCAGGGTAGCCATCTAGGACCATTGCCTTTCACTTTGTTTATTCCACACGCTTTCGCCCACTGTAATGTGTACAAAGCTACTTCAGCCTGAATAATCTTCCTCTTAATAAAAAGAAATGTTAACATGAATTTTCATGATATATATTTTTTTGAATATGATTGAAAATATTTTATATAGTTTACGTAATGGGAATTTATTTTGTGCTCCAGTTACTAATAAGGCTAGGGGTGTTCTTGATAATTCGTACCACACTCTTGTGTTCCAAGTTAGGCGACCTTTTGAATACGGATTTTGTGTCAAAAATTCCAAATAATTAAAAAATAATAATAAAATTTTGTTTTACTAGAAGTTTTGTTCCAATACATCAAGTCTCACAACTCCTTCCGTAACTTTTACCTTCTTTACAATATGTTTTGAAATAACTTGATGTCCTTTCTTTCGCAATCAAGTATTACAGATCTTTATTGAACTTTAAAATAAGAAACATGCAAACACGTTCATTATTTTGGTTCGGCCATCGGTGGCCGGTCCTTATGCTAATATGAATAAGTTTTTCGTTTTAAAAAGCTATGGAATGCAAAGAAATTGGCAAATTAGGCATTCTTACAGTTGCTAGATGTACATAAACTGAATTTCCTTAATTATGTGATCCATTTAGAAGTTTTTAATGAATTTTGATTTGCATTTAAGTCCTTAATTCATTTTGAAGGAACTTTTTTTGTCATTGCCCACCGAAACCGTAAAGTGAGACTTAAAACTTAGGTTCTCCAATTCTCTCTTTTAAATTCTCTTTTATGTATCTAGAGCTAAACTCGTTTGGACCAGTGGTTTGCAAAAGTAAAACGAGAGCAATTTTATTCAGAATTGACTGCACAATACAAAGGGAAACGGAATTGCGTTCGATTTACTTATCAAAAATTAGTGGAATTATGAACATGCCTGAATGTATTTATGCTACTGAAGGCTGGGTGTTCTGTTAAAAGTCGTAGCATTCCAGCTGCAGCGCATCTTACATTCATGTACCCAAATAACTTTTCGTTGCCTATATTTTTTCTTCATTGTGTAAATTCCGTGCTTCTTGTTGAAACAAAAGAGATCACCTTGGAAATCATGTCTTAAGGGTACTGTATACCTTCAGGTGTCATTTTTTAAAGGTTTACAAAAAATTAGATTACTCTAAAACTATAAGTGGTATTAAGAAGCGGATTTTTTCATTGGATAGGTAATCGGTTAAACTAAATTTAGTAATTTTTGTTGTTGTTGTTGTACCTACGGTTGTTGTTGTATTTTTGTTCAAAGTTAACCAAAAATTTAAAACATAGGCCCATGGTTGCAAAAATTTTTTGAGAACGGATGATCTGAATTTAAAACTGAAGACAGGGTTTTGTTAAGAATTAATGTAGTTCTGGTGTGAACTAGGATATTTTGGATCGGTCAATAAATGACGTAGTTATGGGGTTTCAAAGTCAAAATTTCGAAAATCGACTATTTTTTCCCACTGTATTGGTCCTAGCTCCGTTATTTGTTGACCGATCAAAAATATCCTAGTTCACACCAGAATGGTGGGTATTAGGAGTAATTTAAGGGAAAGAATTTGAATATCGGTCAACAGGTACTCTTTAAATCTTTGCAACCATTTTGGAAAAAGTAGTTCCGAGATAATCGCATTTAAAGATTCGACAACTGTTTTCGATGAAATAAAAATCGTTTTTAATAAATGTATAAATCGGATTTGGTGCATTTGGGTGTTAACTTTCACCGAAAAAAAAGATTATCAAAATCGGTTAAGCAGTTCTCCAGAAATTTGAGTCAAAGTGCGTCAAGACATGGTAAAAAATAAAATCTCCAAAAATTTCCAAGTAAAATTTTTTTTTTCAAAAATTTTTTTTCCATAATTTCGAACATTTTATAAATATTTATAAAGTTTTTGACCAAAATAGGGAAAAAAATACGAATTTCTAAAAATACGAGGATCGATAAAAACAATTTTCATATAAAAGGGTCGGAAAAAATAATTGTTTTCGTTTATATCTTTAAAACTGAGTTTCGGATCAGCTTGAAAGTTTTGCAGGATGTTTATAAGATCCTAATAGAACGTTCAAGCAAATAAAAAAAAAATCAAAAAAAAATTTTTCTGAAGGTATACAGTACCCTTAAACTTTCGTTTTTAGGAGTAGGAGGAATCAAAAGGAGTTTCCGTAGCAATTAGACGGGATCTTTTACCTCACACAATTTTCGCTATAGGCGCACTTTCAAAATGGTGTATATTTTTGAAATCAAACTAAGGCAGCCAAGTGGCCGAAACGCGTAGGAGAACAGCTGAGATAAACATGGCACAACTGCAGCTATAAAGAGGGCCTTCTATCAAAACCAACTCAAACTCGTTTGTACATTATTTAACAGGTTTGAGTTAGGTTTGTTGAAATAACGATATCGAATAACTTTTGACGATTTTTTGTGAGTACTTTGTTTTTGGTTTTTGGACAAAAAGATAGGTTTCCTAAGGCCATTCTCTTGGATATTCAAGAAAATGCCCTTAGAAAACTTTTTTCAACAAGAATTTTGATATCGATATTTTGACGTCCCTAGTTCAAGGGTTTTAAATAGTTGCGAAAAGTTTTGTTTCTTTGGGGGTTTTTCACTCTCTTAAAGTTATATATTTTCCTATAAATTTATACCTTTACATTCTTGATAATGTTCTGTTCTGTATTCATATCTTGCAGGAACACAAGAAGAAACTGGCCAAAATGTTGGGCATACAAAAGGAAATCCACGATCATTTATCAAATTTGCCCGATTTAACGCAATTACCGGATGTAACTGGGGGTTTGGCACCTCTGCCCTCTGCAGGCGATCTCTTTAATGCCTTACACTGATTGGAAACATCTACTTCTCCAACATAAAGTAATCAGGAACTACTTAAAGTGAAGTCCTACACACACACACACGCAAAATAATACATATATAATTATATCTTATTAATGTCGTATTTGCCACCCTAACCCTAGCACCCTAAAAAGCAAACAAAAAAATAACAATTTTGATTGTAAACCTACATTTAATATGGAACAGTTCAATAATAGCAGATAAAACCAAGAGATTTGTTAAGTGTTATGATCTACGGGAGCTTGTGTGTGTTGTATTCAAAGTAAAAAGCTTTCAGGCGTTGTGTAAAAGCTTTGCGTAGACGAAAAGGGTTTGCGTTGACTGAAAGATTAGCTGAGAATAAAAGTTACTAAATAAATTCGGTGTAGGCTAAAAAGCTTCGAAACTACTAAAAAAAACTTGTCATGGACTGAAAAGCTTCGCTTCAGGTAAGGTCCCTTACGCAAATAATTTCCGCAAATATATAAAAATATTTGCCCATTTTGTTTGCCTTAGTTTTCGCGCAAAACATTTGCCAAGTAGCCTTTGCCTAAGTTTGTGCACCAAAAAAATGAAGCAAACAAATTGGCTAGTGGGATCACATGGGAATACCCTTGTCCAATTTGATTTTTAGTTCAAGGCTAACTTTGTTTGCACAATGTGTTCAAATGTTTGCGTGTGGGACCTTAGCAAGAGGCTGAAAAGTTGAGCATAGACTGAAACGTTGTCCACTGAAAAGCTTTGTTTGGACTAAAAAGCGTTGACAGAAAAGTTTGCCGCATACTGAAAAGCTTCTTGTAGACTGAACCGCTTTGCTTAAGGCCCATAGGGACATCCGCTGTACGTAATTTAGCTAACTTCCCCCTAGTGTGTCCAAAGTTAAGAAAAAATTGCAAAACAATTTCTGTTGGCGGTGGGTCACACTGCTCGATTGTCTCTAATTTGCTTTGATGGCAAGTAAATTTTTGGTAGAATCTCGGCTACTTCTTCCCAAGTCTTGTTCATTAAAAGGTCCGAATGCTTGGGGTGAAAAAAAAAAACCCAAATGACATTCCGCTCTTTTACCTTCAAAATTTTTTCTTCATGGGAAAACCACTCTAAACGACTTTTACGCTTTGGATTTTCTCCCATGTTCTTTTATATATATATTTATACTGAAATAGTTCGCTTTAACTAAATTTTGTGGTTCGCGTAGGCTGAAGAGCTTCAAAAATACTGAAAAACTTTCCGTAGCCTGAAAGCTCACTTAGACTAAAAAGCTAGATATTACTGTGGGCAAGAAATTAGAGAAATTAGTTTTTATATCCAAAAAATCTTTATTTATTCTTGTGAATGTATTTTTATCCCCCTTAAAGTAGTCTACCCCGGATACAATACATTTGTGCCAAAGATTTTTCGTATTTTCAAAATATGTTAGAAAAGTCCTCTTTCGGTATATCCTTCAGTTTCTTCTACGTGCCTTGTTTCGATAGAGCTTTGTTCAGCGAAGACCTTCCGCAACATTTCGGTTAGACTAAAAGCTTATTAAAAAGCTTATTGAATACTTAAAAGCTTTAACTAGACTGAAAATCTTCAAGTAGACTGAAAAGGTTCAAGGCAGACTATAAATATGAATAAAAGCTTTAATTACACTAAATTACTGAAAAAACTGAAAAATAACTAGAGAAGCTTATCGTACACAAATGCTCCGCTTAGACTAAAAAGTTGCCTGGTGTTAGGAAAGTTTTACAATGACTAAAAAGTTCGAAAGGTGTCAGATAGACTGAAAAGCTTTAAGTAGACTGAGACTGTTAAGTTTGGCGTTAAAAGTAAAGCTTTGCATAGACTTGAACGCTAAAGCCTAGTACGGAGGGCGTTCGAATTTTCCTTCCAGAAATTTGCCTGATATTCCTTTTTGTGGAATGTAAGCGACAGTGTGACCAGATAACATTAAAAATATACCGAAAACGGAAAATAAATAAATTGGCCAGCTGACAACATGGAGGAAGTTGCAATTGTAGTTGCAGTGCCAGCTATTAAAATGATGAATGTGAGCAAGACTTCAGAATTGGAAATGGTCTGCGTCTGCATTTTGAACATCATTCAGGGCGAGAAGGACCCCATTTAGGAGCACATATCGCTGCAACGCAAGATGGCTCAATTCATGTCCTGTGGCTCGCTCCGAAACAACATGACAAGTTGCGGAAGAGCCATGCCAGATTGCATCCTGATTGTCTGTTGCAGGATTATGAGGCAGCCACATAAAGTGATTATATGCAATCCTTTTCTCAACTGGACACCAACTGCTTCCCAAGCTATTCTTGTAAATGAGGTGTCCAGTTGCTTGCCATTTGTGATGTCCTACAAACATTCATTGTTTTGTACTGCATCAATAAATGTATTTTTGTCGTCAAAACTAAAATTCTGAAGACGATTTTTAGTTTTGCGCTCCATTTTTTTAACTTTGCCTTCCATTTCAATTGGACAACTCAAACGGCACAAGGAAAAAATGACTGCACAATATCTCTGAAAGAAATATCAGCTGTTTGATACAGTCCACACGCTTCATCGATATGGCAACTCTCAAAATTCCTTGTGTGTATTCCTTGGCTTTCTGCGTACCAAACAACAAAATGAGGCAAGGAAAAATTCCTTAAGCAATTTTTTTTATATGGAGTTTGACAGCTGAAGGAAAATTCGAACGCCCTCCGTACTAGGCTTAAACGTGGACAGAAAAGATTTCAAACTTTGAAAAATTTAAACTAAACTGAGAAGCTTATCGTAGACTTAAAAGCTGCGCTTAGACTAAAATGCTGCCTGGTGTCAGAAAAGCTTAACAATGATTAAATAGTTTCTTATATATCAAAAATGTTCGGTTAGACTGAAAAGCTTCAAGTAGACTGAAATGGGTTTGATGTTGAAACAAATTACTTGAAAGCTTTACGTAGACAAAAAAGATTTCAAACTCTTGGTGTATCACATGCTTTAATTACACTAAAATACAGAAAATTTTTAAAAAAATCTTAAAGTAAACTATAAAGCTTATTGTAGACTTAAAAGCTCCCCTTAGACTAAAAAGCTAACAGGTGTCAGAAAAGCTTTATAATGAGCTTTATAATGCACTATATCGAAAAGTTTCGGTTAGAATGAAAAGCTTTAAGTAGACTGAAATGGGTTTGCATAGACTGTAAAGTTTGATGTTCAAACAAAAGCTTTGCATAGACTTGAAAGCTTTACAAAGACAGAAAAGATTTAAAATTCTTAGTGCATCACATGCTTTATTTACACTAAAATACAGAAATCTTAAAGTACACTTAAAAGCTTATCGTAGACTTAAAAGCTACGCTTAGACTAAAAAGCTGCGTGGGTCAGAAAAGCTTTACAATGACTAAAAAGTTTCTTATATACCGAAAAGTTTCGGTTAGAAGGAAAAGCTTTAAGTAGACTGAAATGGGTTTGACTGTAAAGTTTGATGTTGAAACAAAAGCTTTGCTTAGACTTAAAAGCTTTACGTAGACTGACTCTTAGTGCATTACATAGTTGGCTGATCCCTGCCATTTTTCAACAAATTGTATAATATCAGCTATGCCACTTGTGGGATTCATTTTCAAGGCCACCGAAAATTTGCTCCAAACATCACGATTCACTTGATTATTGGACGATTGAAAGGTGACAGGTTGTCGCCCACGTACAGGATAACCACTTAATAAACAGGGTAAATCATTGGGAGCCAAACTGGATTCATAAAGACCACGATCATCGGTGGGCAATTGCTGATCCACTTGCTGATCCATGCTGACGGCCAAAACCCATTCGCGTACCTCCTCATGCAAATGGGGTTCGTTTTTTAAATGGATATCCTCGGGTAGGGGGACAGAGCTGGGGAAATCGGTGATGGCCAAATCTGAGTGATCTACCAAAGCACCGGAACCCTCTTCAATGGCCTCACAAACATCCAGATAATGATTGAGTAGGACAAAGGCCTCGGCTTCGCGATTAGCTTGACGGAGATTAAGGCCCGCCTCTAGGAAACCTTTGTCTACAGGGATTAAGTCGGTGTGTCTGAGTAAGGCCAGGGAAAGACGCAAGGAGATGACTTGGAGAGAGGGTATGGAAAGGCAGGCAAAACGTAGGGAGTAATAATGGGAGATGAGAAGTAGTTGAGGGAGGAGGGAGGGGAAAGAGGAGGAGGAGGAAGTGGAGGGAAGAGTTGAAGAGAGATGAAACAAAAAGTTTCTTAAATTTAGCCAAAGACGCCCTTCATCCGAGTGTGAGTCGGAGAGGGAAAGACAATCCAGGGAGAGACGTAGGTAAATGTTAAAGTGGGCCTCAATGGAAGGAGAACCGTAGGTTAGATACAAATTTAAGGCAGACTTGGGATCCCCCTCACGTATGAGCTGGGCAGCATAAATGGCCACATATTTTTGTAGTAAAGAAGAATTCAATTGTTTGGCCTTTTCCAGACAACGAGTCCACTGACCCTGTTCGGCCAACAAATCCAAGGCAGATATGATGTCTATGTCGGCCAATTGTTCCACATTTCCCTCATGTTTAAGACAAGATTTTTGCTGTTGCTCCACATAGGAGATTAAATCCAAATCCCCATCAATTTCCTTGGCCAAACGTCGAGCCTTGCTCCATTGTTCCGTTTTGATGAAGACATCTACAGCCTCTTTGGGTAAATCTGCAGCTAAGTACAGTTGGGCCGCAGGTCCTATTTGCTTGAGATGAAGCAAACGTGGTCCCAGAACCTGGGCTATTTGCTGAGCCTCTTCACCCTCCAAAAATTGATTACAAATCTCTGCGGCCCTTATTAAAGCACGCTCCAAGGTGGCCGAATCCTCTGCATTGGATTCATTGATTTGTAAGAGACACTCGGCAGCCTGACGGAATTGTTCCTTCTTGGCAAATTCGGCGGCTTTTTGTAAATAACCCCGAGAATCGGTTGAGGATTTTTGTTCCAAACCTTTTAAGCGTTTGAGATCATTCAAGGCGGAAGGTAAATAGTCCTCGGCGATGCGTAAGGCATCCTCTAACAAACCCTCCTGTTTGTAGTAATCTATGATCAAATCTGCACGCTGGATTCTCAACATTAAACCTTCATAGTCCTTAAAGTTATGGGTATCCAAGGCGGCCGAAGCTTGGGCTAAAATAATATCCTTGACCATTTCTGTCAGATGAACTTCAGCCAAATTGACAGCCTTTTGCCAATCTCCTGCATGTTGATACATTAAAATAGCCTCCTTGGGTTTATGGGCCAATAAAAATTCTTTTTCCGCCTCCTCAAATTTGCCCTCATCCTCTAGAGACAAAGCTATTTTCAGGTGCACCTCATCTAAGGATTTACCCGCAAATCTACACAATTCCTTGGCAAATTCAAATTGTCCTGAATCACAGGCAAAGTCTACTGCCGTGTCCAATAAACCCAGCTTACTCAACAGCCTCACTGCACTCTCCAGAGGCATGGATTTGGCCCACATATAAGCCACCTGATGACTGGCTCCTTCGGTCCCCTTTTCCTTAGCCACGCGGTAGCCTTCCTCCCAGCGACTGGAGCTGCAATACATATGCACAGCCGATTTCCAATCTCCCGAGGCTATGAAATTTTTTTCCGCCATTTTCAACTTCCCCCTAGACTCCAATTGTCTAGCCAAATGCAAATGCGTAGAATCCAATAAATCCTTGTGATAACGCTCCACCAAACGTATCATGGAATCATACAGTTCTCTTCTCTTATACATGGCTATGGCCAAGTCCGGCTCATTTACCGCCAGTAACACCTTCTCTGCATCGCGATACTTGCCCTTTTCCTCCAATTTTCCCGCCAATTGTACAAACATTTCCCTCAGCTCCTCCTTCTTCAAATACTTCTCTCCCAAACCATAAGCCCTTTCCCATTTGCCTTCACCATTCAATAACTCCACCGCTTCCTTATACATCTTGGCTCTCACCAGTAAATCCTCTGCCCCCTCTACCTCTCCCGCAAAGGCTAGATTTCTAGCCAAATCCTTAGCATAGCGTTGTATCAACTCTGGTTCATCCAACACCTTGGCTATTTGCACCGCCTTTCTCCACTGTTTGGCTCCCACTGCCGCCTCCAAAGCCTTTTGTGTGGCTCCCGCCTCTATATAATGATTTATAGAAGCATCCAATTGCTTTTTTTCCACCAGCCAATCTCCCCATTCTTCCTCCAACTCTATCACCTCCTGTGGATTTACTGTCCTGGCTAACTCCAAAGCTCGGGCGTAGGCTCCTCCCTTCCTATATAAAGCCAAAGCTTTTTCATTTTGATTCAAACGTTGAGCTATATCACCCGCCATTTCGTTTAGCTCACTTCGTATCAATCCTTCGCTAACCTGTAGCATCAGTTCCTCATTCTTTATCAATGAGGGCGTCTTGAGGGCCAAACGTGCTGCTCTGGCCGGTTTGTTGGCCTTGAGATACAATGACATGGCCTGGTTTAGTTCACCCTGTTCCTCTAAGACTTGTCCCGCCTTTTCCTGTTGATCGCTTTGTAATAGGAAATCCATTTGCTGTTGCTTCAAATCCAAGAGTCCTGCATAACCGCGACGTTCAGCTAAGGCCACTGCCTCTTCCCAAAGACGCAATTGTTGGTACATCTTTAAAGCAGCTTCGATGTCGCCCTGTTCCAGGTAAATGCGTTCAGCGGTACGTAAATCCGAGTTGAGTAAAGCCATGCGGGCACGCACTTCGGGACAATGAATACCTGAAAGGGAAGGGAAAATAGAATCGTTAATAAGAGTAAAGATTTTTTCTTGTTCACATTCTAAAAGCAATATGTCAAAATTCCCTTCAGATCTCACTCTCAAACCAAATAGATATTGTTGTTTAGACAATTCTTCAGAAAATATTTCAAAATTGGCTGCGGATAGCTGCAGATTCAGTCTTGGTGATGATTTTTGTATGACAATTGTAGCGATATGATATATAAACACTCTCCCCCAAATCACCAAACCAACTTTTTTCTAAAGTACTTTGGCCCGCTAAGCACAAAAATCGACAAGAAAACAAAATCTGTCGAATAGTTATTAAGATATTATCGGGAAAATGAAATCGTTGATAAAAGTAAAGGTTTTTTCTTGGTCACATTCTGAAAAGTCTTGACTGAAAAGCAATATGTCCAAATTCCCTTCAGATCTCACTCTCAAACCAAATAGATATTGTTGTTTAGACAATTCTTCAGAAAATATTTCAAAATTGGCTGCGGATAGCTGCAGATTCAGTCTTGGTGATGATTTTTGTGCGACAATTGTAGCGATATGATATATAAACACTCTCCCCCAAATCACCAAACCAACTTTTTCTAAAGTACTTTGGCCCGCTAAGCACAAAAATCGACAAGAAAACAAAATCTGACGAATAGTTATCAAGATATTATCGGGAAAATGGAATCGTTGATAAAAGTAAAGGTTTTTTCTTGGTCACATTCTGAAAGCAATATGTCCAAATTCCCTTCAGATCTCACTCTCAAACCAAATAGAAAATGTTATTTAGACAATTCTTCAGAGCAAAACCAAAAATTAGCTGCGGATAGCTGCAGATTCGGTCTTGGTGTTGATTTTTGTATGACAATTGTTGCGACTTAATATATATTCACTGCTCGACAACATTTTTTATCCAATTCATTCAAACTTTCATTTTAATCAAATACGGTTTCCGACTTTTTGCCGTCTTTTTGGGATTCGGGAACGCTGTGCGCCAGAAGCTCAGCGCTCTATGAATGCCTAGCCTTTTAACACCTTTAAGTTCTATCAACTAGAAGTCCCATGTTCTGTCCCACTAACTAAAATTTTTCCCTATCAGCCTTAGACTTCGCTATTATAGCAGATCTCCGAATTGGTAAGAGATAGAGATTTGACATGTATGGGGCATCTGCTTCTTATAGCTGCAGGCAGATCAAGGTTATTTTCAATTTTTGCCACGCCCCCTCTCGCCCCCGCAATTCGGAAAAAATGTTATATCTCCCACAATTTTGTAAATAGCTGGTTTGTGCCTTCTATAGATAGTAAGTAATTGTCGATATGTATCGATTTGACGCAGAAATGATAAAGATCAGTTGAGCGGTTCTCAATTTATAAGCAAACAAGAGTCCAAAACCCCCCTCCCCTTCCCCAACAACCAACTCCGCACTTCAGTCAGCAAAGATGGAGAGAGAGAGAGAGAGAAACTTAGGGATGAGCGCAGTAGCAGCACTGCATTGAATGTTGAATGTGGCACATTTTCCTCGGCAACCAATTCAACACACGGAATCACAGCAATTAAAGCTTAAAGTCATTGGCCTCCGACTCATCGAAGCATTCCGCAAAGAGCCTACCACCGTCAAAGCAAACATGCGACGGAACCTGCTCTCCTTTTGAAGAAGCAGAGGCCTTTGTCGTCTTGTTGCTCCACGAACCGCCGCTCCCCAAGATTTCCGACAACTACCCTGTTTCCGCTTTCGGAGGACCACAACCAGGAGTCTGGCGATCCGCCATTGACCGTTCACCGTGGGACCACCAGAACGCCACCAGCCAAAGCTACGTATTCCTTTGGTACACTCGGTGACCAGAACCTTGTTTTCTCTTTTGACAGAAAGGTTTGGTTTGCTTTATAATCAACACAGCTGTCCATTGTCCGCTTAGATATTGCTGGCCGTTAACTTCAGCACCACTTTTTCATGGCAGAAGGTGATATTCTGAAAGTTGAGCATCGATTTTCTTTCTCGCCATGAAGCAGCTGTGGATCTTAAGACACTTCATCTGAAGTTTACATGGGGATAGGCCCAATTACACGCCCCGGAACTTCTTAGCCTTTCGGATTCCCCACATTGAAGTACCCTGTGAGACGCAGTAACCGAGCTCCCTCGCTATGCGGAAACAAAGAGTCAACTATCAACGGCCCACTGACTTATTTCTAAGCAGAAGTTCCACAATGCACACTGCGTGTGCTTCACTTCAGCCCGCAGAAATTCAAGCTGCTAGGGCTTAAAATTCAGGATCACTTGGAATCGGTAGAGAGCCTGCTCGGACGCCACCAGCAGAATGACATGGAGGCAGACAGCATGGAAACGTCAACGGCCCTGCAATAGATGTGCGACGCCGCCCGAATCTAGTTTACGATGTCTACCAGCCCGGAAAAAAGATCTACCAAACACCAGGCTCGAGGTCGGCGAGGAGGCTCGAGTCTGAGAAGGGGGTAATGTAGCGAATCTAGGATCTGACTCCAGGAACTAGATCCTTGGAACCGGATTCGGTACTTTAAGCAGCGTAACTAAGTAATCGATCAATGATGACAGGCGCTCTCTCTATAGCTTTTTCTGGCCGGCAGCTAACACGTTTTCTAACCTAATTGTCAATTGAAATAAGCTAAAAAATTAATGAATTGTTAACTGAGTTGAGGCGACAAACTTATTTTTTCCTTTGGATTAACTTAGCTGTGTATTTTCTTCACCCGGACTGCCCTACGTGTGTTTTCGCCCTCACCTTAAAAGAAAATAATCGCTCTGACAGCCAACATTAAGTGATCTTGGTGTCAAGTGGACACCAAAATTCGCTACATTATTATTACCAAAGTAAAGCTCTCATGAAGGAATAACAAAGTCCTTACTAAGGCAAAACAAAGTCATCATCGAGGCAAGGCAAAATTCTCATCGAAGTCCTCATCAAAGCAAAGTGAAGTCCTCATCGAGGCAAAGCAAACTTCTGAAAGCACATTTTTCATCGAGCCAAACTAGAGTCCTCATCGAGGCACAGTAAAGTACTCAACATGGCAAAGGAAAAACCTCAAAGTGAAGTCCTCGTCGAGGCAGAGCAAAGTCCTAATCGAGGCAAAGTAAAGTCCTCATCAGGGCAAAGTCAAGTCCTCACTAAGCTAAAGTAAATTTCACATCAAGGTAAAGTTATGTCCATATCGAGGCAAAGCAAAGTCCTCATCGAGGCAAGGCACAGCCCTCAAAGTAAAGTCCTCATCGAGGCAAAGCAAACTTCTGAAAGCACAGTTCTTATCGAGAAAAAGTAAAGTCCTCATCGAGGCATAGTAAAGTACTCAACGTGGCAAAGCAAAGACCTCAAAGTGAAGTCCTCATCGAGGCAGAGCAAAGTCCTTATCGAGGCAAAGCAAAGTCCACAAAGTAAAGTCCTCATCGAGGTAAAGCAAACTCCTCATTGAAGTAAGGATCTCATTGAGGCCAAGTAAAGTCCTCATCGAGGCAAAGTACACTCCTCTTCCAGGCAAAGCCAAGTCCCTATTTTCACTAGATTTTAAATTATAAAACTCTTGTCCTTACCTGGTGTCCCAGTCTTTGCTTCAAATTCATCCCCTTGCTGTATCATTTCGGCCAAGTAATAAGCCTTGGACACATTACCCAAGGCGGCATAACAACGCTGAGCCACTCTTAGATTGCCATCTTCTAGTGAAATGATGGCCAAATTGTGCCACATGGCCTTGGCGGCGGGTTTATCGCCCAAAGTTTCCAAAAAGTGAACGGCTCGACCAAAGTCGCTGTCATTCACGGCAGTGCCAAACTCCACCAGACCCTCGTCCAGCTGATAGCTATGCTCGCTGGGACCATCCTGAGTGGTGACCGTGGTGCGACCCTGTCAAACACAAATCTTAAAGTTAGTTGCTTCCAACCCATTCTTACCCCAGACTCACATTCTCACGCATCACTTCAATGGCCTCACCGCGCACACTTTGCAGAGTCACATGCTCGGGTAGATCAATATTATACCAAATGGCCAGGTTAGTATTGCTTTGGGCCACCACCACATCGCTCTGTGGCACCCACTGTACAAAGGAGATGTTACTTAATAAAGTCTGCTTCTTGCCCGTGTAGTTGTCCACCAGGATCAGGCGCAACTTCTTGTCACGAAACAGCAGTTTGTGGGCCGTTTCGCTGAGCTCCAACCAATCGATTTTGGTTTCATGATTGATTTGGCCACTGGTCAAACGACTGACCAGGTCAACCACACAAATGGTTTTGGCATCCAAAAGAAAAGCCAACTTCTTGTTCTCCCGTCCATTCCCACGCTCATTGAGTCTCACCGAGATCACATGGGGATTGACAAACTCGGTGCGTACCGAGCCCAAAATACAATTATCCCCATACTCCACCAGACTCAGTTCGCCCACATTGAAGACCAGGCACACGTTGGGATTCTCAAAGTAGAAACGCTCATGATGACCCGATGCCGTCCAGGGCACTTCACTGGCCAGATTCCGCGTCAAATCGCACAATATCAACGACTCCTCGGTGCGTGCCACCAAATAGTTATCCTTTCCCATAATCCGTACATCATCTATCTCCAGGCCCAACTGCGATTCAATTGTAAGTTGCTGGTTGGGCTCGGTCAACGATCGCACTAGCAGCTGACTGGGTGCCACAAAGATCAGCTCAAGCTTGTCCTGCCAAATGGTGCGCTTTAAAACCGACTCGTACAACAGCACAGCTCCACTGACAGAGCCCAGAGCCAGACGGGCGCCATCTCGACGCCAAATCAAGGCACTTAGTGTATAGAGACATGAAATCTCCTTGCTGGCACTCTCACTCCAGGCACCCTGACGTGGACTCCAGGCATAGATACGTATACGATCGTAACTACCAAAGGCAACGGCCTGACCATTGGGACTGCAGGCAGCCACGGTGAACTCGCGTTCACCCTCGGTGCGGGAATAGTCAAAGCAGCGCAATTGACGACCCTGAAGAAGAGGAAGAGAAGGGATTGAGAGGCAAAATAAGGCAGAAAGGAGGACTGGACATCCTTTTAATAAAGGGGGTTAAGCTACAACTAAAGATGTATAAGTGTACTAAGCAGAACATGAATTGAATCCTAGTTCCCCTTGACTGAACTATCAATCAACTTCTACTCATAGCTCACATTATAATTGATTCATTGAACTGTCGCAGGGGTGCCCAAGCACATGCCGCAAGCCATGCTTTCGTTGTTGTTTGACGGAAAGGAATAGCTGGAGTGTATCCGTGCACGCGCGCCCTAAGCCTACTTAAAGCAACAACAAATTCAATTGAATATTCTGCTCTCTTTCTTTTTTTTCGGAGCTAAGGTTTTGAGGTGTGGTTGTGGACTCTCTTCTATCGCTCCTATGTCTCTGGCAAGTTAGAAAGCAACAACAACTGAGACTAACAAATATCGGGTTTCTCTTTCTATTTCTTGTAGTTGTTCTTGCTTAAAATATATTTTTTGCATTTGTATTTGTTTCCCCGCTGCTAAGATCAAAATCGAAGTAAAAAAAAACAGTAGAAAATGCTCGACATTTTTAATTGATTTCAGAATCGGGAGAAGAGAAGTTTGGTGATACCATGAAGAAAATAAAAATGAAAATAAATGCGTGGACCAACAAAGTTTTCTACAGGCCGGAGATACGACGCTATGGCATAGTTCTCAACCTGAACTCCTCTAAGACCCATCCCCGAAGCTCTAAGAACAGTTATAGACTCAGAGAGTAAAGTAAATCGATTGCGATTCCGCTTTTTGATTTCGTGTTCTCTCGAATGAAATTTCTCTCTTTTGACATTTTGCAAACCACCGGTCCAAACGAGAATGGCACTAGATCAGCGGCATTTCGCTATTTACACATACACGAGCCGAACGCCAGTCGAAGATAAGGCCAATCGCTGGCCAGCCTTCGTTGCGGTCAGATCGAAGCTGGTTCACCTTGCTGCGAACTCAATTTTTTTAAGAAGATAAATATTTTAATCATCGTGTTTGTTTAGCCGGCTCAAGGTCAACGGAAGATTATAATTATAAAAAAAAAGAGTGGATGCCTTGAGACACCAGGTACAAGCGAAGCTCTTTAGTACTGCCAAAAGACACTTTTTGTATTCATTTGGATAAACTTAATCCTGGAAAGGCAAAAGTTATAGCTAGGTTACAACAAATTTTGGACTATGATTCCCGTTATATAAGATATATATTTCTGACTGTCTAAAGAAATATATGGTGATTGTCTGGTAAGGATTGTGGGTGATTGTCGAACTGAATTTCTTTAAGGGCTCAATCAGGTTTGTAATTAAGTTTACGAACTGAAACGACTTTTGGCGTTTCTGGTAGGTTGACTTCATAAACTGTGGGCATGAAATCCCGATTTATTTTCTTTATTCCTTAAGAACGCGAGCTGATTCGATATTTAAGTCAGGAACGCATAATGGAAATGAATTAAACATTATAATTTATCTCAATAAATTCATAACTTGACCTCATGGCAGCCAATCTTCTTAGCCTAACTTTCCGCCCCACCAGATTCCCTCTAGATCCACACCAAATACCCACTAGATCCCTACTAGATCTCCACCAGATCTCAGCTAGATCCTCAACAGATCCCCACCAGATCCCTACCACTTCCCCCTCACACCATCCCACTCTACACAGAACCCATCTGCTGCTAAGGCATTGGTTAAAGTGCCTGATATTGCAAAGATACCGGTATACCTCAAAGGAATCAGTCGGAAAGACAAAATTTTTTTGGTATTATTACCCCAGTCAGGCGTCCGTAAAATAGCTTCGCTCTAATTGGCAAAAATCAACAAAGAATTATTACATTTGCCTTTACAGTACTGTTTCAAGGGCCTACCGGTTTTTTCATCAGCAGATAGAATACAATTTTCAAGTTCCTTTTCTATCAATTGTCCACGAAATAAGCACTTGGGGTTTACAATGAGCGTTTAGTGGACTCTACATGAATGAACGCTCGTTGGATTAAGTTTGATCCAATTTTTTCTTACTGTAACAACGTAGTACCGCTTATGTGTCCGAGAATTATTAACATTAACAAACACCAAAAAGGTCGTGGAAGTGTTTAACTTTCAGCTGACCCTTTATAAGCCTGAAAAGTCAAAGATTTAGTCTCTAACTAACTAACACCCAGTGAGTTTCATAGCGCACTAGACAGTCACATGGTCACCCTAATGAAAAAGAGGAGGTGGGCCGTGTTCCCGTTAGGGAAAATTCTTCCAAACCGCAGAAGCTCGGTAAGAGCCCCGTGGTGGGATTTGCCCCTCAGTAGTAAAATTCGCATCTCTAACGAGGCTTGTACCTTCTCGGCTAATTAGAAGAGTCGAACACCACTTGCCTGAAAGACTGGATTCGGCTCGGACCGATTGACACCGTAGTCTAGACCTAGGTGAGATGTGTGGGTTAGAAAAGAGGAAAGTATTGTGTAGGAATTGGGTGTGCAGTCGGCCACAAAAGCCTGGTCGGTGCACTGCGGCGTGACACCCCCTTGAATAGATGAGGTTGCCTAATACGTCCTAAATTTGACTTAACATTTGTGGGCAAAAAACGTGGACTCTGCTGACAGTACTACTAACTTTGCCTCGTTCGCTAAGGTTTGAACTGGGACAAGGCAGCGTTGGTAGGGCAGATCAGCTGATCAGTGTGTTGAGGATTGTATCCCCTAACATTTCTAAGTCATCACTTGAGGTCTAGTGGCACATGGATTTCCCTCCATCTGATGTTATTAAGCGAATTACGAAGATCGGGAAAGTAACACCTCCCACTCGAACTATTTTCTGCAACCGATGTGTCTCTGTAAGGCTCAAACCGCTTAAAGGTATGGTCCTCAGGATCAAATCCTTATTAAAGTCTATGGTTCTGTTTAGAGACCGATTTTCTACGCTTATGCTTTGAACCTTTTAGAGAACTGCATCTTTTGAAGAAGAGGTTCAAGTAAATCGAGTCTTAAGAAAAATAAACGATTAAGAATAAGAAAACTCGAAAATAGAACTAAAACGATTGACAAAAGTCCACCCTGAGGTACTTAACAAGGCTGGTGTTGATTTAGTTGAAGAAAAATACAATTTTAAGAATAAGAATACTAGAAAATAGAATTAAGACAATAAAGAAGAGTGAGAATAGACAATTCCAGATAAGTTTTAATTAGACAATTAACAAAAGTCCACCCTAAAACTAAACTAGGTTGGTTTTAGTTTAAGTAAAGAAAAACAAACTTGAAAATAAAACTAAGACAATCAACAAGAGCGGGAATAAGTAATTCGAAAATGGACAATTTATAAGAGACCACCCTAAGTTAATAAATCAGGCTGGTTTTAGTTTAAATGAAGAACAATAAACTTTTAAGAACCAAAATTCTCGAAAATAAACTCGTAACAATTAACAAAAGCTAGAATAGAAAATTCGAAAATATTTTTCATAAGACTATTAACAAGAGTCCACCCTAAGATACTAAATTAGGCTGGTTTTAGTTTATATAAGGGAATTGGAATACTCGAACGTAGAATTCGGACAATTAACTTGAGTTCACCCTAACGTAGTAATGACTCCAAACAGATCTAGTTCCTCATTCGGGCAGTGGATGGGTCAGGAAATCATTTCTCGTAGAGTGTTCCCTTGACTTCTATTTAGGATTCATGTCCCCTTTTTGTGTACTCACCATGCTATCATAAAACACAATCCGCTGATCACAGCCGCCCACACAGAAGCCACCCTGAGGCCAGGCCAAGGCAAATGGTGGCACAGGATGTTGCACTATACGACCCAAGGGTTCGCTGGCCTCATCCGTCATAAAGAAGCGTATAATGGTGCCATCATTATGACCGCTCAGAAAGCCATTGCCCTTGGTATTGGAGGCCAAGGAAATGCAAATGCTGTCTCCGCCATACAAGCTCTGAGATTTGTTGCTTTTGCTATGCAAAGCTCGTACCTTGCCATCCTCTAGACCTTTAATCAAAGTAATGAGATTTACTTTCCTCTCCTCCTTGGTCCTTGGCTTACCTGCTATAATAGCCCCCGAGTTGAGCCAAACTAAGGCTGTGACTGCAGCTGCCTGGGGAAACTTATTGCAGATCACCTTCTTATCATTCCAGGACTCACCCAGCTTGTAGACATACACAATGCTGTCACTTTGACCCACTGCCAGTTTGGTGGAATCGGGACTGAAAGCTAATCCTCGTATGACATAGGAATTCTTGCCATTGGCTGCATTTGCGGGTTTGGTGCTAAACTTGTCACGACGTTCGCCATTATCATCGTAGAGTAGGATATGCCTATCTGCGGTGGCTATGGCCAACTTTTGCTGATTGGGTGACCAGGCTAGGCCAGCTATGCGTTGGATTTGCTCCTGTGGCGTTATAAGAGTAAATCAAATGGTTAACTCTAGAATGTAATTGTGGCTTACCTGACCCTCTAGCAAAGTGCGCAAATATTTTAATTGCATTTTATAATTTTTAGAATCTTTTATTCAGGATTAATAACAAAATTTTCGCTTGTTGTGTCCTAAGTCAGTTGTCCTGGCAACCAAACTCTCAACCCTCCACTTTTGTGGTCGGTCGTTATGGACGTGTTGTTGTCTATTTTCTTGGTGCTTCCGCTTTGCGCTGCCATTCTAAATAAATGCCTTTTGTTTTGAAATGCAGCAGCAGCAGCAGCAGGTGCCGGGCATGCCACAGGATGTAGCCTGCCACTGCCACATTGGGTGCCTCACCAGCAAGGGTTGGGTTGGGCTAAGGGTGGTTGTACACGATTGAAGCTGTTGCTTGGTTTGCCAGGTCGCTGGTAAGCGTTGGCCTAGTCCGTGGTTAGCTCAAATACGCATGCCCCCGGAGAGTTCCACCATGGGAAGAGAGAGCTCATACAGGTGTTATATTAAAATAAGAGCGCATGACCTTGAGAGAGTGGCAAATAGGCATAAATGTATGCCTCCCCCTGGTGGATATTTTTGTGGGAGGTTTGTGTCCAGAATGGTTCAACCAATAGAACAGTTTTATGGCGGCGGAAAGAGCCGTTCCATAAATATAAATATATTTTTTGGTCTTATACTGCAACTAAGTATTATGGCATTATTGTGTTCCTCTTTCCATAAACTTTTCCTATATATAAATGTACGTGCTTGTATTGGAGTATATCAATTAAATATCCCGTATCAAAACCTTAGAGCCAAGCTTTAAGTAGCAAATTGCGACCTCCGAATTGTGAATGTCGGAGTTGACGTGTAAGATAAGATAATGTGTATAAGATATTTCCTCTTTCACTCTCTCACGTGCTCTTAAACAAACTGCTTTGCATAATTTTTTTTTGGCATTTTCACCTACTTCGCGGATAAATTTTCAAAATTTTCTTTCTTAGTGCGCGCTTGCATAACTAAACGAAGGGCTATGCCAAATCTTAGATATCTAGGAAAATCAGTTTTGGCAGTGGGTTGATTATATGTCGGTTATTTGGACCTACTGATTTCTGATGGGAAAAATATTTTTGTTTTTTATGTTGCGTACTGATTCTTATACACTGAAAGATTGTGCATTAATTTAGACCATAAGTTTGCAAGTTGCAAGTCTGCATGATTTGTCCATTGACTTCTTGATACTTGAAATGTTGAACATTAAATAAATTGACAACGACAGTGAAATGCTCTCCATTAAGGATTAAGCTCTTCTCTCAATAGTTTTTGCACACACCCCTCTCCCTTGAAAAATTTAACTGTGAGAGCGTGTCCAACGCTTTTCTCTCAAAATTCACCTGCCCTCTTCGCTTCGTTACGTCAGCTTATTCCCCTTGCTTATAAAAACAGAATTGTAACAGAATTTATCCGCTATAACATGGTGAGGCAAGCTTAAGAAGTTGTTAGCTGCGACCACGAAGGAGGGGCCACAGGAGTAAGTGGCAAATATTTGTATGAATTTAAATTTGTAAAGGAAATAAGAACGATATCCCAACTTCTTAACTGTCTTAACTTGTTAGTGCCTCATAGGTTGGTAGATATTTTGTTGCTAGTGTTCTATTTTTCACAAGTTCAGTTTATGCCGTCTTTTTTTGTTGCATGTTCTAATTAATATTGAAGTCATAACATTTTCTGAACACGCCGCGAATTTGTCTGCCTGCCAATTTTAAGAAATTGTTAAAATGGTGTTGTTTTATCTTGTAGATCTAAAATTTTTTTACAACCAAATTTTCTAGGCGCTCGAAAAATTCTCTTTCTTCAGGTGGATATGAATTTTAAGGTCTAGCGATATTTTCATACCGCACCCTTATCTAGTAAATTAATTAAGATTGTGCATTTCCCAGCAGCATCAGCACTGCTAGACCCTAATTGATAACGTTTAGATTCCTTAGTCTTTTATAAAAAATTAAAAGAGACAAAATTCCATTCTTTCCCGTCAACCCCCTTCTTCTTCCTAAGCTCTCCACTCTTGCCTGTGGCCCCTCATTCCTCTTCCTCCCCATACAATTTTTATAAGGTGGTCCCGTCGCGTCTGAGCGACTCTTTCGTTTAGTAATTTATTGAATTGAAATTGAATTTATTTATTATCGATTTCATCATTACAACAAAAGATTTTTAAAAGGTTTCACTTCTCACCGTCTCATTGCATCATGCATTCAACACATATATACAAAATTTGAGTGAGTGTGAGTCGTTCCCTCTTTCACTCTCTCGCGTGCGCTTAACCAAACTGCTTTTCTTTGGCGTTTTTACCTACTTCGCGGATAAATTTTTTAACTAAACGAAGCGCTATGCCAAGTCTTAGAACAATAGGATAATCAGTTTTGGCTGTGGATGGATTATATGTCGGTTATTCGGGCCTACTGATTTCGGATTGGAAAGATATTTTTTTGTGTCCAACTGATATGAAATCAAAATGAGATTTTAAAAAGTTCCCTTCCAAATGAATCTGAACTTTTTTCTCTGTTTAAATCATTTAGTTTAAACTCAACTTATCCCCTATTTTCGTTACATTTGCAACTTAATCCGGTGACTGTAGCGTTTCAGCTTACCAAAAGGAGGCTCGTGACCGTCGAATCGTTAACATGCTTGTTAAGTAAAGGTAAGAGGACACGGACCAGTTTCTAGAGTACAAAGTGCTTTCTTTGCAGCGATTGGCATAACCGAAATGTTCGATTGGTAAAGCTAAAGGCACTTGGGCTTAACTTCTTGCTGGAGCATCTTTTTGCAGATTAGAGAAAAGTTTAAAGTGTTTTTAATTAGCGGAGAAGAGAATGAAGTCTACAAGGCTACAGTCTTTTTAACGTTTAAGTAATTTTCAGATATTTTAGATCTTTGTTCAAAACATGAATCTCGAAGGACCAAGAAAAAAAAGTTCTCAGGGGGCCTAAAATGCGACAGCCAATTATCCAGTTTGTGCCTAGCTCTTCCGTAAGAACCAAAGACTCCAATTAAACGTCTAAGCTGGCGCTTCAGTTTCTTGGTTTTGTTGAATGCGAATCCAATTATTCCTGGTCTAAACTCTCTGGCTTCGACTGCGTCTTTGCTCGTGCAAATATATTTCCTTGCCCGCATTGTAGTCCTGCGGTGTCCGTCCGTTTTATCACTGTTGACTGTCCAGAGCCGCCGGTAGTCAGATTGTGGAACATCCCTTTGCTCAGTGAGTTGCTCACTCCTCAAGCTCGTAGATTTGGCGCTCTGTGTTCTACCCTCCTGCATGTTGGTAGCCAGTTCTATTTCGTCATCAGCCATGATATCGTCGATATCATCTTCCAATTGGGAGTCCAATTGCGAGTCTCCCGACCTACCACACGACTCCATATGAGCCAGACACTCCAGATTAAATGGACTGCGTGCTGTTATAGCCCTTCCGTGTGTGGCATCTTCTATGTTTTCTTCGTCCTTGTCGACGTGTTCCTGTTGGTCAGAACTTCCCGCCAGCTTTTCACGGGCCTGAAGGACATCCTTGTCCTTCTTCTCCATGGCGGACTCGCTCTCCTGCTGAATGCGATCCACTTTCATTGCTTGCCCTTTGAGCTGCTCGGGATATTGATCGTGTTGGTTGCTGTACTCATCGTTACCATGGAGGTGCTGATTCAGTTGTTGAACTTCGGTTGCTGGCAACCTCCGACTCAGGAAGAATTGTTGAAGGTACCTTCTGGGCAATATTAGCAGCATCTGCCGCTCGCTGATGGTCTTTACACACCCGCCTCGGGGTGACTGCTGGTTCCAGATGTGGCTTTCCGACTTTCTCTTCTGGAAATCCTTTCCAGCTTTCATCTTCATTTGTCTTACATATACGGTCCCAAGCAGTTGTATAGTAAGAAGGTTCATCCATCAGTGAGGAAGTAAGTGAACTTCTTGCTTCCCCTTTTAGACACTGGTTTAAGTAATGCATCTTGATGGCATCCCCGAAGTCTGCTCTCTCGTGGATTGCCTGCTTCAACCATCCATAAAACGTTGGCCAATCTTTACGTTTTCCACTAAATGTCGGCATTTGTATTTCTGGTGCACCTGGTAGAGATGGTAATACTGCTGAAGTTGAATCTGCCTTTACATCCTCTGCTTTTTGTAGGCGCTGCTTTCTAAGATCCAACATTTCCATTATAGTCATGGACTCAATTCTCAGATCGAGAATCTTGTCAAAATGGCTGAAATTATTCATAGCCCTCAGCCTTTTATGCGTTTCTTCCACCGCAGTCAACATAACTTCAATCTTGGATTTGTGCTTAAATATTTCGTCAGTGTACAAATCCATGAAGCATTTACTAGCTTCTTCAATAGCTAGACTTAGTTTCCCTGCAAGTGAGTCCAATATATTTGCCAATTTGTCTATTGGCCTTGCAGAGCCAAAGCAGTCCGCTTCGGTAGCATCATTTCCTTCTGATGGCCCGGCGTCCTGCATGGCGTGGTCACTCATATTGATATTCATATTCATATGCGCCATGGTTATATCGAATATTCCCATATTCGCACCCACTTCACGGATTTCGAGCTAGCTATTAGTAGCTATTAATATTAATGGCATTACAAAAAGTGACCCATTTATGACATAGGCTGAGTTAACTAAATATGAGATTAAAACTACGTGTGGGCCGTTCAACTCATCATGTTAAAGTTTTAAAATCTTCAAAAAGCTTTTGGTAAAGGGAAGAAGGTGTACAGACGCAGAGAGTCCGTCGGGGTCACCAATTTTTTTTTTTTTATTTTTCTTTAATTTAGAACAAAATTTCTTTATCAGGATATCATAATTTTGAAAAAATTTGAAAAGATTACATTAAAAAGAAAATAAAATCAATTTTGAAGACCGACACTTATTGGAAATCTATAAAAAAGTTGTTTATTACAACCAGGAGGCTACACCTTGAAAGATAAGTGCCACCCACAGGCGAAAGGTACTCTCCGGCTGGGTGGATCTTATGCCACTTGGTAGCATAATTTGCAAAAATCCGGTCATAATGTTATATCCATAATTCTGCCAGTTGATTGAGCCCCTCAAGCTGAATAACATATAAGGATCAGTCTCCATATTTGGTTGATAAATCCCCTCCTCTTGCCTGCGGCGCAAAAGCTCATCGTGTTTCCTGTAAGCAATGGTCAGTGTTAGTCTTTATAATAAGCCATTCTACTCACAGTGTCAGTTGGGCTATCTTCTGCCCGACATCTTTTGTTTTCGCATTAACCTTATCCAGTTCTTCTTGCTGTCTGTTCAAGATAATCGACGCTTGATCGTTTGGATTTCGAATACGATTTTCCCATGTTAGAATTTCGTTCTTCAGCTCCGAGTTTCGTAATTCCAAATGCTGTATACGACGCTGTCCTTCACCTACTAGCATAGGCAAGTGACCATATTTGGTTAAGACGCGCAACCGCTCCGTTGTGCAGTTGGTCAACATGTTAGCAGCGTAATTACACTCTTGGGTCTTGGCCTCCAGCTCTAGATGAAGCGAGCGCACTCGAATCCGCAATTCTTTTGCCACACGATCAATTTTCTTACAATTGTGCACCCGATTCAAGGCCAAATGTTCGCGGCGACGGTGTTCCATGATTAAGCGAGAAGAGTTCACGATTGCGATTGTTTTTGATCCGAAAGGAAAGGAGACGTTAAGTCAATGGATTGGTTTTGTAAACTAAGGAGAACTTGTTTGATTTTGTAGACACTTATTCTCTCGCCTACTTAGAGAAGTGTCAGGGTTTTACAGCAGACCAAAGAGCCAAAGCACTTGAGATTATGTTATTCTTTGGGGTTGTGTGACTTGATATCGAGCTAAAATCGTATAGACGAGGGAATAAGCAAAAGTGGTCGATCAAGAAAAGATAGTCTAGGACAATAATTGGTCTACTAACTAATCGCTGAGGCGCTCCGTCCCATTGGCACTTATCTTCTATACTTATAAATCTGTAGGACCGCTTAATAATTATATACAACTCAAACTGCATATTCTAGAGATCTAGGCCTTCGTTTAGTTATGTAAGCGCGCACTAAGAAATAAAATTTGGAAAAAATGTCCGCGAAGTGTGTGAAATCGCGAAAGAAAAGTTTGTATGGGGCAAACATATGAGCTATTGCGTTTAGCATCATTGTGCTAAGCTGTTTTGCTTAGAGAGAGAGAGATTGAGTCAGGGAACGACTCACACTACCGTCCCCATTGTATTGTACGCTGGCAAGCATAGTAGAGCTAAAATTTTTTTTCAGCGTCACGTGACGCTGACGTCGTTTACATTTTGGGGTGATAAAAGAGTGTATGAAAGAGGTGCTAATCGAGGTGATAAAAGATGTGATGAAAACAATGACTGAAGAGTAACTAACGAGTGACCAAACAGTGATTAAACAGTGATGATATGTTAAAAAGTTCAAATCGTCATTTTTAAATAAATCATAATAAAATTTTTAGTAGGGTTGTCGAATATTTCGATATTTTTTGTAATAAAATGCAAAACTATGGATTTGCTGAAACGCCTGTTTCACTATTTACTAGACGAATAGGGGAAGACGGGAAGAGTGAAGAGCGCAGGAAAAGGGATGTGGGACAGGAATGGACGAGACGGGAAAGAGTGGAGAGCGAAGGAAGAGGGACGTGGGACAGGAATGGACGAGACGGGAAAGAGAGGAGAGCGAAGGAAGAGGGGGCGAGGGGAAGCACTTGAAGCACACACGTCAAGAGATTGAGAGAAGCTTGGCTTGGCCCCGTTCGAGGAGCTGTATAGCCAAGTTTTCATTTTTCAAAGGGCAAAGAAATTTTGGTCATTAAACGTGTTTCTATTTAAATCAAAATGAAAATTAGTTGATTTTAATACAAAAATGGCATAGTAAAGGACTAATTTTTGTGTTTGAGCGCAGGACAATTGGAACATTTATAGTCCATAGCACCAGTTCGGACGAGCGGAATATTCGATATCTGCCTCATACTCGAATGCGAGATTAAGGAGCGAAACAGATGTGATGTACCGAACCGTTGAAACCTTCATAAAGCTCTAACTCTATGTACACCATGAAACATGTGTCCTTCTTTGATTTTGAGGGTTTCAGTAATAAATATTAGTTTTTGGAATTATTCCGGTTTTCTCATCCGAATTGAAACCCGTTAGATATAAGCAGTTTAAACACTGCTTCTTTGTCTCAACTGCTTTGTTTTTTACCCTCAAAAAGCTTTTCGGACTTCACACTTCCCCAACATTTCCCCTGATTGCTCTCAATCAAAGCTCAACTATTTCGTTCTCTCGTTTTTCGCTCTCTCCGACCCTCGGCTGGATGGTGTCCTTCGTGCATCTGATGATTCTCGTGAGTTGCTCTCGTATATTCGCAACATCGTTTGCCTTGTCCAAGTCGAAGGCTTGGTTAATGCTCAAGTCCTGCTGCTGATTTGGCACTGTGACTGAAAGCAGGACAACGCGCCAGCCTGGCTAATGTACGACAACGCATTGTGGCAGGTCAAAGCGCGCATTTTTGTCTAGGCTTTGGTCCAGGTCCTGCTCTGGGTCCGGGCAGTCCTTTAATGAGTTTCATTAATTAAAGCTACTTTGTTGTTGTTGTTGTGTTGGTTCCTGTTTGCGATTGTGTGAGTGTGCATGAGTAAACATGCAACATACATTTCGTCCTTGACTTTTAATGGGTTTATGACAAAAACGCTGCCTGGATCCGGCTAATGTGCAGGGCGTCTTCATGTGTGTGTGTGTGTGTGTGCGTGGGTAAAAGAGTTGTTAAAGCGGACTTCTGCCGGAAGCTCTTGTGGGTGCCATTTTGGTTCATGTTTCAGGCGACGCATGCCATTTTTATCTTTGTTCCTTTTGCGCCTTAAATCTATTGCCAGACTTTTTGTGTGAAGTCCTATCTCTCTGTGGTCTTGCCATTGTTTTTACGGTTCTGTCGCTGCATTTCTTAGCCAACTTCCGTTCTGACGGTTTTGTACATTTCGGTTTACTTTCGACGAGAGTCAACTTAATTTGTCAGCTTATTATTTATGGCCTTAACTTAAGACACTCAAGCTGCTCTCCATTAGAGCAAGCTGTTGAAGTATTTCTCAGGAGAAATAAGGGCCATCAAATATGAATGAGGTGTTGTCAATAATTTCTTACAAAATGAGCAATAATTAAATTTGAATTTTTTTTAAATATTCTTAGTGAATTTTACATGACACCAGAACGCATAGAACAGAATGAATAGGAAGAGGAAAAGTGTAAGCATTCCCAAAAACAATTTTATCAAAACAAATTGAGCACAGCTTGCTCGAGCCAGACCCTTTGTATAAAAAGACAGTGTGACCATATTTTCTTCATAATATTTATTAAAATGCAGTGCTAAAAGAGTTATACCATCTAATATATAAAAGTATTTTAAAAACAATAAGATATAAAATATGTTAATTGTAAGGAGGAAAAAAAACCATGGAGGACTTTATTCACGAAACTATATTATAAATATGTTAGCGGTCAATTATTGAGGTAAATTATTTTTATTTTTTTTTTTTGGTATTCAAATGATATCTCAACCAAAAGTTTATTAGTCGTAGTAGTAGTAGTAGTGTGCTTCTTTATTTAAATTTATGAAATAGACAGTACATAGATGATAGCTTAGATTCTAAATTTATATCTAAACAAGAAGTTTGATCAAAAGAAAATCGACATGGTAAGAACCGTCATTCGATTCTTCGCTATTCAGCCTAATACACCTGGCTTCCCGGGTCTTCCCCAGATACCAGATCGTTCAACTGCATAGCTCGAGATTCGGTTGGCAATGTTACTTTGTTTTAAAAGTCCCCTTCTAATATTTGTTGCCGGTATTTGGTTGCCTGACTTATAAAATTATATAGGATCAACCAATTTGATCCATTTAGTAGCTGGTGAACTTCATGCGGATGTAGACTTGCTTTACCAAAATGTAAAATTATGTATTCTCTCAAGATTGGAAAGCTTCCAATAAAATGGATAGTGTTTTCCTGCTCGTTCCAATTGCAAAGGGAACACACTGGGTTAGGGCTTTCTATGTTTGGGATAAAGTTGGTTTAAGCATTTCTCCTCTGGCCATAAAAATTGTGCGAATTTGCTCCACTGAAAACACGTCGTTGAAATAATTCCGTTCTCCTAGGTCGTAGTTCAAATCTCTGTAGATGAGCCTTTGAGAGCTGCTAGCTGATTCCATCATAAAAGTTGATCTATATGAAGCTTCCATCTTTTTCAGAATTTCTGTGGCCCATGATCCCCACTCTGAGCTTTCTCTAGGTTGAGATTTTCGCTATGTTTGGCTGATAAAAGTTCCCTTTCCAGAAAGAACTGACGACGTCCATTTAACAGAAACCGAGCCAATATTTTTGGCAGTCTGGTTTCGGGCATGAGAAAAATCTTCTGCATATACGAAAAGTGCATCTCCGCGGTATATATGTGAAGGGGTGACAATCCTGATTCTGAGCAGTCGGAATAGCTTTTTCAGGAAGTATCTGAGCAGGCTCTCAACCTCATCGCGCTGCATAATCCCCCAGACTTGTGCGCCGTAGCACATAATGGACCTCACAGCTGCTTCAAAAAGTTTGTATTTGGTGCTCGTCGGTACAACTTTTCTGCTTAGGAGTGATTTCCAGGTGTAATTTACCACCACTTTCTCGTCCTTTAGCTTTTCCTGCAAATGGTATTTGAATTGCGCATTATGGTAGATCCACACTCCCAGGTATTTATAGGTTTTCACCACTTCGAGCTCGGTCTGTCCCAAGAACCATTTCTCTTCAAGGGCAAAGTTTATTATCAGGGGTGTTCTAGAAATCTCTAGAGATTTTCGTATAAACGATTGCACTTCCAACTAAACTAGGACTACTTTACTTGCGAAGTGTTAAGAATCAGACTGCCTACTAGATTATGTGGAAGTAAAACCGTACGCTTCAAATCTACTTGGCTTTGAGCAGGCGGTTTTAAATCGCTCAACTTTTGTCATCTAATCTAGTAGCCGGGCAAATTTGAGCTTTTAACTTATAAATTTACACAGCTTTAATATGAAATGCTAACGTTTATACGAAAACCTCTAGAGATTTCTGGGACACACCCGTATTAATACCTTTTTTTGGGATTTTTGTCAATATACTGCAACAAATAGGAGAAAACTCCAGGACTTTTTTCATTGTTGACCTTCGGTTACAGAGTGTTGCATCCGCAAAGCTGCTGGTATGTAACGATTTGCTGAAAAAATGATAAAGATCGGATGAGCGGTTCTCAAGTTATGAGCAAATAAGTAAATCACCCTCCCCCACCCCCTCCCACCCTATTACAACTAACAGAGGGAGAGAGATAGCACAGCACTAGCATTGCATATAGCTTCCACTCCAGCTACAGAGTATGTTATAGTCGGGCTTGACCGACTTTCTTACTTGTTTTTATACCCTGTTCCCATTAAAAATAGGAAAAAGGGGATCATGAAGTTGTGCAAATTTATGTAACAGGGAGAAGGAAGTATTTCCGACCCTATAAAGTATATATATTCATGATCAGCATCAACAGCCGAGTTGATTTAGCCATGTCCGTCTGTCTGTCTGTCCGTCTGTCTGTCTGTATGAACGCGTCGATCTCAGAGACTGTAATTGATGGAGCCACGAGTTTTGGCATGTATGTAGGTGAATACTGTACCCACATCGAGTTTGTTTCAGATTTTAAAAATTCCTCCTCCTCCATCTTTAAACAGCGAAAATCTGTCGTTTTCTCTGTACAAACGCGTAGATCTCAAAAACTATAAGAGGTAGAGCCACAAATTTTAGCATGTATGTAGATGTACTCGTACCTAGATCAAGTTTGCTTCTGGTTTGGCAAATTCCTCCTCCATCTTCTTCTAACCGCGAAAAACTGTCACAGCTACAATTTTCAAGTTGAACCTAGTGACTTAATATATATATTCAGTTAGGCCCAACATCGATCTATTCGATCTATGAGATCCAAGCAAAAACATAAGTGCGCCTGCCCAATTATTGAAATAAATTTTAAAATAAATGGAATTCAAAACTATTGGAACCACATTACTTGGGACAGGGTGTTTTGCTGTCGGGGCACTCGACCGCCACACTCTGACTTGTTTTATTTTAAACTAAAAAAAAAATTACCAAAATCGATTATTATTGTGTTGAGAAAAACACAAAATTTTTTTCCGAGGGCCAGAAAGACATCTATAGCGATTATTACCCCGTTTTTAGTGTTCATTTCTTACAACCAGAAGATGAGAAATCGTGGCGTCTGGCTTGGACTCGGATTCAAAAACCCAAAATGGAAGCTGCGAAAAATATATAATATCTATATTTTCGCATAGAATTTCCACATGCGCGTGTAATATTTCAATATCCCAACGTTAATGTAGAAAACCTAAACGTCTGTGTTGTATTCAGATTAATGCCCGAAAATTGTAGAATTACAGAAGAAAATAAGCTTTTTTTCTAATGTCGTGTAGACTTTGCCTGTGCCCATGCAGCATTTAACTTGTCTACATTTGCGTTCAGATTTTTAATTTCTACAAGCCACGTGTAGCTTTTCTGCACGATGCGTGTAGCTTACTGAATTCTACACGTAGCGTACTTTAACTAAATATCGAAGACCCAAAATAACTCGTTTCCAAGCTTATCGGAAAAAAAGATGAGAGTGTCGCTAGCACTCACGAGTCTTTGATGTGAAACATGATGATATGTTTAAGAGCTTATTTTCAAATCACAAGCTCTCTCAATAGTATATAATTCAGGAAGACAAATAACGGGGAGTAGAAATACTAAAAACAGAATCACCTGCTGCAGAGGTCTTTAATTTTTTCAGGAAGCTTAATGCGCTGATCGAAAGATAAATAATGATGTTTCACCCCCCAAGATACCGCCAGATCCGACCCAGATCTTTTCCAGATCCCACCCAGATTCCATCCAGATCCACATCCCACCCAGATACCACCCGGGTCTCACCCAGATCCCGCCCACATTCCACCCAGATCCTACCCAGATCTCACCTCGATCCTACCCAGATACCACCCAGATCCCACCCAGATCTCGCCCAGATCCCTAACAGATACCACCCAGATCCCTTCCAGATCCCATCTAGATTCCACCCAGATCCCACCCAGATCTCAACCAGATCCCTTCCAGATTCCATCCATATCCCACCCAGATCCCTTCCAGATCCCACCCAGATCTTGCCCAGATCCGTTCCAAATCCCACCCACATCTACTTAAGATCCCATCCAGATCCCACACAGAACTCAGCCAGATCTCGCCCAGCTCCCACCCAGATCCTCATCCAAATCCCACACAGATCTCCCCCAGAAACCACCCAGATATTATCCCCATTCTCACCCAAAACCCACCCAGTACTCTGCCAGATCTCGCCCTGCTCCCACCCAGATCCTCATCTATATCCCACACAGATCCCACCCATATCGCTCCTAGATCCCTTCCAGATCGCGCCCAGATAAGATTCCACCCAAATCTCTCCCACATACCACAAGATCGCACCAAGATCACACCCAGATCTTTTGCAGAACCCACCCAGTTGCCCCTCTTCAGCATCTTTCCTACCTATTCACTTCCCCCCTCGGCCCATCCTCTTGTGTGTTTGTTTGCTGCACAAATCAAAACAACACAAAATATGAATTCAGCGTCACGCGACGCAGAAACCAAATTTTACTTCTTCTAAAATGGTTTGATGCTGCTCTCAGTGCCCTGTCTTTTCAGTACTTAGTAGCACTCACTCTCCCTCTCGCGTTTACAGCAAAAGTTGTGGGAGTACGCTCAATAATGTTCTCTCGTTGTTGTTGTGGGAGTTTTCTCTGTTTTGATTTTTTTGGCTGAGCCAAACTCAAAGAACTGTAAATGAAAGGTTGGGAGTGGGTGTGATCTTAAACTCTTCTCTGCATCTCTCTCCGCCCCCCATCACCAATCTTCCCCCTGCCATCACTCTACCACCCGTCTTGTGTGGGTGTGCCGAGCCACTGCATAAAGCAAACACAGCAACAATGGTTGGCTTCAGTCTCACGTGACGCTCAAATCAGTTTTTACTCCAACCATCTTGCGTGTGTGTGCGTGTGCCGAGCCACTGCACAAAGCAAAGACAGCAACATAATATGGTTGGCGTCAGAGTCACGTGACGCTCAAATCAAATTTTACTCCTACTAAAATCGTCCGTACCGAAATTAAAGATGTTTCACATCAAAAAGGTAGGATACAATTTTTGCTTTTATGGCAAATTGAGGTTGAGGAGTACCTCTGACATAAGAGGTTTTTTTTTTTTTTTTTTTTTTTTTTGTTATAGGGGAGAAAGCATTGAAAGCCTTAAAGTATGTGACTTCGAGTTCCTCACCCACTAAAACCACCCCTATTCTCCGATTCCCTCTCGCGGTACCACCGCTAAGTATTACTTCACAAGGGGGAGAAGGCATGAAAGCCTCAACTAGATCCATATCTACGATTTGAATTTAAATTGCGCTGTCTTTCAGCGCGACGCAAGGTCTTGATGATTTCTGCGGCCATGGTGCAAATTGCATCCCAGTTGTTTTGCGAGCTAAGAAGGATATCCATCAAGTCAACGACTGTGAATGGTCTCCCAATGCCTATACTTAGCTCTTCCCGTTCTGCAGAAAATCTCGGACAGACAAAAAAGACATGCTCTGCGTCTTCTATGGACCGTGCACAGTGTGTGCAAAACGGATCCGTCTCGTGCTTAAACCTATAGAGATAGGATTTAAAGCATCCGTGTCCCGTCAGTAGCTGCGTCAAATAGAAGTCGATTTGTCCATGTTTTCTACCCACCCACGGCCGAATGTCCGCTATCAGTCTCTTTGTCCAGCTGCCGTTGGTTGTAGACCTCCACCTCATTTGCCACTGTGTCATAGTAGCCTCCCGTCGCAACTCATCTGTAGGAGGGCTTCTACTTTCTGTCGCTAGTAGGTCGAGAGGGGCCATTCCAGCGAGGACGAGTGCTGCGTCCTCTGACACTGTTCGGAAACCACTTATTACTCGGAGGGCACATCTTCTGTACGCGCCTTTGCATCCACGGCTGTAGGAAGGGACCGCCATTGCAGGGGCCCATATTGGCGATGCATATAGGATGATTGACCTGACCACATTGCAGATCAGCCATCTGCTTCGCTGTCGTGGTCCGCCAATGTTCGCCATTATCCCGGTTATTGCATTTATGGCTTTAACAGCCTTCTCTTCTACGTACTTCAAGTGGCTTTTAAAGCTGAGTCTGTGGTCTAACATTACCCCCAGGTACTTGATGGCCTCTTTCGATCTTATCAGTTGATCTCCGACTCTCACACTGGAGAACTCCGTCGTACATTACGTTCCACAACATCGGCCCTATAACCGAGCCCTGTGGAACACCGCCTGTGACTCGATGTGTTTTCCGTCCTTCCAACGTATCATACAGCAGTGTTCGGTTTGCGAAATAAGTGGTCACCAGCTGCACCAGGTATTTGGGTATGCGGAGCCTTACAAGTGCTTGAAGGATCTTGGTCCAGCTAGCAGAGTTAAAGGCATTTCTGACGTCTAGTGCTGACATAAGAGGTAGCTTGAACGTTCTGTCTGTTTTTTTATTGTTGCATATTCCACATTATTCCTCTTGTTAAACTAACTTTCTACTCGAGGGACAATAATTTAAATTAAAAAATATTTGAAATGAATTTAATTTTAATATTCTCAGTACAAAATGCCACCCACAGACTTTTATCTGCAGCAATGCAATTCATTTACACTTTCCTCGTAAACTACTTAAGCAAACTGCCAGCCACAGAGGCCCAGCGAGCGTCAGTCAACCAAAAAATAAGGCGCTAATTCAGCTTTAAAGTCAACAATTTGGTTAAAACTCTCTCACAGCCGCAACTCAAATCTGGGCATTAGAGTACCGCGTGCACACTTTTCTCCAGTGCCTGGCGAAAATCAAAAAGTTTTCCTTCAACTTTCCCAGACCGTGCGTAGAAAACTGCAACAAACTGGTGGAACAAAACAACAACAAAAACATGAAAATACAAAAAAATGAAGGAAAAAGTGGAAGCAGGAAGCGGCAGGCGGCAGCTCTGGGCGATTGCGATTGCGAGTGTGCTATGAGTGCAATGCATAATGAATAACATTTTCAAATTAGTTTCCGGTCAGTGGAGATTTTAACGCAGAAAACATACGCTCTATGTATTTCGCCGAAGAAAAAACTCTATGAAATTCTGCGAATTTTACATGTCCCCTGAGAACAACGAAAGCTCAGAAGAAGGCGAATTTATGGGTAAGTGCGCAGACCCTAAACGCACGCCGCGCTTAGCTTATGGCTAAGCGTAGTGTAACAACAACTTTATATTCTTTAAAATAAACTTATGCCTATCAAAATTGAACAATCAAAATTTCTTAATGCCTAATTAAAATAATAGCCATAATAACAACAACTATCGGGAAGTGGCATGGCTGCCATCTCCCCATCATTAAACGAAACAAAAACAAAATAAGCCAGAACCATATAAAAAAATTATAATGGGGCTTCTCGCCGCCCCCCGCGCTTCCCTAACTACTAACGCAAGCATGAACTGTGAATAATCAAATCAAAATATGCCTCGTTCCACTTCCGAGTTTTCCATTTTTTTTTTATGGCCCACAATTTGCCTTAAAAATGGGCACAACAATTGCAAAATAATCACCTTGGAGAATTGTTACTCCAACTATTGTTTGCCTAGTTCCGGGTTTTGGCAACTTCCAGACTGAACGTGGCTCGAATTCCCTTTTGGTTAGTCACTTAAAAGCATTAACTGCACTGCCTCTGGTCATGGCCGGATAACCATCCGTTGGATAAACGAAGCAATCCTTGTGATAGCTCGCGGGCCCCAACAGCCCCAGCAGCAGCTGAAACACTTTTAGCCAAATGAAATGTGGCCCCATGAACTTTTTGGCGGAACCTTTTGGCCTTGCAGGTTAAAATCATAAATTTCCACTCGAGATTGATGATAAGACCAGGCTCTCTCTCTCTGTCTGCATTATCTTTGTATAGAGTTCATGTTCCCGAGACGAGCTGAAAATTGGTTAAAGTTTTCTAGCAAATGAAAAAGTTTGCCAATTAAGCTATTTACAAATGATTAGGGATGTCCTTAACTGCACCTACTTACTGGGATATTCCAGGGGAGGGGGTGGGTGGTAAGACAAAGCAACAGGGTTTTAATTGTCACTTAAAAGCGAGACTCGATTTGTAAGAGAGTTAGTTTGTGGTGAATGAACAAAGGGGGCGAATAGGTAGAAAGTTTTGTAAAAGAAATTAAGAACCAGTGGGAGTTCGGTCCTGGAGTTCAAACCCGTTGGCTTTATGTTCACAAGTTCATAACACAAGCAAGTGTGACCAACCTAATTCTACACTTATTTTTACTTCAAACGAATTTTGTTTAGGGTGACCATAACTGGATTACAAATAAAAGACTAAAAAATAGGCTTTGCTAACTCATTAACTTCTACAGGAGTATTAATAGGATAAACAGATTTGAAAATGTATTTTAGCACATCTATTTTAGGGGTGCGAACAGTAAGATAATTTACTTAGCCGATTCTTCAGCAGATTTGCTAATCTATAGGGTTATTTCGGATTCTTTTTTCCTAAACAGTACCTCACATCCTCCTTTATTTTTAAGGGTTATAATAACGTTTTATTCAGAACCAAAAAAGCTCGCTATTGGCATCTTATGTAGTTATTGTGGAAATGTAACTTGGTTTGTTCAAATTGGATACTTTCTTCTTCGGGATTGTTCATAATTGCAACGGAAAAAAGACTTTCTTTTCCGGAAAATTCTCAACAGGTAGAACTTTAGGTGCACATTTCGTTTTTCAATTTATTTAAATTTAATTACAGTTAAACATGTGGCGCAGTAGGCGGTCATTCCTGTGAAAAAATCTTTTGCTTTCTGTAGAAACATCAATCATTCGAGTATATCTTCAATGAGAATTTTACATACAAAATATTTTACCAAATGGACTCAAACTGGAGAACTGCACATATTTAAAATATATTTTTTTCCAGTATAAGCATGCCGTTAGAAAGCTTGATCGATTTAAATAATCAAAGAGCAAGACGACAAAAAAGTTATGTGTACAAAATAAAATTTCGACCGCTTTAAGTTGGTTCAAATTGCTGAAAAAAAGTAAATGAAATTCGGGGAGACATGTTAACTAAAAGACTTGCCGAAAACCGACTGAAAAGAAAGGTGCACATAATCCAAAACTAAACATTAAATTATATATCTTACTGATACAAAGGGCGAAGCAAAGGAATAACCTAAGCACATACAAAAATCGGCCCACATTAATCGACTTATCTCGACGCCCTGATCAACAATATATATAGTTTAAGTGATCGGAAATTAATATTTCTATGCGTTGCAAACTTCTGTGTATTCAAGAGTGCACAGAAAAAAAAACGCTGGCAAATTTTAAGCCTGAAAAGAATGATTTCAAGAGCAGAAATAAAATTTTAAGAAAGACTGAGCCAATGTCAATTCAAATCGGGATTGCTTTATGCCGGATCGTACTCAACAGTCAAGTGAGAGTAGGTACAAACTGGGAGCAACTGCCGATTTTCTGGGAGTCTAATTCAGAAATTTACATTATTTTTAAGCTCCGAAATAGTTTAGAGAGATCTAAGATTAGGCATAGAACAGCATTTAATTCTGCAGGCGCGCACTAAGAAAGAAAACTATAAAATTTTGTAATCGAAGTCAGTTAAAACGCCAAAGAAAAGTTTGTATGGGGCACATAACTGAGCTGTGGCGCTCAGGCAATATTGAGAGGGAAAGTTAATTGGAATTTTTAATTTTTGGAAATGTTTTAGGAATCTATACGAATCCAGTTATGGACAAGCAGTGCTGATGCTAGTGTGAAATTTAGAATCTTTATATATTTACTAGAAAATGGGAGCGGAATTCACTTTGTGGTCGTGCGGGAGAGTTATGTGTTCAGCATTCACTTAAAAGAAATGGATTAATATAAGTATAATTCCAAAGCGAAGCCCTTATGACGATAAGTCTAATTGTAAATTCAACCTTTAACTTACTGTCAAAACACTGTCAACTCACTGTGAAGTCACTGTTTAGTCACAGTTGAGTCACTGTTGGGTCTCTTGAGTCACTGTCAAGTAAAATGACAAAATAGATTTTCTTACACTCAGAAAAAAACGACCGGCAGAGTACTAGATCGATCGAAATAGAATTTATACCCTTATGTACTTGAAATTTCAAGTACGTTTTGTTCTTGGGTGAACTTAAATTAAGTACGAAACATAGAAAACGATTATCACAATTATTAAAATGAGAACAAACGTTCGTGAATCAAGAACATTTCGTACTTACAGTTAGCCTAAGGATTTAAGAAACGATCGTACTTAGTTCAAGTACAAAGTTTCTTCGACTAAAGTGGAGCTCCAAAGAGTGTGCTACGAAAAATACGAATTATTTAAGTTGAGTCAGTTATTGAAATTCCCGTCCTGGTTCTAACACTTTGGTTATAAAATGAGGGTAGATTTCTGACCTAGAGTATTAACATCTTGGTCTTTGGTTAATTCATTTGCTATGGATTCTGATATGATACAGAACTCCAAGAACATTTAGTGCTTATTTTTTGGTTGGTTGGTTTTGCACTTATTTTGAGAGAAAATCGGGCTTTACTTAAGACCATAACAAACTGATACTGTATCTAAAAGGTATTATAATAGTTCGAAATTTACTTAAAATATCCCAAAACAGTCTTAAAACAAGTATTTCGGGATTAAAACGAGAGCATAAGTTAAAGTCGGCTCTAACCGACTTCGATATACCCGTTACTCATGAAAAAACATGTTTAACAGTGTTCCTGCGTTCCTTAGGGTGACCATCAGAAAAGTATGCAACATTTTTTTAGGGTGGGTAGCGGGGGGTCTTGGTTCACTTTGCTCATAACTTGAGAACCGTTCATCCGATCTTCATCATTTCTTCAGCAAATCGATTCATTTTGATAATTACTAACTATCTCTAGAAGAAAGAAATCGTCTATCTTTAAAAATGTAGGAGATATAACGTTTTTTCCAAATTGCGGGGGAGGGAGGGGGCGTGGTCAAAATTTTAAACAAACTTGATCTGCGTGCAGATAAAAGAAGCATTCGTCCCATACATGTCAAACCTCTATCTCTTACCATCTCTAAGATCTAGGTGTTCATACAGACGGACGGACGGACGGACAGACGGACAGACGGACATGGCTATATCGACTCGGCTGTTGATGCTGATCAAGAATAAATATATACTTTATATGGTCGGAAATGATTCCTTCTGCCTGTTACATACATTTGCACGACTTTAGTATACCCTTTTTACTCTACGAGTAACGGGTATAAAAATCGTACTTGAAATAAGTATTTTGTACTTGAATCAAGTATTTTCGTTCTTACCGTACTATTGACACCGTTCGTACTCGATTCAAGTACAAAGTTCTTGCTGAGTTTATGTTGAAGTCCGACATGAGCAATAATAAGGTAGCTTTTGCTAACCCGCTAAAGACAAGCAAAGACTGCTGATGATTTATGTTTAAGTTATATAGTCAACCAGCCTCCTTCGGTTGTTGAAAAGTTGTGTCCAAAGCAGCCTGGAGCCTGCAATAAGTTCTATAAAAAACTTATTGTCTGGAAATGGTATTAGGATTACAGAATCTTTGTAATTATGAGTATGTCGGGATTTACACGATGAGGCGCAAGCTTTTTGATGATTTCATAGTAGCGATTTCTAATGTAAGTATAGAATCAGTAGAGAAAAGTAAAGAAAACTTCATTAAGTTTTTTACATCGTCTAAGTTCCGTCTATTTCCTATAATGGAAAATCCCACTATTATACAAGCAGAATACGAACAATGTAAATACTGATTAACCTCAGCTAATCACAGTCCTCGCCTTGCTTAATGATGTAAGTATATACTAAGTAGTTATTAGAACATATTCAATTTGACTTTGCGGTGATTAGGGCCAAAAGAAAAAGGTTATTGAGATGAATAAATGTAACAATGTTGTCCCCAAATCTCATTTTGCCTACCCTAGGCATAATTGCACTTTTTTTTGGCAACGAAAAGGATGGCTCCTGCTGCTGCTGCTGCTGTTCTGGTTGTGTGGGCTCATCAACAATAACATGAATCTCATTAATCATGTCTATGCATAATGGTTCGTGTCGTACAAGGAGACAGCCAGAGCAACAACAACACGGCTAAGGAGCAGCAGGTCAAGGCAAAAAGGTGTACACCAGCTAGCCAAAACTAATCTAATGTAACCATATGTTCCTGCCTGGTCAAAGGCAGGAACAGCTACCCACCTCAGGGCTGATAATCATGTGTCATTGTCGTCCTGGTCCTGGGACTCCTCTCTAACTAACAGCCATATCGTGTTTTCTCCCTTTTACACTGCTGAGAATAATTAAAGGGAGATGTCAGCTGTGCTCCATCATCATCATGGACCACCAATTACTTTTGGGTTAGCAAATTTTAATTGTATGCGCGCAAAACCTTTGGGTTTGAAATTCTTTTGAAGCATGAATTATACGATTTTAATTGCTGACCCCCAACAAGTTGAAACCTCGTTTCAGCCAACGATTTATCTTCGACTTCATTAAAAAGAGCTCAAGTGCAAAATATGGGACACACACACACAGAACACTTTAAATGCCTCACATTCGTGGCTTTAAAATGTTGCACTCCTCCATCGAAATCAGCATCCATCATTTAGACACCATTCCATCGGGAATGAGGGGGACAAACCGGTTGCCCCAAACATTGCATTTTGCACTGTCAATTTAGTTAGACGGCAAACGGTGAACTGCAATAGAAATTTAAATGTTCAAATGCCATTTTGTGTGTGTGTATTTTTTTTCGTCTATTTTTGCAGTTTGTTTATTTCGATTTCGTTTGGTTTTGCGGTCCATGGAGATTTGCAGAAGGTATTTGTGTCGAATCTATTGGCAGAAATGTCCTGGCAGAGCAGAGCTTGAATCGAGTGAGTTAATCGTGCATGGATAAAGGAGTAAAATGTTGTTACAGTTGTTTTTGGGGATTTGTGAACAAATAAAAATGTTGTATCGCACTGAAAATTCGCACATTTTTCACATTTGATAGTAACGGATTATTTAAACTGCACTTAAAAAAGAGGGAACAGTTTTTCTAGAAACGACAAAACTCAAAATGATTTATATTGTTCCATTTTAATATCTTGGAGTAGGGTTGTCAATATTTGATCGATATTTCAATATATCGATATTTTTGTTGGACGATAACGGTTATTTCGATATGATATTTTTTGTGCCGATATAGCCGATTATCGATATTTTTAGAAACGATATATCCAGAAAAATTACTATGGTAATTGCAGGAGTAAATTGTCATAACAAGTCGATTATGGTCTGCACAAAACGTATGGAAAAAGCGAAATCACCGAGAAACTTCGCCCAGAAATCATTGGACTAATATGAGTTCCTACATTTAACTTGATCCAGATACGGTATTTCGGCATAGATTTACTTATCTTATTCTAAGTAGAATAAATAAAAAGAGAATTTCAGTCCTGCTGGAAAAGAAAATCTTTATTAATATTTGAGGTCGATTTGTGCCAGCTAGGAATTCTTTTTAGACCCATTGGTTTTTGTCGAAATTTTTATTAGAATTTTCCATTGATTTCGTTTTTTCCATACGCTTTGTTGTTTTTTTTTTGCGTATACTAATCGAACCTTCCCCAAACTATAATCTAGTTTCACAAAGTTAAGTCATTTAAATTTTAAATTTATCCCATTAGAAAGATAAGATATAATAGCCACTAGTCATAGGTCATATGGTAGTGAGAACGTTCTTTAAAAGCTTTTCAGTTTACTTAAGCTTTAGAAAATAACGATAATATCGATATAATGTTTTCTGGAGGCGATATATAAAATATCGAAATTTAAAAGTTGGATTTTTAATATTATCGATATTGATATTTTGAGAAATATCGACAACCCTATCTTGGAGTATTGCTGGACACAAGGATGTGTTTCCGAAAACATCTGGCGTACGTTGCAGAGAAGACAGCAAAATCAACCAGCGCCTTAGCTAGAATCATGCTGAACACACACTCGGACCAAAACAGGGGCGAAGACGACTTTTGGCGAGTGTCAATAAGGCCACCACAATTCTATATATCTGGCATCGTTCCATGGTGTTCTCTAGCTTTATAAGAGGCGTATGTGGAGCGTACCGTCTAAGTACGCTCAAGATCTATTCTGCGTACCGTACGGTGTCAGAAGATGCTGTTTTGGTCATTGCCAAAACGGTTCCACTTAGAGAGCTGGCCACAGAAGCAAACGATAGGTACAGGGCTTTACGATTGAGTGCGGCAATTCAACCTTACAGACGCTATCGCTGATCTGCCAATCCTCTAGGTGAACTAAAGACGACCTCCAGTGCTGAGCTCCAGCCCAGCAATGTCTCTGGATAAATTAAAGATGAGCTTCAAGCAAGTTCCAGCCTGATAGTCAAGAACCTTTTCCAAGAAGTGCCTGCTCGGGCGCCATAACGATGGTGCCAAACTACATTAGCAAGAAGCGAGGCAGCAGAGCACTGAGAAGTGGCAAAACTGTTGAGACTATTGCCATGGCTTTCTAAAAATCATGTCTTGTTCGTGTGTAAAAGGTTTGAGGCTGAAAAGGCGGAACTATCCAGGGTGATGGGTGGCGATATAGCCGAAGCTAACCTAGTCCCAAGCTGATGTCAAAGGAAAACTGGGAGGCTACTTGTGAGTTCGGAGCTACCACTATGGCTAAGCTTCGGAGACTGTAGAACCAGGGAGTAGGAGGGTTATCAACTCGGCGACGTAATGTTTTGCGGCCATCCCGCAGGTTTCAGATTTTTCTGTTTAATTTTCTGTACCATGTTGTTATAAAGTCTTCTGTATGTATATATTAAGTGCTTCTTATGTATATAGTAGGTTTTTTTTTAAGGTAACAGTATTCAGTCCGTAGTATCCAGTTCAGGTTTCCGTATTCAATTGGATGGAGTGCCTTTAATCTAATTCTTTGGTCAGGAAGCCATTTCGGAAATTGTATAATCTGGGGCTCTTTCGCCGCCGCTCCGGGGATTGATCTTTGGGAGTCCAATTGGGAAAGCGACGGTTCTATCCAATCGGGAATCCCATCCAGACACAGACGACGATTCAGAAACCGAACAAGATCTCTTGGTTGAAGTAGTTGGTATTTACTTGTTGAACTGCAGCTCCAAGATGGTTACTCGACCGATACCGCGCACTAAGTGACTCGCCAGCTCGCTGGGGGTCTGATTTTATGAACAATGTGAAATTATTACATATACCTATGTTGCGAGCTCCTGGAGCATGCACCTTTGTCTTGTTAATTGCAATTCCTTTTTAATACCTGTCTCTCATTGCAGCTATAATCTGTCTCATACATACAACACGTACCTAATTTTTGTGACAGTGAGTCGTTCCCTCTCTCACTCTCTCTTGCGTCCTTAGCAAAACAGCTTTGTTTACAATATTCCCTGAGCGCCATAGAGATTTATGTGTCCCATATAAACTTTTCTCTGGCTTTTTCACCCACTTCGCGGACAAATTATTAAAATTTTCTTTCTTAGTGCGCGCCTGACACGAAGGTGTATGCCAATCTACAGATCTCTGCGATAAGCAGGTTTCGCGGCGGGTTGATATTATGTCAGTCTGTCAGTCAGTCGGGCCTACAGATTTATAAGTATTGATGGACTTTAAAAGTGTTATTAAAAGTTCATTAAAGAAATTTAAAGTTAAGGCTTCGTCTGATTGAAGGACCTGATAAATTTTATTCAAAAAAAATTGTCCCAAAAATCTTGAAAATACCTTTTCATTTTAAATAGATTTTTATTTATTTAAACTTATTTACAGGTCTTGGCGAGGAAAGTGTTTTCAGAAACACTTTCAAGTGTGCGTGTGTGTGCACGTGTGTGTGCGTGTGTTTTTATACAATGTTTTGCCTGTTGACTGACCCTTTTTTTTTGCACTCTTTACCCATCCTCTTGTGGCCTGCTTAAATGGCACTTTCTCTGCTGAAAGTGTGCGATGACGAACGTTCCATAAATTCCTTTTTTCGCCTCCTGCCTCTTGAATGGTTTCAAATCTCAAAAGAAATATTTTACCAAATTCCTCCCTGACATTTGTGTTCATTGGTGTTGCCATAGCAATAGCTCATGTTTAATTGCAATGCCAACAGCAATTAGCATTTGGATAACACACTTTTGATGCAAATAACAAATAGTTTTGTTACACTTTTACATCCTCCCTTGATATGGACTAGAGGGACAAACACTTGGAATTTAAATAGAATAAAAATGCATAGAGCATGAAATTGCATGTTCTTTTTAGCACGAGCAACGAAACAATGGCCAGGACTTGATTAAAATAAAACGATATGTAGATTGTGTGTGTGTGTGTGTGAGAGCAAAAATATCAAACAATTAAATTACACGCCAACCAGAAACGAATGCAAAACAAAATCCAAACTGAACTCAATTTGCTGGCATCTAAATCATTTTTAATTTGAACAACAATAATAATAACAAAACAAACGAACCTATATAACTGTAATAACAAAATGTAGCATACATCTATGGGCATAGGTTAACGAGCTTGCGAGAGAGAGAGAGAGAGAAAGAAGTGCAAATGCAATACATCCCACTCTCTCGTGTACCGTTACACTCTGCTGCACAATTATTCAAATCCACGAGCCATGACTGCCGCCGTGAGCAACACAATGGAGAAGTGAAGTGGGAACTGAGCTCACCAGAGAACATAGAGAACAGGAGAGGCTTCTGCCACAGCAGAGTTGATATTGTGACGAATACCCTGTAGAGTTTTGATCAGCTCGGTGGATAGTTAAAATCATCACAAATATTTGATCAAATTTGACAAACATATCAATTTAATACGACTTGTCTCGAGTTGAACCTGTATCTACCTAGTATCTAGTACTAGTATCTCACTAGAACTACTTTTTCGACCAATCATTTCTATGGCAGCTATATGCTATAGTCATCCGATTTGAATCAAACTTGGCCGAATTATGTGTTAGCATATAATATTGACCAGTAACAAGTTTGGAAGTGATAGCATTGAAAACAAAAAAGTTTTTCCTACTAAAACGTTTTTTCAAAACTATCTTTTGTATGGCAGTTATACTTTATAGATGCCCGATTTTCATAAAACTTGGTGAAATTATGTGAAGGCATAGAAAACTTATAAATACGAGGTAATTAAATAGTCGGTAATTAAATACCCTTTCGACTAACGATAAATTTCGTTGGGCAAACGGTTTCAAAAGTCTTCTGCTTATAGCAAAAGCATCATCGGCCACCATTACGTATGGAACAGCAATCTCACGATGTGGCAAGGGTGTGTCGTCGGGAATGTTGAACCTGTTAGAGAACATGGCCTCATATAAAGAAGTTCGACGAAAAACTCCTCCATCAGAAACGCGACCATTTCTTCCGACGTCAAAATACAAAATTTCTCTTTGATTTGACGGAAACTAAAAACAAAAACTCTTAATAACAAGGGGTTATAGTCTACAAAAATGCGTACCTTAAGATAATCAGTTTTGAGAACCTTTAAAATTGCAGCACAAGCCTCAGGCACAATCTTGCTAATGGTATTATGTGGAATTCGAAAAACATACTGTAATGACCGATAGCTATCTCCAGTGGCTAAAAAGCGCAGTGTAACCATTAAGGGTACTGTATACCTTCAGGTGTAATTTTTTAAAGGTTTACAAAAAATTAGATTACTCAAAAACTATAAGTGGTATTAAGAATTTTTCATTGGATAGGTAAACGGTTAAACTAAATTTAGTAATTTTTGTTGTTGTTGTTGTACCTACGGTTGTTGTTGTATTTTTGTTCAAAGTTAACCAAAAATTTAAAACATAGGCCCATGGTTGCAAAAATTTTTTGAGAACGGATGATCTGAATTTAAAACTGAAGACAGGGTTTTGTTAAGAAATAATTTAATTCTGGTGTGAACTAGGATATTTTGGATTGGTCAATAAATGACGTAGTTATGGGGTTTCAAAGTCAAAATTTCGAAAATCGACTATTTTTTCCCACTGTATTGGTCCTAGCTCCGTTTTTTGGTGACCGATTAAAAATATCCTAGTTCACACCAGAATGGTGGGTATTAGGAGCAATTTAAGGGAAAGAATTTGAAAATCGGTCAACAGGTACTCTTTAAATCTTTGCAACCATTTTGGAAAAAGTGGTTCCGAGATAATCGCATTGAAAGATTCGACATCTGTTTTCTATGAAATAAAAATCGTTTTTAATAAATGTATAAATCGGATTTGGTGCATTTGGGTGTTAACTTTCACCGAAAAAAAAGATTATCAAAATCGGTTAAGCAGTTCTCCAGAAATTTGAGTCAAAGTGCGTCAAGACATGGTAAAAAATAAAATAAATATATTTTATAAATATTTATAAAGTTTTTGACCAAAATAGGGAAAAAAATACGAATTTCTAAAAATACGAGGATCGATAAAAACAATTTTCATATAAAAGGGTCGGAAAAAATAATTGTTTTTGTTTATATCTTTAAAACTGAGTTTCGGATCAGCTTGAAAGTTTTTCAGGATGTTTATAAGATCCTAATAGAACGTTTAAGCAAATAAAAAAAAAATCCAAAAAAAATTTATAAAAAAAAATTATTATACAGTACCCTTAAACGACATGTTGCCGAGATCGCATTGCGCATAATGTGTCTTTACGCTGAATCATTGGACCAACAAGACACAACTAAAAAATACTAATGTTAAATTTTATATAATATAATTATAGTTATATATTAACAACTGCTCAAAGTCTGCTGCTTTCATTCGCAAAAAACTTTTGTAAAGATCTGGAGCCTCCAATCGCAACTCATTAAAGAGCTTTACGCAGCAACCTTCACTTTCGCGGCGTGTAAGCCATAGGCTAATCCACAAACTGCGGCGAGCTTGTTTCTTCTTTGCTTCTTCTTGCTCAAGTACCCATAAATATGCAGCTCCGCAGCATAAAATCATTAGGCAGTTATTTTTGGGACTGTTAATCCCTATGCCTTTTCTGTTGTTACTTCAAAAAAAACTATATTGTTTGCTCAAACAAATCAGCCTACATGATTTATAAATTTAGTAGATTGGGCAAAGAAATGTATAATAAAATTTGCCCCAAACCGTGTGAACACTTACGCAAACTATTTGCGGAGGGGAAATATTTGCGCAAATTTTTTAAGAGGAAATATTTGCTCATGTGGGAACACCATATTTGTTTTACGCAAACATTTACAGTTCAAGGCAAACTTTGTTTGTACAATGTGTTCAAATTTTGTTTGCCTGTGGGACATTAGCTTTAATTTATGAAACAGTTTTAAAGGTTCCTGTGTGATTATAATTTTGTGAAAAAGTTCTAAGAAAACTATGAACTCTCTATTTCCAGCGTAAAAACCTTATTGTAAGTTTAAAAGGAGAATTTGCACTAATTTTTTTTTAACATACATTGTTAGTCGAGTAGGGTGACCCACACCCAGTATATTAAAAAAAAAAATCAGATTTCGGAGTAATTTGTTGTTGAGTCTGGTCGCACTTCCACTTTGACAAATATAATTTAAAGTAAGCTAAATTAATTACTTTGCATATCTTTAGATAAGCTTTAGGAAGGTTCCAAAAGGTCTTAAAGTAAAAGGCTTTATCCCTTTATCAACAACAACAAAAAAGGGAATCTTCTGGTCGAGCTGGTTGAAACACTTTTCAAACTAGTTTTTGTATTTCCTTTTGTTTTGTTTACATCCTCAATTTGTCACAATAGTCGAGCAATTTAAATGTTTATAAAAAATCCAAACAAAAAACAAACCAAAATAAAACTAAAACGTTTTATTCATTACTTGCAACGTTTTAAGAGCTTTTGTAAAGATTTGCCTGGCTCGTTGGTTAAATAAAAATTCAAATTTAAATTTAAAACCAAGCAGAACAAACACTATGAATAATCAGGTATCTGTTACTCTCTCTCTCCCTCTCTCTCTCCATTTCGGCCAAAAGGGTCTAATAAATACGCCTAAGCACTCACATCTTGGCTTTGGCCAAATGACACAGCCTAAGGCAAATGATGTGAAATATACTTGAACATAAAGAGAAGAAGGAACATCAGCAGCAGCAGCAGCAGCAGGACATAAAATGGAGAAGGCGTCGACTTGCCTGGCGGATGCATATGCCCACTTACAAGTAATAACAAGCCCAGGAGGGGCATAAAAATCTGCGGCCAACCCTCTCAGGACAATGACAATGTGAGGCAGCTGTGTGTGTGTGAGCCATAAAAAGCCAAAACCCAAATAAACTCATCCCCGCCCAGGACCTCAGGACTTTGGACTTTGACATAAAAAAAAGTCATCGCATAATGCGTGTGATTGATTTACCTGTTTTGCAGCACCTTTGCTTGGTCCAGGTGAGGGAGCAGCTGTAAAATTGATGGCTCCCATTTGGTTAGATGCGAGATTTTGAGATGATTAGCCCCAAGAACCAGGGATTGAGACTTGCAAGGTCAAAAGTTTTTCTTTCTTGCTCATGCTGATTGGTGCAAGTTTTTGGTAAATCTAATTTATTACTTTGAAATCCTAACAGGCAGCGACAAATACACAACAGAAGTTGTTAAGTCCTTTGCCACATACAAGATTGTGTGTCAGCCGCAGAGCTCATGTGACTCCGCTCGCTGGTGTTCGTGTTCACCAGTTTGCTCCTCCTTCATATCATTCGTGGCTGGCCTTAAAATTCCTTACACAAGGTTGCGCATTTATCATTTGGAGATGCCAATTTGTACAGTTTCAAGCGATAGCTCCAGACTTTGCCATTGAAAGTGCAGTTAAACTGCAATCGCGTTTGCGTTTTCATTATGCGCCCCTCCCACCCTCCCTTCGACCCAAAGCTACCATAAAAATCCGTTGGCAAACAAAATAAAAGAAGCGGCTGAAGTGCCCCAGACAAAACTTTGTTTGAACTGTTCAAGTCGGAGAGGAAACTCGAATATGGCTGTACTCTATACACACGGTGTCTGTCTTAATAAGGTTCTACCTTTGATTTAGGGTTGTTACAAATCCAAAATAAAGAAGGCTTAAACGCAATTTCGCCTTGAGTTGGTATAAAATCACAAAACTTAACGCAAGGCTACCAAGACCACTGAAAGAATTGTTTCTAATTTAACCAACAAAATATTTAAATAGTATTTACTAAAAATATCAAAATGCAAAATCGTATATTACTGCAAAATTTCTTCTCATCTGCGCTGTTCTCTTCTAGATGGCCGAACACTAAAAGGGTATCAGGATATCTTAAAGGGAGGGCCCACACGAACTGAACTGAGGAGCTGCGCATCACGGTTGCGGCCGTTCCTGCTTATAAATATACTATCTTCCATTTAATAACTCCCAAACTTTTGAGAATCTAAAAATAATGAGGACTACACCATTACTGTCGGCAAAAAATACTGGGAGTTTCTTTAAAAGTCAAAATATTTTTATTAATTTATTTTATTCCCCTGAAAGCTGTCTCCCCCGAATGCATTATGCACTAGTGCCAACGTTTTTTAAAATTTAAAAAACATGCTGCAAAGTAGAGTTGGAGAACTATCGATAGTCAGCGATAGTTTTTTTTCGCTATTTTTGGACAGTAAATTTTTGTCTAAAAATAATAAGATGTCAAGTTTTAAATAAAGAGTCCAAGCAAATAAATATTCCACAAAAACGTTATATTAAATTTACACGGGATTTGTAAACTCAATTTGTTAATACAATACAATAAGAAGAATATTTAGAATATTAAGAATATTTTCCCAAAGTTATAAGTCAAAATTCAAGCTATGCTAACCTATTAACAGAAACAATTTGGATTTTTGGGGTAAGATAATCTATCATCAGGTATCTAGACCACCTCGAAGACACTTTTTTTTATAGAGTCTCCGGAATCCAAATGGTTCATTATGCAACTTTTTTTGGAAGAAAATTCGACCAAAAATTATTAAATTTTGTCCCTTATTATGTTAAAAAGTTTGAATAAATATATTCGATTTACTATTTTTTTTTATTTTTAATTTTATTCTCGATTAAAATTGCACTTTAAGTCTAGCTTTTTTTTCCAAAAACTGATAAGTTTGTACCAAAGCTTCTAGAATATTGCACAATAGCAGCGAATTCGAACATCGCACGTTGGGGCGACTAGAGCCCCAGGAGGCCCAGAAAGCACGAGACAAAGATTTAAAGTTTTACCGAGAAAATTTTTCGAGAAAGTGCAGTCGGGAAAAGTGCAATCTCGATGTTCTGAATTGAATGTTCCTTACCACGGATCCTCTAGTATCGAGGCATTTCAGGAGACAGGAAAAAAAAAAATAAATCAAGTGCCAAAATCAGCATTAGATCTCCCAGAATGTGCCTGAAGTTCAAGAGGAATACTCTAATTCAAGTGAAAGAAGCGATGAGGAATAAAGAAAATTGATGAATAAAATACGAAATTGGTGAGGTTGTTTTCTATTTTAATTATCTCTAAAATCTCAAAAGTTTCAAAAATTTAACCCGATAATTCGAACAAAAAACATAGTATATACTCCTTCGACTGTGAAAAAAATTTTGAAGTTAATAATTATAGCAAAGAAAAAGATGGTATCAACATTTTTTTGCTATAGGGCTCCGCTGAATTATGGCGCGATTTTGGCCTTTTCGCCCCACAGTGCATCGGATTAAAAGGAGTACTGGCCAGAAATGAAAGTGTATTCAATAAACCTTTACGAAAATGTGTCCATTTTGAAATCTATATACCAAACCTGAAGATTTACTCTATTTTTATACTCTGTACCGAAGGTACATAGAGTATATTAAGTTTGTGCAAAAGTATGTAACAGGGAGAAGGAATCATCTCCGACCCTATAAAGTATATATATTCTTAATCAGCATCAACAGCCGAGTCGATATAGCCATGTCCGTCTGTCCGTCCGTCCGTATGAACAAACAGATCTCGGAGATGGTAAGAGATAGAGGTTTGACATGTATGGGACAAATGTTTCTTATAGCTGCAGGCAGATCAAGTTTATTTTCAATTTTTGCCACGCCCCCTTCCGCCCCCGCAATTTGGAAAAAACGGTATATCTTCTACAGTTTAAAAGTTAGACGATTCGTACCTTCTAGAGATAGTTAGTAATTAGCAAAATGTATCGATTTGCCGAAAAAATGATAAAGATCGGATGAGCGGTTCTCAAGTTATGAGCAAAAAAGTACATTACCCTCCCCCACCCCCTCCCACCCTGTTACAACTAACACCGCACAATCTTAAAGAGAGAGAGAAAGAGAGTGAGAGTGAGAGAAAGAGAGAAAGACTTAGAGATGAGCGCAGCACCAGCATTGCATTCAGCTTCTACTCCAGGCACAGAGTATGTTATAGTCGGGCTTGACCGACTTTCTTACTTGATTAGAGCTATATTTCTGCCGAACCTAGAAATTAGCTTCTTCGAAATTTCTCAAAACCGCCACCACTAAAATATTCAGCGGGCAGTTTTCACATAGTAAATGACTGTCAAATGTTCGGGATCAAAAATGCAGGAAGCTAGCGTGATTATATTTGAGCTGCCTTTACTCTTATCACATATCTCTATATAGTCGGTTGTCAAAATTTTCTAAAGAGAAACTTTTATCCAATAAAACCGGTTTTTTTTTCATCAAAGAAGGCTACATTTTCTAAATATTTAGAGATACACTATCGTTTGAGAATCTTTTCAGAGATATATATGGGTGGTATCTGGATGGGAGCTTAGTGGGATCTGGGTGGGTTTTGCGATCTGGGTGGAATCTGAATGGGTTGTGGGAAAGATCTAGATGGTAACTTCGTCAAAGTTAGGTCTTAGCTTACCCGATAAAGAAAAAACTTGATTCTTGCTCCATATTTGCGCAATTCTGTACTCAAACTATGGGAAACTTTGTTAGAAGTGAAGATGTGCCAGTTTTTGCTGTCGAGTAGTTTAGGAAATCCCAAGCGATTATGACAGCTCTGGCATGGAGACTATTAGCTTAGGTAAAAACGGGCAAAGACCGCTGATGATTTGGTAGAGATGCCAATGCAACAGTTGTACGATTAACTAGCCTCCTTTTTGATGTGTTGTGTTTCTAATTTTAAAGTTATGTGCCTCGAGTGAGCATAATATTGTAGATTTAAAATTTTGTACTTACTCTGCAGGGCTCGAGCTGGGGGCCATTGGTTTCAACACGATGGGAAGAAGGTACAAAGTATTAAAGTGCCTTAGATACAACTTATATTCAATTGAATCTATTTATCATCTGCCTAAAAACATGACACCACTTGTAATTCTTAAATTCCCTAAATAGTCTGTATAATAACGGCTTGAGGACCAAGTTTGTACAAGCTAAGTTAGCATTCCTTGAAAATTAATCTTTATTTGGGAGTGTAAGTAGTTTTTTAACCGAAAAGAAACCGCAGTTTGAGTTTATCCTAAATCCATATTTTGGGGTAACAATTTTCTTAATCCTTTGAACTGAAGAAATAGAACTCCGATTATTTTATTGGCCTTTTTATACTCTGTACCGAAGGTACATAGAGTATATTAAGTTTGTGCAAAAGTATGTAACAGGGAGAAGGAATCATCTCCGACCCTATAAAGTAAAAATCTTGATCAGCATCAACAGCCGAGTCGATATAGCCAGTCCGTCCCGTCTTCCGTCCGTCTGCCGTCCGTCTGTCCGTCCGTCTGTCCGTCCGTCTGTCCGTCCGTCTGTCCGTCTGTCCGTCCGTCCGTATGAACAAACAGATCTCGGAGATGGTAAGAGATAGAGGTTTGACATGTATGGGACAAATGTTTCTTATAGCGCAGGCAGATCAAGTTTATTTTCAATTTTTGCCACGCCCCCTTCCGCCCTCGCAATTTGGAAAAACGGATACTTTTACAGTTTTGAAGTTAGACGATTCGTACCTTCTAGAGATAGTTAGTAATTAGCAAAATGTATCGATTTGCCGAAGAAATGATAAAGATCGGATGAGCGGTTCTCAAGTTATGAGCAAAAAGTACATCACCCTCCTGTTTTTATCTCTTTTTTGGATTTTTTGATAATAATGAATTTAGTCATTAATAAACATGTTGTAGTTAAATTTATGTCTATCATGGCCCTTTCTAGATTTCCTCATCATATCCCAGCTCAAATCCCTATATACCCCTTCTGTTTATGGCAAAACATGTACAAAAAAAACACTAAAATAAAAAGTTATCAACGTAAACAATTCAAGCACTTCAACTAGTTTTGGGCGCCTCGATAGTGCTTCAGATAATAGCATGAGAATGTGGCTTTTGAGGAAAGGGGATGGATGCCTAATGAAAAGTTGTCAGCAGTATTAAAGTTGGAAAGAGACAGCAATACCACGCAAAAACGCCAAGCGACAAATTTTTATGGGCAAACTTTCAATTACCCAACTTTTTTCTTGCTTGAATTACTTTTGAAATGCTTTGGCGCACCCACTCACAGAAGTAGGGCATATGCATATATATGGGGTATATATCTGACTGTCTTTGATGTGCTGCCTGTCTGTGTGTGTGTGTGTGTGTGGCCCACCTGACCCACCAAGGACGCTGAACCATTTATAATGCCGCTGTATATTATTACTTTTCACTTTGCCGAGCAAATTTACGAGCAAGCTTTGCAATTTCTCAACTTGTTACTTAGCGCCAGCCCCACTTAAACACTTTTAACGCAAAAAAGAATAAGAGGAGCAGAGCAGACAATGGACAACTCCTTTTGCTTTCAGCGCCATTCCATAAATCATAATCTCCTGGCATAATACATAAAATATTGATGCTAAAAAGAGTTCAACAACAAACACACATGCCGGATGATAATAGCTACTAAACACCTACTTACCCGTACAGAGAGAGTTATTAAAGAGCGGAATGGAGTTTGGTTAGGGAAATGGCCGAGAAAGCAGAGCCAACATAAGCCCACTTGGCAGTTTAGTTATTTATGGCCTTCTTTTTGTGTGTGGGGTGAAATATGAATTTTTGGCTTTATTAGTTATTGTATAAGCCGTTAGTCTTAGCTTTTAATGGTTTGTAAGGACACACTCGGCGTATGAGTAATGTTCAAGTGGGAATTTTAGTTCAAACTTTAAAGCGAAAATTCTGCGTTGTTTCTCTTGTTATTTTGGCCAGCCTTTTGGCCCCAATTGTCAGCATTGTATCAAATCCACTTCAATTTGTTGGCCTGGCGACCACATCACGAATTCATGACCCTTTTGGCCCCCCACCGCCATCCATCAATCAAAAACGACACAACCACCAGCTAAAGTCGCTTTCAAAAAATTGGATTTAAACCACAAAATTGGTTTTGTACACGCAGCTTGTGCGTGATCAGCAGGCGAAACATTTTAATAATTTCAATTATTTATTAATTAACTAAACACTGACAATTTCCAACGCCCTGGCCTCTCTCCGCTTTGCCTCATCAGTGACAATTGGCAGGAGAATTACGCTTTGAACTTTCCAACTGAAAATGGGAAGGAGGTAGTCAGAGGCGAGAACAATAGTCGCACATTAAATTGAGAGGGCTGTTCGATAGGTCTTCCAATTGTTGAATTTGAAGTTGTGTTTGAATAGCCAGGGAAAGCTGAATTTTGTTGATAAAGAAATGGTATAATATGGGACACACAATCTAACGAAATTAATTTACCATATCTAATGCATCGCAGAGTCCCGGTGCTTATATGCTGTTATTTGCATTAAATTCGGTGTTCTCATTCAGTTTAAAGTAAATTTTAAATAAAATTCACTTACAGAGAAAAAAATGATTATTCTTATCAATTTTACTTCAATTAAATTTAAATTTTTTCAATTTACATTTTCGAGTGCTTAATTTAGAATAACCCACGGAAAAGGCAGGAAAAAACAAGTGAGAAAGTCGGTCAAGCCCGACTATAACATACTCTGTACCTGGAGTAGAAGCTGAATGCAATGCTGGTGCTGCGCTCATCTATAATTCTCTCTCTCTTTCTCTCCCTCTCTCTCTCTTCATTTTATTTGCTCATAACTTGAGAACCGATCATCCGGTCTTTGTCATTTCTTCGGCAAATCAATTCATTTTGCTAATTACTAACTATCTCTAGAAGGTACGAGTCGTCTATCTTCAAAACTGTAGGAGATATAACGTTTTTTCCGAATTGCGGGGGCGGCAGGGGGCGTGGCAAAAATTTAAAATAAACTTCATCTGCCTGTATAAGAAGTATAAGAAGAATTTGTACTATTCATGCCAAACCCTATCTCTTACCAGACAGAGACAGACGGACATGGCTATTTCGACTCGGCTGTTGATGCTGATCAAGAATATATATACTTTACATAGTCGGAAATGATTCCATCTCTCTGTTACATACTTTTGCACAAACTTATGTACCTTTGGTACACAGTATAAAAACCTTGGCAAGAAACTTAAAATTCGACTTCTTCCTAACTCTAATTAGGATCAGGATCATTTTAAATCTTATTTTGTGCCGTTTGCAATTTTTTCACATGAGTCTTATTTCTGATCCATAAAAGATAGGGGGAAGGAAAACTTACTTGTAAACTAGTAGTTTGTTGTTAATGGATAGTTTTGAGTTGCGGTTAATGCGGTTGCGGTTAACTTTGTTTACAGTCTTACTAATGTGATCGCTAAAAATGAGTTTATTATCGAGATTTAAGCCAAGCTATCTGACTGATTTTTCCCATTTTATTATACTCTGTACCAAAGGTACATACACAAAAAAAAAAACGCCGAGATATTTTCAATCTTTTAAATCTTGGAGTAAGCCCGGCACGAGCTTGAAAATTCAATCTCGATTTCCAGGATATTCTACACAATTCAATCTTTTAAGGATTGGTCCATTCCTTTCGAGCTTGTATCATTCCAAATGTGCTAACTACAATCCCTTTCGAGATCACATGCCCATAAATTAGAGAGCGAGAGCGAAGAAATATAAGTAGCCTCTCAGACACGCTGAAACAAACATTGGGTATGGTGGTGTGCGATGAGATGCCGTTCCATTCCTGTTCAGTGCGAATGGTCCTGTGTTCGAGTCCCAGTGGAGTCAAAAATTTTTATATTCATTTCTTTGTTTTTTCAGAAATCTTAATTAACCAAAACTGATGTGAGTGGTCTTTGAAGTGTATGAGGATGTCCTATGGAAAATGGCATGGCGGAGGAAAAGAAGAATAGTAATCTATCCTGAGATCAAATCAATCTTACATATCGAGCATAAGTGAATCTAGAATAGGCATAAAATGATCCAGTTTTGGGATTGAATTGTGCTCGAATTTTTTGCACAACTCAATCTTTCATAGGATTACCCCGGGATATATGTAATCCTTCTTAGGATTAAAAAAGTCGGATCAACTCAATCTATTTTCAGATCGGGTCAATCATACCCGGGATTACGTTGTTTTCATTACCGCTTGGGATTGATTTGATCCCATATGGATTGATTTTTTTTTTGAGTGTAGAGTATATTAAGTTTGTGCAAAAGTATGTAACAGGGAGAAGGAATCATTTCCGACTATATAAAGTATATATATTCTTGATCAGCATCAACAGCCGAGTCGATAAAGCCATGTCCGTCTGTCCGTCCATCCGTCTGTCCGTCCGTCCGTCTGTCCGTCCGTCCGTATGAACAAACAGATCTCTGGTTCGATTCGTACCTTTTAAATATAGTTAGTAGTTAGCAAAATGTATCGATTTGCCAAAGTAATGATAGAGATCGGATGAGAGGTATTCAAGTTATAAGCAAAAAAGTACGTCACCCACCCAGAACCCCCTCCCACCCTATTACAACTAACACTGCACAATCTCAAAGAGAGAAAAGAGAGTGAGAGTAAGAGAGAGAGATAAAGAGAGCCATTTAAATAGACATAGAAGTATCTTTCCGATAGAAAACTTTGGACTAGTTTGGTTAAGTACGTTGGGGTATTGCAAGAATTAGCTAGTGGAGCATTATCCGTTATAGTCTTATCTGAATAAAATTGATATGAAAAAATGTGGAAATTACTGTCAATTCATATAAATTAAGAAGAGAAACGAAAAAAGCCGATATCACCCACAGACACTATGGCCTTTGTGATGTCAAATAACGGTTAAAAAAGGGGAATGCGTTTTGGGAAGGGGTGTGGGTTTTGAGGAGTCAAAAAAAAAAACACCTGGTTCAATCGTGGCAAATTTGCCAGAATGCCCAGTTCTTTAAAGAATGGTTTATCCAAAATGAATGTGAGGCTGTAGCAAACAAGTAAGAGCTTTGCAGTCCAGTAGCCCGACTCCAAAATACCCTGTACAACGTTATATGTAAAAATTTTTTATCTCCCACATTATTGTAGCTAGATGGTTCGTTATTGCTAGAGACATTAAGTTATAAATGATAAAGATAAATGATAGAATGATAAAGAATGGCTTGCTGGGTCACAGCAGTGGCGCCATCTACTGGTCTGCTTTGATGTAAAAGCCAGGTACAAGGTCTCATTGTCGTTCAGCTCAAGTTCTGATTTCACGCTGTAGTCAGAAAGTCCTGCCTGTAATTTATTTTTGTGCCAGCGTTGCTCTTCCTGAAAGACGCTAGATCAGTTCGGTCGACGGAACGAGAGCTGTGTCTGATTACTGAGCGCTATTTGGTAGGCTAACATTGCTCTCCCTCCGGAGCCAGATTTTAAAGTTATCTTTCCTACTTTATGCTTTAAGAAATTTCAGTTTCTGGAGCTTAACTGCGCTTCTCGTTGCCTTATACTCCGGGAAACTGTCTACTGGCTTAGAATTGCTTATAGGGTTGCAATAATCCTATCATGTAAATTTTAATTTGGCTATACAACTTTAAAGGGGCCAAAACAAGCTTCTCCAAATAACCGTTGGTCCACATACTGACACATCCTATCATACCCAGTCAAATAAGATGGTCACATCAGAAACCTTTGAGAAAAATTTGATTGGAAAAGTGGACAGCTGGAGAAGTTATTGTCTTGTAGGTTTGATGAGCTTCATATCTGCCTCTTTGCTGCATATCCAGTTTCGGACACTGCAAAATCTAAGATTATTTGACACGAAGCAGATAAGAAATCGGCCCTAAATTATGTACAATACTGACCTCTACACAAAAATCTATTTGTATTTAAATTTTGAAGAATTTTGCTTTTAGAATCGAGCTAAATTCGTTCTCAATTTGGCTTTTTTGTCTATACCATCAGTTGACTCATCGTCAGCGGTTGGTTAAGAGAGGCAGGTGGAGAATCTTATTACACATTGAATGAATCTTCGTCCTTGTTTTGGTAAGTGCCAATAGTGTTCAAGGTATTCCGATTGAATACAACATCATAACCGTGAGCAGTGTAAACTATTAACTTAATAATATACTCTGTCTTATGCTGCGCTCTGACAGAGAGAGAGAGAGAGAAAGAGAGGAAGAGTTAATTGTCACATAAGTAGTTAAAGCTGTTCTACTGATGTCCTCAACGAATCTCTAAACCTTCCCGAACAAATTGAAAAGAGAGAAAGTTCTAGAGCAGCGTTTGTCAAGAAGAGCGAGGCATAAAAGTGAGAGAGTATTGTTGTGCGAACATAAAGCGACTTCTATCAGCTCTGAACGACTTCATTCATTTAATAAAGCCGCGGCAGGCGTTTATTTTCCAAATACATGGCAAAAGGTCTTCTCCATAAGCTCTTCTGAAAGGAAAACCGGGTACGAAATAGTTCCTCACCTGAAACTGACTACTCACCGACTGCTCAAGCTGCCCTCGTAGCTGGCCGTCAGACAAGCGTTGGATTTAGATGGATTGTTTCACAGCCTGATTGGTGTGAAAGGTGAGGTGAAATTAATTAATAACAAACACGCAAAATGCTAAACAACAAACAAAAATCAAGCAATTGGCCCCCGTTTTCACACTTTGACTTGCGTTAATTGTCGCCCAGGTGTTTTATTTCCCCCCGCCTGTTCCCCCATCTAATAAATGTCGAAAAGTGACAGGCGACAGATGACAGATATCTGGAAATGTATTTCATTTCATTTGGTTGTTTACTAAGCTGGTGCTTAAAAAAAATTAATTAACATTTTGTTTGATAACCATTTAGGCTAACGGTGCGTATGATTAATATGGCACTCCACTGACCTAGCACGTGTTTGGCATTTGCTCGCTTTTTTTTCGTTCACTTTAAATTCAACTACAAATGCCACGCCCACCAGCTGCCACATAAATCTGCCAAGTGTCACATAAAATTTCCGCACATGCACGGAATCAAAAATGAGACGGGCGCGAGGACGAAGGATGGGCTTGTGCAATAAGTTATCAAAGTTAATAATTCTTAATGTTAGTGCATAAATAAGACGGAGACAAACCATATCAAGACTTGTCACAGCCAGAGATCCAGAAGGAAATTTCAAAATTTATGCAAAAGGCAACAGCAACAGAAGAAAATACTGACTGAAGGCTAATTTGCATAAAGAAATCGGCAAACGAAACGAAGCGCGCCTGTCCCGTCCCTCCCTCCCGCCGCCAACGTCTTTCTTACTGCGTGTGCTCAGTGGCCCGGCAAAAGTGTTCATGCTGACATCGCGACATAAAAATATATATATTTGTATATATGAACGTGTATAACATATATCTACAAATGTTTCCCTTTTTTTTTGCTTTTTTATTTATTTATTTGGCAGGACTTTTGGCTAATAGCGCCTCGCCTGTTTGTCCCTGACAGCCGCCTACTGCTTGGTCCTCTTAAGTTTTGCTTTGGGCCTTTTTTTTTTGTTTCACCCTTCTTGGGTTTCAGTTTCATGTTTTGGTTTTGTTTTCTATATTCAATAACATTCATTTTAATGGCAGATGAATAACTTATGTGATATAACCTTTTTGCCATGATTTACCAGACACACGCAAGTGTTTTCGTTGGAAACGGTAAAAAACTCAAGTTTTGAAATGGGTTAATTAGGGGAAGATGTTGGGATTAATGAACATTTTTAGTTTAATGGAAATTTCAAAGGTCTAGTCTTGACATTTTTTTAGAGTGACCTTTAATCTACCATGGAGTGAGAGCGAACAGCTGACTAGTATCTGAAAGAAGCGTTGTAGACTGCACCGTGGTGGAATTAATAAGGTGAAGCTACACTGTACTCTTTCTGTTTGATGCCATCTCTTTCTATCGAATTGCTCAAGCAGTTAAAACCGGCAGCTCAATTCCAAATTTATTATTCGTAGAAAAATGTTGCCTTGATCTATTAACCATAGATTTCCTTTATATCGACCGCGCTCTCAAACAACGGTTTCTCTCTGTGCTTTTATTATCGCGAACAGTTCTGACACGAAATTCTTAAACAACTTAGACCGATTTGAAAAATCATAGAACAGTAACTAAAACCGTAACCGAAACCATACCCTTAAACGGCTACAAACACTTTAAAACTTTTAACCAAAGACGAAAAAAATAATTTTCGTTTTACCGGAACCTTATAATTTTTATGTGGAATCTAATGAGTAGGTTAATTTTTGTTTTTAATAAACTAGTAAAATTTGTGTAAGTAAAAATTGTATTTATTTACTGCTTATTTATTGGACGAGAAAAAAAACAAAGCAGCTAACCAGAATCCTTACCTTCCATATCTTTCCTTATATTTGTTAATACACTGTCAATTTATTTGAATGAAAGCGTAAGCATTCACACATATTGTTGTTGTTTAAGCAATCACGCTTTGCAAGTTAGGCTGCCTTTACATATCAGGTATTTGATACATGAAAGTCGAGTAGACCTGCCTTAAGTTCATTCATTTCCTGGTCTCTTAAAATGCTGTCCTACTCTCTTCGACTGAATGTGAATATGTTAAAGGAAAATAGTTTAGGAACGCCGTCATCTTGACAGCGAGGCGCCTGTAACTTGACCAGTCGCGCTGTGATCTTGGCACTGGACGAAAGAGAGGAATGAACAATTTTTATTCGTGTTTCGCTTTTAATTTCTGTTCTATGCCCAAGCAAATAAAAACCAGAAGCTTAGAAAAGCTGCTAAGACCTCGACATTTTCTGTCTATACGTACAAATGATTTCTCAGCTTCCAGTGGCAATTTCTCTGCTCGCACTGCCGACCCCTTCTATCAAATTTCCATTTAGCCAACCACCAATTATGTAACCAAAACTGTCATTGTTTTTATTTGCAAATAAATTCAATTAAAAATTAAACGCGCACAATTATTGTTTAAGTACAACTTTTTAAATTAAATGCAAACCAAAACCAAGTGTCGAGGGGTTGAGGAGCTGGGCCAATTTTATTTTAATTAAATTATCTGGCGCATCAACCAGTTGAGCATTGAATTGTCTGACTTTGGATAAAAGTTGAGCCAGGTGCAAGGGCAAAAATTTTAATTGTTGTTGCGCAAAAGTTTTTGCCAATGCAATTAAATGCAATGACAACTTGACTAAGAGAGGCTAATCAATTAGGTGGCCACTGGCAACGAAGGCTTCTTCTCCTTCTCCTTCTCATTCGCCTCCAATTCCAATTAAAGCCAGCTAATTTATTTGAGGATGACCAAAAAATCAATATTTGCTTTGAGAACGGTCCATGATTTGGTTATTTATGCGTCAAAATAGCTGAAGTAACAGAAAGATGAGCATCCCTTTTATTTTTGCTAATGAGATTTTATTATTTTGCCCACGTAAGGGGAATGTATTTGATTATGAAACAGATTTAAGCCGCATAACATAAAAGCACCACTGCAGCAGCTACCATTCTAATAGAAGAGTAAACTTCATTTGATTCGCTTGTCGATTTCGATGACTGTTTTGTAGTCTTTGGCTTTTTTTTTTTTTTAAAATGTTCTTTTCCGGTGTTTGTGATCCAAGTTCTGGTACCATTCTTCTGTGGGTCTTCATAAGTGTATGTCTGTACACCGTTCACAAACCATATGACATTGACCGGATTTACTATACCGCGTTCTTCGCACCAAATTTTATTGGGGTTGTCGCAATTTAATTTCGCAAAACACATACGGTGCTCGCTATTGAACACATAGGCCATTTTTTCCCATGTTTTCTTGTACCGTTCATGTTCTTTGCTTGGTAGGTAGAAGTAGACAAGAAAATTTCCACTAGCTATGTCATCATCAAAGGTATTCGTATTCAATACATTGGTAGTGTTAAATTGGCAAACGAATTCTGCTGATATTGATGCCAGAAAGAGGGTCAAGATAATCCAAAAAAACATATTAAATTTTAAGCAAAAAGTTGTGTAAAAAATTGTTGATATTTTTATACTTGACTCAGTGAGGAACTAAATCGTAATAAAATCAAGTTTGAAAAAGCGTTTGAAATGTTTTTTACAAACTACTGTGATCAAAATCAGAGATTAAAACCGAAACGAATAAAGGTTTGGGTTACGGTTATTGTTTTGTCTGATATTTATTACGGTTGTGCATCCACTGTAATATCACATATGTATAAATAAAGATGAAAAGGGTAAAGATGTTGGTTAGCTGCACTCGCTCTTTCTAGTTCGCTCTCTCTGCAAGTAAAATGTTCATTGTGCAAACCTCAAATCAATTTACGTCAGAGCAGGCCATGCGTAACTGAGTGTCAGAGAGAGATTTGCATATATTTCTGTCCTCTCTATTTTGCTTGTCTTGGGCTAGACCAATGCCGGCCAGCCATAGCTACCAGGGGCCGAAGTCACGCATGTTTTTAGGCAAACGCAAGCCGAACTTATGGTAGTGTGAATCGGTGAGCACTGGTCTGATCATTTTAGTTGGACTGAAATACGATTTCAGCTTCACGTGACGCTGACGACAATCATATTTGTGTTGTTGTTTTAGCGGAGCGGAGGGGGAAAAGTGGGTGGAAAGAGGAGGAAAGTGGAGTTGACTCAACAGAGACTTGACAGTGACTAAATAGTGTCTAAACAGTGACTTAACGGTGACTTAACCGTGAGTATACACTGACTTGACTTAAAAGTGACTAAACTGTGACGTAAAAGTGACTAACCAGTGATTAAACGGTGACTTGACAGTGACTAACCAGTGACTAAACAGTGACTTATCAGTGACTTGACAGTGACTTGATATGACAACAGTAACTTAACAAAGACATGACTAAAAAGTGACTTGAGAGTGACTAAACAGTGACTTGATAGTAACTTGAAAGTGACTTGATAGTGAATTGACAGTGACTTAACAGTGACTAAAAGATGAACTGACTTAACAGTGACTTGACTTGACTTGTTAGTTGCAGCGGCCGAGACCGTCAAACGGTTGTGATGCAAGCATCGGGCCAATAAAGAAGAAGAAGACTTGACTTGTTCAGTTGTTAACAGTGACTAAAAGGTGAATTGACTGTGACTTAACAGTGACTAAATAAAGACTTGACAGTGACTAGTCAATGTATAAACGGTGACAAAACAGTGACTAAATAGTGAATTAACGGTGACTTGACAGTGATTTAAATGTGACCATACACTGACTTGACTTGACTTAACAGTGGCTTGACTAAAAAGTGATTTAAATGTGACCAAACTGTGACTTAACAGTGACTAAACAGTGCCTTATCAGTGACTTGACTGTGACTTAACAGTGACTTGACTTGACTTGTTCAACTAAACAGTATTTTGACAGTGATAACAGAATTACAATAAAGAAGAAAAAACACAGCAGTCAATGATGATGTTTCTAAATATCCTTTTCACATTTTTCAGCTCCTTTGGATGAAGAACAAAGGTCAATGAAATATTTTAGCGAGCGAGTATCATTGTAGCAAAAATCTTATGTGGCTATGTGGGCTATTTAAGCCACCTTAATTTATTAGTTTCAGATCAAGTTTTAGTTCGGTTTATTGCAGTGGTGTGTGTTGCCGTTAAGAATGAATGTCACAATAGCAGAAGGATAATAGTGTTTGAGTGAGTTAGGTTGCTTAAAATTTTTAGCTCGATATCAATTCATCAGAGAGTAAGATAATCTCAAGTGCTTTGGCTCTTTGGTCTGATGGAAAGCCCTGACACATATCTAAGTAGGCGAGAGAACAAGTGTCTACACAAGTATTCTGCTTAGTTTACAAAACCAATCCACTGACTTAATGTCTCCTTTTCTTTCGGATCAAAAGCCTTTTGAAGATCTGAAATATCTGAAAATTACTTCAACATGAGGAAGACTGTAGACTTGTCGACTTCATCCTCTTCTCCGCTAATTAAACACACTTTGAACTTTTCTCTAATCTGCAAAAAGATGCTCCAGCAAGAAGTTAAGACCAAGTGCCTAGAGATTTACCAATCGAACATTTCGGTAATGCCAATCGCTTCAAAGAAAGAACTGGTCCGTATTCTCTTATCTTTACTTAACAAGCAAATTAACGATTCGACGGTCACGAGGAGAGGCAGGGCGATACCTTATCGTGTGAACATCTACCTCGGGACGACGATATCCAGCTACAACTTTAGACTGGAAGTCTGACAAAGATTTGCGCACTTGCAAACCAAGTGCAGAGACCTCACGCGAAGAACGAAAATAGCCAATTAAGAAGACGAAGAAGAAGTTTCTTTGTTGGATTCTTTGTTCATCAATATTTGCGTGTTGAGTAGAGCAATCCATAGCCTCTAGAACGGAACACTGTTTAACGATATTTGATACTTTATTGTTTTGTAAGTAAATTTAGTAAGGTCAAACCCAAATGGAAGGACACAAATCATTTGAATAGCACAGCTGCCACAGTTACAAGAGTAATTGACAAGTAAGCTTCGTTTTTCCAGCCTGTTGATGGTTTGTTTTCAGTAGTCGACGATTTACCATTAAGTTTTAGCATATCTTTGATGAACTTTTTTAAATCAGTTTTGGATCGATCGCCTTGATAAGTTTGTGTTTTATTACCGTCCTCACACCAAATGATGGTGGGCACCTTATCTACGTTGAATTCATTACACCATTTAGGTTGTTCACAATTATATTCTGCAAAACAAACATTCTTTTCCTCTGAGAAGTCTGCGGCGAGTTCTTTCCATATTATCTTGAACTCTATGCACATTGAACACCATGGGTAATAGAATTTGATAACAAAACTTCCATTGGCTATGCAATTCTGAAAGTCATCCTTTTCCAAGGTATTGACAGAGCCAAACTCGCAAACTGGATCCGATTGTACTGATTTAGATACCAGAAACAAGGTCAAGATAATTAAAAGTAACATTTTAAATTTTTTTGTACTGAAAGGTTGAATATAGAATAATATGGTGTTTGACAGTTAACAGTAGGTTGAAGTAAATCGTTTTGAAAACATGTTGGAAGAAGTATCTGAACATTCTACGATGGTAAAATTAACAAGGTTAAGTCTTTAGAAATTTAGCAGGCGATAACCATGGGGTAACAGTTGATATGATCTTTAAAATCTTTAAAAGCGTTGGTAAAACGGCTGTAGTTTGGAGAGAGCTATATTGTCCTCTCCTCTGATCTAGAGAGCGTAAGAGAAAGCGATCAACTGATCATTTTCTGACAGAAGCGGAGTCCACTGAGTAAATTTTTGTATCTAATACTTATTGCTCCATGATGTGAGAGTGCGCTACATCTAGGCTGTAGGGCGGCTGCGGAAGCGTTGGGGTGTCGGCCTTGGCACACTAGCACTTTTGGGACCATCTTCGGGCACAACTTTCGCTTGTTCAAATGCTCCGTCACAATGTCATAAATCACAGAACTTGGTAAATTTAACATCTGGGCAATTAAATGAATACGTAGTCTACGGTTCGAGTTCACAACTTTGCGCACGGTCTTCTTCAGCGACCTCTTTACGGCCCTCCAAGGAATATTAGAATATTATTGCAGACCGAATGACCTTACTGTGTATTCAGCAATTTTTTGCTCCGATAAATCGATAGCGGGTCAAACAACAGTCGATGGTTGGCCAAATGCAAAACTATCGATAGTGTTATCGATGTTGTCATAACACTCAGAAAAAGATTTTCCTTAAACTTTAGGAAAATGAATTTTATTACCTAAAATATGTAACGACCTATTTTCGTGGCACGGGCGTAGCTCACCATTGTCAGGATCCGTCACAGAAATTATTTGTTCCCTCGTTTGCTGGAATCGTTCACCCGCCCAAATGAATAGAAGGCGTGTTGTTCGTTATTCTTGGCTTATTTATTAAAGTTAATCTCAGAGGGTGTACTTGGTCCCTGAGCTGGAGTGTTCGTGTGCCGTGGTTCTTCTATAACGGATGCAGTGCGTCGCTCGGAGGATCGGGCCGTGGCAGCCACCCCAGTGACCGGGAGTCGTTCCAAGCCTCGCTTTGTTGGAACGCGCCTACCCGTGTCGTGGATGTACCCTACCAGATGCAGTGCGTCAATCTTGTTTTGTTGGACACACCAAGGGAGTCGATTCGGAAACCGCACACCCTGTGGCTCCCCACCGCCTATTCGGAAACCGCGGTGCTATTCAATCGGGAATCTCGTCCAGACACAGATGCCGATTCGGAAACCGCACTACTGATCCCTTTGGTTGAGATAGTTGGTACTTACTTGTTGAACTGCTGCTCCAAGATGTTGACTCGACCGAAGCCGCGGACTCACTGTTAAGTGTAGGCGGCTGGCGGCGCACCGTGGGAGTGCTCGCAGCTGATCGTGACCGCGTGCGCGATATCGATAACGATGGCTCGTGTGATCAGCTGGCTGCCTATCGGTAGCTATTGGCGATCGATAGATGGCGCTTTTAAATGTGCGCGCGTGTTTGAATATTTTATTTAACTCATTCTAACGCAAATAAAAAAAAAATTTAATTTTATTTTGGATCAGGTATGAGGGCCAACATTAAGTTTAATAAAGTATTAAACAAATTAGAATATTCCCTTAACCAAAACTTCCATTTACATCACACGATTTACCTTCAAAATTTGTTAAGTGAGCTTTACATGTATCGGACAGATTAGACGTCTATATCAAATGGCTGCCATTGGAAGATACTCTAATACTTCTGCTCCTTCTCCTCCAATTTAAAAATTAAGCCACGTCAACACATAGCACGAAGAACCAAAAAGATGAGCATTCCTTTTATTTTTGGTAATGTAAATTTTATTGTTTACAGCAAATTTTGTTAGGAAGGAAAAGAGCAACAGATCGTTTGATTTAAGCCAAGTTACTTAAAATCGCAGCTGCCACAGTTACCATAATAATTGATAAGTAAACTTCGTTTGATAGGGAGGCACCGCCTTTCGAACCAAGTTGACTACTTTCAGTCGTTGTTTGAAAATGTTTCGCTTTAATATCTTTGATCCATTCTTTGACTTCAGTTCTAGATTCCACGCCAGCATACATGAAGCTTGGTTTACCGTCCACAAACCATGTGATGGTAGGAAACTTCTCTAGATTGAATGGTTCACACAATTTATCAGTAGCTGATTCGCAACTATATGCCATAAAACAGATACTGTGGTCCACTGCCAGATCCGCGGCGATATCTGGAAATCTATCCCTGAAGAATTCATACCTCCAATCATTTGATAGGTAGAAGTAGACAAGATAATGCCCATTGGCTATGTCCTGCTCAAAGGTATCCGCTTTCAATTCCTTGACAGTGCCAAATTCACAATTTGGATTGTCTTCTTGTGCTGATATTGATGCCAGAAAGAGGGTCAAGATAATCCAAAAAAACATTTTAGAATTTTGTGCTAAATTTGTGTAGAGAATAATAAAATTTGTGATACTAACTGTATGCGAAAGTAAATCGTTATGAAAACAAGTTGAAAATATCATCTGAAATGATTTCTACAAGCTACTGTGATCAAAATATTAATTTGTTTACCTAATTCTATCAGGGTGCGTAACTGTAAGTATACATAAAAAAACAAGTAAGAAAGTCGGTCAAGCCCGACTATAACATACTCTGTACCTGGAGTAGGAGCTGAATGCAGTGCTGCTGCTGTGTCTCTCTCTATCTCTATCTCTATCTCAGTCTCTTTCTCTCTCTCTTTCGCTCTCTCTCTCTCTAAGATTGTGCGGTGTTAGTTGTTTATTGATGATTTCATGTAAAAGTGTAACCGCGGCTGTGCCCTAAATGGTTCATACTCATGGTCCAATTTTGGCATACTCCCTCCAACATATCGGCCGGTATTTTAACTTCAACCTTTCAATTGGGCCATTGTTTCGCGTACTGTGTGGCATGTGGCACCGTCTTGTTGAAAACACATTTCAGCCAAGTCCAGGTTTTTCATTATTGTCATCTTTATAAAAGTACGGTCCAACGATGCCAGCGGACCATTATCCACAACAAACATTGCATTTTTCTGGATGCATTGGCAGTTCTGGCAATGCTTCTGGATGTTCAATTTAGTTTGTTCATGTGTCGATTTAATCAGAAATAAGACAAAGCTCGGGCTTAACACAATTTGCCGATAAAAGAAAGTGAATCTTCATCCAACCTAGCCAGCTCCCAAAAGTTAGGCTTTGTTTTAAATGGTTTTATACCAAAAAATTCTGCAAAATGAGCCACGATCTTGAGCTCACTCAACAAATAGCTGGAGGAAAACAAAAATTTTTGGTAATGTAAATTTTATTGTTTACAGCAAATTTTGTTAGGAAGGATTTAAGCCAAGTTACATAATATCGCAGCTGCCACAGTTACCATAATAATTGATAAGTAAGCTTTGTTTGATAAGGAGGCTTCGCTTCTCGAACGAGATCGACTTCTTCGAGTCGTCGTTGTCTTAAACATTTTTTCCTTAGTTTCTTTGATCCATTTTTTGACTTGAGTTCTGGATTCTCCGCCCATATAAATGGATTCTGGCATACCATCCACAAACCAACGGATTTCAGGCAACTGCTCAAAAGATAATACTTCACACAATCTATCATTATTAGGTGGATCGCAACAATGTGTCACAAAACAGATACTATGGTCCTCAGCGAGATCCTTGGCGACCTCTGCCCATTTATCCTTGAACCTTTTATAACTATTACTAATTTGTTTGTAGAAGTAGACGAGATAATGCCCATTAGCTATATCACTCCTAAAGGTATCCCCTTTCAATTCCTTGACAGTGCCAAATTCGCAATTAGGATTGTCTTCTTGTGCTGATATTGATGCCAGAAGGAGGGTTAAAATAATCCAAAAAAACATTTTTGAATTTTATGCTAAATTTGTGTAGAGAAAAAAAGAATTTTTGATACTAACTGTATGAGGAAGTAAATCGTTATGAAAAAAAGGTTTAAGAAGCACCTGAAATGATTTCTACAAGCTACTGTGATCAAAATATTAATTTGTTTACCTAATTCTATCAGGGTGCGTAACTGATATGACTTATTAAAATTATTTTAAAAATAGAACAATAGCCAAAAACGAAGGCTGCCCATTGACTTCATCCAAAGGTTACTACAAGAAGCCCTAAGTCTTTCGGCTCCAGCGATCAGATTTTGACATGCTTTCAATGCCTTTGGCATGCTTCAATGTAAGTATACATAAAAAAAATATATTCGTTCAAATTGTAACGAAATCATGAACTTCTGTTGCTGATAGTCTACTAAAAACGCTTTCTCGATATTTGTAACCATTTTGTTCTTAAACTAATGTAAAACTAGAACGATTAATTTGAGTACGAACGCTGTTGAAAAAAAATTTACTTGTTCCTGAATTTTCAAGAATTTTGCTCTTGGAATCGAGCTAAATTCGTTCTCATTGTGGTTCTGTAGGCTAGCGGAGTGAGGAAACGCAAACTTTGAGAGAATAACGTTACACGCGATCTCTCCGAGAGACAGAAAGCGTTTGCGCAGTTTGTCGTTGGCCATTAATGCTTTTAATGTTGAACATTAAGATTGTGCAAAAGTATCTAGTGTTTGGAATTTGAACACTTCATAATTTTACTTAAAAAACGTCAAATGTCATTCGAAAAGCGTATTTATAACAAAAATTTCTTAAACGTAAAAAAACTGTGTTTGCGAGGAGTAGTGTTAATATAGGATTACGGGAAATTTGGTCGAGCACAGTGGCGCCACCGACGGTCAAAACGTGCAAGCTTACTCTGTGGCGCAATCGACGGTCAAAACGGACTTAAAAATTTTAAGACTGTGGCGCCATTGCTTGTCGAAAAGACGCTGGAAATTGGAACTTAAAAAAAACGGAAAATTTTGAGAAAAGTAATTTCAAAGTTTATTGTTTTGCCTATTTAAGTAAATTTGGTTAGGAAAGAAAATTTAATTCATTTGATTTACGCCGTGTAACATAATAGAACAGCTGCCACGGTTACCATAATAGTCGACAAGTAAGCTTCGTTTGATAAGGAGGCTTCGTTTTTCAAAACCGATGGAATTTTTTCAGTCGTTGTTCTAATATTTTCATTTATCATGTCTCTGATAAATTTTTTGACATCCGCTTTAGTTGGTTCGCCATTATAAGTGTTTATCCTTTTACCGTCCTTAAACCATATGATTGTAGGCGTCTTCTCTACATTGAATTCTTCACACCATTTTTTATTCTTACGATTGCATTCATAATCCGCAAGAAAGAAACTATCATAATTCATAAAATCAGCGGTGAGATCTTCCCAAATTCTCCTGAAGCCTGAGTGCTCAGCAGTGCTTGGTTCGTAGAAGTAGATAACCATATTTCCATTAGCTGTGACACTCTCAAAGTCTTCCGCTGTGATGTGTTTGATATAGCCATGTTGTGCGGATGTTGATACTAGAAACAGGGTCAAGATAATCCAAAAAAACATTTTTAATTTTGTGCGAAAAGTTGTGTAGAGAATAAGAAAATTTTTGATACTAACTGTATGGGGAAGTAAATCGAAATGAAATTAAGTGTGAATAAGCATTTGAAATGATTTCTTCATGCCACTGTGATCAAAATATTAAATATTTTTGAATACAGAACAATGGATTGATATTGCCAGTACGTTAAAATAAATCATTTTGAAAACAAAAGCTAATACACTCTACGGTGGTATAGTTAACAATGTTAAGTCTTTGGAAATTCACCATGCGAGGGCGTCAAAGTGAAACATTATATCATTATATATATTATATATATTTTTGAATAGTAATTATCTTTAAATTATATTTAAAATGGATAATGAAGAGCAAGGTATGTTTAATATTAATCCCAAGTAAAAATTGTTTAATATGTGTTATTTGTTGCTTATGTGTCTTGTGTTGTTAAACCGATTTATGTTGAAAAGTTTAACCCAGTGTTCGTGAATTTTGGAGGAGAACTAGTTCCCTGAAAGGTAAATATGTCTCGATTTGAATAAAAATATACAGTTTAAGAGAATAATAATTATTATTGCGCAAATTTGCGCGTTTTCCGGAACATTGAATGTATTGCAGCTACTTTTGTCTTCAGCAATTTTCAGTTGCTCGAAGCATGGAGCAACGAGAGGACAGAAGAGGCTATATCTGAGCAAGTCGGATTGGATGATGATGACCTAAACACGAGAGCCAAATTAATCAAATAGCCAAAAGTTTTCACAATTACGTGCGAAATTATTTGCCAAAATGTGGCCGAAATTTTTCTAATTTTAAAATGAAGCACTCACAGTGGCTTTCGTTGGAATCGTCGATTGAACTGGGTCCTTAAAGACATGCTACAAATGTTTAAATTAAAATGGGACGTCCCCATCTAGGGTATTCAGAAGCAGGGTCTTGATTGAAGATTTGGCAATAAATAATCCCCCACCTCTTCTGCTACACGCGGCAGCAGTTTCAGCAAAGAAATCCAACCATAAGGATACGTTAATAATGCTCAGGAAATGTATGCAAGACGAAGAAAGTCCCAGCTATATAAAAAGAACGAGCGCGTAATTAAAAGTCGGCTCTAACCGACTTCGATATACTCGTTACGAATGAAAAACAAGTTTAACAGTGTTCCTGCGTTCCTTATGGTGACCATCCGAAAAGTATGCAATTTTTTTTTTTTTTTTTAGCGGTGGGCCTTGGTTTACTTTTTTGCTCATAACTTCAAAGCCGTTCATCCGAACTTTATTATTTTTTCGGCAAAACTATTCATTTTGCTAATTACCTTCTTTAGAAGGAACGAATTGTCTATCTTCAAAACTGTAAGAAATAAAACGTTTTTAGAGCGAAGCTCTTTTACGGACGTCACACTGGGGGAGTGCAGGGACATGGTGGGGATCAGGTGAAGATTTGGTGAGAATCTGGCGGGGATTTGGTGCTGATCTGGTGGGTTTTTTTTGTGATGTGGTGGGGAACTGCTGTTTATATGGTAGGAACCTAGTGAGCTCTGGTTTAGATCTGGTGTGGATCAGGTAGGGATCTAGTGGGAATCTGATGGGAACCAGGTGGGGATCAGGTGGAGATCTGATAGGGATCTGGAGAGGATCTGGTGGGCCTCTGGTGGAGATCTGATGGGATCTGGTGGGGATCAGGTGGGGATCTGGTGGGGATCTGGAGGGGATCAGGTAGTGATCTAGTGGGGATCTAGGAGGGTTCAGGTGGTGATCTGGTTGGGATCTAGTGGGGATCTGGTGGAGATCTGCTGGGGATCTGCTGGGGATCAGGTAGTGATCTGGTGGAGATCTGATGGGGTTCTGGGGGAGATTAAGTGGGGATCTGGTGAGCTCTATTTGGGATATGGGGGGCTCTACTGGGGATCGTGTGGGGATCTGGAGTTGGTCGGGTGGGGATATGGTGGGTATACAGGGAGTGGGGGTACAAAGAGTGGCTGCATTAAGGGCAAGTTGTGAATTCTGTGCTGAAAACTATAATGCTTTTTGTTTGACAGTGCCTTTAAAGTGATTTAACAGGGACTTAACAGTGACTTAACAGTTCCTTAAAGCGACTTAACAGTGACTTTACAGTGATTTGAGAGCGGCGTGGCAAAAATTGAAAATAAACTTGATCTGCCTGCAAGTATAAGAAGCATTTGTCCCATACATGGCAATCCTCTATCTCTTACCATCTCTAAGATCTGTTTGTTCATACGGACGGACGGACAGACAGACAGACAGACGGACGGACGGACAGACGGACATGGCTATATCGACTCGGCTGTTGATGCTAAACAAGAACATATATACTTTATATGGTCGGAAATGATTCCTTCTCCCTGTTACATACTTTTGCACAAACTTAATATACTCTATGTACCTTTGGTACAGAGTATAAAAAGTTATGTATTTCAGGATTTTCTGGAGCGCTTGATCTTGACCCGTCAATGTACCCGTATTTGGGTCGATTGATCTAACCATTGTCATCTATCAAATCTGAATGATTCGTAAAACTCATTAAACTTTGCAAATTTCGGGAAATATCTAAGCTCAAATGAAAATTTCGGAAATTACGGGATTTTGTTGACTGCTGGAGAAGACAATTATCTTAGGTCATATGAAAAATTGGCAAGTTTTGCGATTCTTTTATCATCAATAAAACCTTTAATTGAAAAAATAACAAATTTAGTTCAATCCATGCCACTAATTTACCAACGCTTAAGCTTTCATAAATATTCTAATAAAATTTAGCAAATCCTCTTTTGCGTCTTTAATTAACATTTATCAAATCTTCATAATAATTTTAGGTCTCATACAAATTTTGCAAATTTAGCCTATGTTTAAGTCCAGGTTATCAACTATCTATTTGCCAAGTTTTATCCGAATACTTTCTTTTACTTTGTGCGTGAGAGCGCATTCAACTATCAACTATCTGAGTGCCAAATTTCATCCTAGGTAAGAAACGGGCATTTATAATATTAGTTAGATATAATACAATTCACCTTTTATATTGATCACAGTAGCATGTAGAAATCATTTCAACTTGATTCCATAACGATTTACTTTCTCATACAGTTAGTATCACAAATTCTCCTATTCTCTACACAACTTTTTGGACAAAATTTAAAATGTTTTTTTGGATTATCTTTACCCTGTTTCTGGTATCAATATCAGCAAAATCCAACGAAAAATTCAATTGCTTACTTGGCACTGTCAACGAATTGGATGTGAATAGCATTGAGAATGCCATTAATAATGACCAATATGTTATTTACTTCTACCATCCAAATACTGACGAACATGATGAATTCAATCATCAATGGAATAGAATCCCACAGAAGCTCACAGAACAGAAAGAAACCATATGTTTGGGGAGATATGAGTGCGGCGGAGCTAATCAAAAATGGTGTGATGAATACAATGCACACAAGACTCCCACCATCATAGCATTTCGGAACGGTAAAAGGACCCGCACTTATGAGGGCAGGCCAGAACAAGCAGATGTACAAGACTTCATTCAAAAAGTGATGTTTGATAATGCTATAGCGGCTGCATTTGAACAGACAACTGAAGAAAGTGTAACAACTCTGGAGACAAGCGAAGCTTACTTATCGAACAAAGCTTACTTATCAATTATTATGGTAACTGTGGCAGCTGTGCTGTTATGTAACTTGGCTTAAATCCAATGGTTCGTCACTCATTTCCTACAAAAAATTTGCTGTAAACAATAAAATTACATTACCAAAACATTAGAAAGCAAGATCGTGGCTTAATTTTGAAATTGGAGGGGAAGGAGCAGAAGCATCCAGAAAAAGCTCACTTGCCAAATTTTAAACTCAAAGCGTGTGGTTTTGTGATTATTTGTTTATTACTTCCATCCAAAATAAAGCTTCATTTTTTTTTTAATTTTCCTCCTATGCGTTTCGATTGCATTTTGCGCCTACCATAGTTAGTAGTCCAATGGATGCAGTTTGGTACTCGACTTATTGAGTCTTGTTTGTTTGCAAATAATGTCGTGTTGGATTGTTATACTTTCCTTGAAGTTTTAACTGAGCTTGGACTCCCCACCAAACCTTTACTTATGGTGGTTACATCTCTGAACTATCGTAATGAACTCGGGCGATCAGTTTGTTAAGCGATTCCGAAAATGTGAGCATTGTTCGCTTTCGTCTTGCGTTTTGATTTGGATTTTGACGAATTGCGGCGTCTTTTATTACATCAATATCCTTAAATAACTTAATGGGCGCAACATCCGAACGACTACACCTTTTTCGTAGCCAAGCCACTTTTTAGTGGCTCAGCTGATTTTGTGTCTCATCTTACTGTCAAACATGTTCAGTTTGGTTTTCTAATTTTTCAACGCTCGTGTTAGAGCGTGTTGATGTTGGATCCAAGTCAAGATGTTTTTAGTACTGCACACGATTATATTGCCAAAAAAGATCAAAGCTATGGTTCTCATCTCTACGTAGAATTATTATAATAATAAAATAATGAGGGCTCCTCGAAGTCATTGCATTGCGTGCATTGAACTATGTACCGGAAACTTTCTTACCTTAAATGTAGAAATGTGTTTTTATTGTTTACAGTGTCTTTTCCCTAGCATTTATCACATTTAAACAAACTATTAGGACATCTGCTTATGTGTATATCCATACCAATCCCATATAGATCTGCGCCAATAAGTCCCTGACCTCATAGGGTTAACGTTGACTTGACATTGAGTAAACAGTACGCTTGACGTATCATTACAGTGTACGTCTGTCCGTCCGTCTGTATGAACACCTAGATCTCAGAGATGGTAAGAGATAGAAGTTAGACATGTATGGGACAAATGCTTATTTTATCGGCACGCAGATCAAGCTTGTTTCAAATTTTGTCCACGCCCCCTCCCGCCTCCGCAATTTGGAAAAAACGTTATATCTCCTACAGTTTTGAAGATAGACGATAGTTAGTAATTAGCAAAATGAATCGATTTGCCAAAAAAATGATAAAGATCTCAAGTTATGAGCAAAGAAGTGAACCAAGCCCCCCCGCTACCCCCCCACCTACCATAGAAAAAAAAAGGTTGCATATTTTTCGGATGGTAACCCTTAGGAACGCAGGAACACTGTTAAACAGATTTTTCATATGTAACGGGTATATCGAAGTCGGTTAGAGTCGACTTTAACTTACGCTCTCGTTACTCTACGAGTAACGGGTATAAAAAGATGCAGTTCCGGACCCTGTGGAAGTCACTGAAATTTCGGCACAAGTGAACCTTCAGGTTTTATTGACCCTATTGACCCTGACCCTATTCTGCAAATGGGGCTGCGATGGATCATCGGGACAGAGTGCTTACAGGCAAGTAATTAGTTTAAATGGAGGCGCAGTGAGTGATGCGAACATGTTCATGGCTTCACTTGTCCCACTGCGGTTGAAAAATGGAGACGTGGTTTACTGGAAAAATCCTCGGCCCTCATAAGTACATTTCTGTCGGTCAATAATGTTCAAGTATGCGAAGGAAACGTCAGAACTAACTACCCTCTAGTACGGCTGGGGTCAGTCAGTCTATATACGTCAACCCTGCGTTGCTCTTTGTACGGTGAGGAGTCGTGACGCCTGTCAAAATTGTTAGAGAGAGAGGGAGAGAGGCGTACGCTCTAATTTTTTTCCTCTCTTGGGTTGAAGGAACGTCGCTTATGTCGCTCCATGCATGACATTGGTTCTACAGAGCGTGCCTTATGTTGCTTCTCTGCATGGCATTGGGTCGAACGAGTGTCGATAAAGTCGCACCATGCATGTCATTGGGTCGAACGAGCGTCGTTTACGTAGCTTCTCTGCTGGCATTGCGTCGACCTAGCGGGCCTGGAGAGTCGTTAACGTATTGAGCGGACATCCCCTTGCAAAATACGTCAGTCGAGCTCATTGTGAGGGAAATAAGCGTGCGTCGACGACTGTCACAATATCGTTGACGGAACGTTGATATAGCGTCGGACGGCCGTACTAGAGGGTATTTACAATCACTGTTGACAGTATAAAGGAGGAAATATCTGCTTTAAAGGGAAAAGTCGTTATAGTCCTGAACGACATCACAAGTACCAAATCAACAGTGACATGTGCAATCTGCAAGAGGAAGCAAAAGGACTTTCAGGAGTTCGAGACATCGGAAACGGACGAGCATAATTATGAATACGGCATTTCTTCATTGCATCCATATACTTTTTCACGAAAAGGTGCCGACTCTGATCACTGTGCCAACATAAAAGCAATGGAAAGTATAAGCAAACAGGATAAACATCAGAAGTTCTTGGCGGAGCTCGGGCTAAAGGTCGACAGCTCTAAGCAGGGATATGGAAACACAGTTTGGAGGTTCTTCAATAACGATGAGGCAACTGCTTAAGCTTAGTATACACTTCCACCAAAGACTCGCCAAAACAAAAAACTCCATATAAAAAAAACTCACAAAAATTTTTGTGCCAAAGTCCTTTGGCAGTCTCTTTGGTGGCAGTCCACACTCAAAACAAAAAGGCCTCGATTAAATACCGATAAAATACTAGATCCGTAGTTTTTGTATTTTTATCGATAGCTCCCTGAATAATTAATTTTAATTATTTCAAGAGGTATCGGACATTGCCGATACACAAATATGCGTAATCGGGTGAAAATTTGGAAATATTCCCCATCAATGATTGAGCGCAATATTCAAAGTAAGGTACAAAACACCGTGAGACTTCAATCATACTTAAACTGGGTTATAATTATGAATTTAATCATTGCAAAAGTGTCATATCTGCTCATCAGGCCCAGTAGCCAGGGTTTGGCCATGAAGAACGCATGTTAATAACTTGTATTTATTGATTGTAAAACTTATAGTTTAAAATTAAACCAAAAGCTACGGTCTTGGCAAAGTGACCATTTTACATGCATACATCTTAAAATCTGGTCACATTGTCCCAAAACAAAAGAATTGTCACTTTTGGTATTTTTGCTTTGGCGAGTCTTTGGTGGAAGTGTATACTAAGCTTAAACACTAAATTGTGTTTAATACCTTTAACTGGTCCGAGAGTTTGGGTGAATATTCCGTGTAGACTCTGCATGACGCTGCACTATGTGGAATTTTGCCAAATATTAGGCATAAACCCCTTTTCCTAATAGTGCTCAAAACTTAAATTTTTTGTTTCATTAGACCACAAATACATCAGTCTTCAATGTTACATACCACGAATTTTGATTTAACAGAGCTCTGTTAATTGAGCAGCTGGTAAAGTCAGGTTATGCTAACGAATGACAGTTCAATGTTAAGTGTGTGTTTTCTGCTGCAATTTGTAATTGCCAAATATTAATGAAAACAGAAAGTTTTGTCGAATATTTTTAATTGAATCTAATCGTTGTGGTATGTGCTATGTTTTAGTGCCTTTGATCTGTAGAAATAAATCGTGGCGTCCCTGTATTTGGCGGTATTCGTGATTCATCTCACAAAAAAAAAATTGGAAAGAAAATTCAACTTTGCGAAGTCCTACCAAATTTTGTTTAGATTTGTTAGAGCTGGGACTTTTACCACCTTTTAGAGCTATCAATTCCGCTTCTGATTCACTTTTGCTCAACCGCATTTATGCGCATTTCTTTGCCAAATTTCACTTTTTAGGACACAACCTCATTTTCTCCAATGCCAACTTGCATGCCAAATGAAAAAATGTGACGAGTCGGGAAGATGTTATTTTTGATTGCTTTAGAGAAGGGTTAGGCCAAAGTCTTTCAGTCGCATATAAAAGATATTTAAAAGAAAAAAGGAAGGATAATTTGGGCAATTCTGGAGATGAATCGCGAAAATTTAACCGAATAATGCAACAAATTGAACGCAGAAGTTCAATTCTAAGCCATTGGGCAGAATATGAACACAGAGAGTCGTTCCCGATGGTCATTAACGCTAAAGCGTATTAGAAATCGTAGAAATCAAGCTGTTGGAGATAAAATGGTAGAAGAAGCAAGCACAGCTGCTCGTAATAAGTAAAAAACGACTAGCTGACCATGCAGCAGTTCTTAAGATAGTTTCTATAAGGCAAAAATGATCCGAAATTTTATGTGCTAGTATTGTGCAGTTAGAAATGACAGTAAGAACAGAACAGAAATCGAAAAAAATAAATGAGACGCATTTTTTTCAGGAATCCCGATATTCCGTAAAGTTTGCGGCCGAAAAATATGTTTCCTATTACGCGTCAATGATGGTACATTCATTCTTATGTAAAATTGCAAGAAAAACCAATTTTATCTTGTAAAAAAAAATAATATTTTTTTATTTATTTTTTTTAAAGGCGGGTTGAAGTGCTACCACGCCCACTTTTTAGCACCTCTAGAGCAACGGTATACCTAACATAAGGCAAAAAACTAGACCGCAATATCTTGCTTAGTTTTTAAGTTATTAATTAATGCCTGATTTTTGGGAAAATTCTCCATAGTGATACGCTAGGTGGGGCGATATAAACGTGACAACAAAAGCCATTGCCTACTTATGCGGGCAGCATATAATTTGTGTCAAACGTTCCTACGTTCCAATTCTATGGTACAAGGAAATCGCACGCAACTGTAGCGTTATTTAATTAAAACTTATTCCTATCTTTTCGAAGTGAATTTAACAATTTCGAAGTCTACTTCCTGCGTATCTGCGATTTTGCTGACTTCCCATTGGTCTTTCCTTTAAGTCTTTGCCTGCCACCTCATTTAATATTCATAGTTTTTCCTTTAACAAACTCAAATAAATATTATCCACTCAAATTCTTCTCTCTCTCTCGCATTTCGGTAATTAAAAACAAATGCAAATTCAAATTCATTTCAACTTTTTATCTCCCAACTTTTGTATTAATCATACGCCCGGTTTGCCCGGAGGCAGCAGCAGCAGGACTCAAGATGATCTCATAGTTGACATGTACACATTAGTTGCCCATGGCAGATAAGCCTGGCAGTCCATTTAGCAGTAGCTTCAGACTTGTGCAAGCAGAATTTGATTGCCATTTGCTTAAATTTGCTAGGCAACAGCAAGAAAAAAAAAAAAGATGCCACCAAGTACGTGCTACGTTGACGGCAAAAAATGGGAAAAATAATAATTTGGCACGTACAGCGCGCTTCCTTTCCTTCGCTCCCTTCAGTTTCCCCAGTTTTGCGGCTGCATTTGCATTGCATCCTTCGTTTTGTTTATTTATTCACTTTTTGGCATTTGCCTCGTTTGCCACTTTGTTTGGTTGGCGTGTAATTTCTGTTTGGAAACAACTTTTTGATATCGAAGTAAATTTTAATTTGTTTAGCAAATATTTGTCCTCATCATTTTGTTTTTGGCTTGAATTGAGCTGTGAAATTGCTCAAGTGCTTGCTATTAGTTTGATTGCGGAGGTAGAAAAATGATACCGTAGTTTCCATTCATTTGCCTTTTGCCTGTTTTGTATCTCAGCATCATTATTAGCAGACTTTTTTTTTTGAATGCTCACTCACCTTACACCTGAGGTGAGGCACATCCTCATCCGCCATTAACCCCTTTGATTCACTTGCACGCTAATTAGTTGAAGTTTTGTGGCAAGTGTTGCAGTTAATTGACTTTTGACGACCCTTTGTGTCGTTCTTTGCGGTTAAGCTAGGTGGCTTACCGCATTGCCCTTGCTTTTTCTATCATTTCATTTTTTTTGTCTGGGATTTTCTTTCTGAATTTCACTTTTGGATTTTCTTCTAGAGACGCTTATGAATTCAATGAAGCAAACACTAAGCTGCCTTTCATGGTTGCGTTTGCCTTGCTCTTGGCCATGCCAACTGGAGAGGGTAACTGTAGCCATTTGAAGCATCCTTGGAGCCAACTAGTATCCACTCTCTCTCTTGGCCTGCTTAACAAGATTAGGTCTGTAATTACGCATTAAATAACTCTGCACTGTGCTGCCACTAGAGAGAGCTGCACTTGGGGTGAGGTGGAGAGGTCGAGATGGGTGAGGGGATAGAAGAGTGCAGTAATGTACATAAACATTTTTGCGTCTTGGGCCATAAAAGTAGACACATTGTTGTTGGCATTTTATTATAATAAATTCAGTTTTAAGGCAGTCGCATAACTGCAGCGAGTCCAAATAATTTTAAGTTTATTGATCTGAAACATCTTTAATTTCGGTACGGACGATTTTAGTAGGAGTCAAATTTTGATTTCAGTGTCACGTGACGCTGACGTCATTCATATTTTGTGTTGTTTTGATTTGTGGAGTTTCTCGGCAAACACACTTACAAGAGGATGGGCAGGAAAGATGCTGAAGAGGAGCAACTGGGTGGGTTCTGGGAAAGATCTGGGTGTGATCTTGGTGGTATTTGGGATGGATTTAATTGGAATCTTATCTGGGCGGGATCTGGGTGAAATTTAGGAGCGATATGGGAGGGATCTGTGTGGGATTTAAATGAGGATCTGGGTGGGAGCTGGGCGAGATCTAGGTGAGTTCTGTGTAGGATCTTGGAAGGGATCTAGAAGGGATCTGGGTGGGATTTTGGCGGGATCTGGCCGGGATCTGGCCGGCATCTGGAAGGGATCTGGGTGGGATGTTGGAAGGGATCTGGGTGAGATCTTGGCGGGATCTGGAAGGGATCTGGAAGGGATCTGGAAAAGATCTGGAAGGGATCTGGGCGGTATCTGGAAGGGATCTGGGTGGGATCAGGCTGGGATCAGGGTGGGATCTGGAAGGGATCTGGGGTGGATCTGGGTGGGATGTGGGTGGGATCTTGGCGGGATCTGGAAGGGATCTGGATGGGATCTGGGTGGGATCTTGGTGGGATCTGGATGGGATCTGAGCGGTATCTGGAAGGGATCTGGAAGGGATCTGGGTGGGATGTTGGATGGGATCTGGGTAAGATCTTGGCGGGATCTGGGCGGTATCTGGAAGGGATCTGGGTGGGATCAGGCTGGGATCAGGGTGGGATCTGGAAGGGATCTGGGGTGGATCTGGGTGGGATGTGGGTGGGATCTTGGCGGGATCTGGAAGGGATCTGGATGGGATCTGGGTGGGATCTTGGTGGGATCTGGATGGGATCTGAGCGGTATCTGGAAGGGATCTGGAAGGGATCTGGGTGGGATGTTGGATGGGATCTGGGTAAGATCTTGGCGGGATCTGGAAGGGATCTGGGCGGTATCTGGCAGGGATCTGGGTGGGATCAGGGTGGGATCTGGAAGGGATCAGGGTGGGATCTGGAAGGGATCTGGGTGGGATCTGGGTGGGATGTTGGCGGGATCTGGAAGGGATCTGGTAGAGATCTGGGCGGGATCTGGATGAAATCTGAAAGTGATCTGGGCGGGATCTGGATGGGATCTGGGTGGGATCTGGGCGTGATCTGAATGGAATCTGGAAGGGATCAGGGTGGGATCTTGAAGGGATCTGGAAGGGATCTTGGCGTGATCTGGATGGAATCTGCAAGGGATCTGGGCGGGATCTATGTGGGATCTGGATGGGATCTGGCTAGCTTTCGGGGTGGGATCTGGGAGGGATATGAGTGGGATCTTGGATTTCACCTTGGTGGTATCTTGGGGGTGAAACATCATCATTTATCTATAGATTACCACAATAAACTTACTGAAAAATAGAAAGAACACAACAGCAAGTGATCTTGTTTGTGGTATTTCTACTCCCCGTTAAACACCTCCTTTAAAAGAGTGCTGATTTATATACCATTGAAAGAGCTTGTGATTTGAAAATAAGCTTTAAAACTTTGGATCATGTTTCACATCAAAGACTCGTGAGTGCTAGCGTCACTCACACTTTTTTTTTTTTGGTCTTTAAAAATTTGTCATGTCTGACAGAAGTTTTCGTTTGAGATTGGCTGCTTAAAAGAACACCAATTTAGATCGCTTTATGAGCACGAATTAGCGGTTTGGCTTATTTTGGTTCGGTTCACAGCCAGTTTGCATCTGTAGTGTTGTCAAAATTTAATGCTTACATAAACTCTGATCTACTATTTCATTTTGCAGGGCTTGACCAACTTTCTTACGTATATGGGGTGTCTCCAAAAGGGTCTAGAACACTTATTTGGCTTTGATTTTTTTAAAGTCCATAACTCTTATTTGCGATCCCTAGTTTTGTTACCTGTCGTGACTAGTGAGTTAAAAGTGTGCTTCGCATGTATCAGTAGAAATATTCTAGTAAATACAATACACAAGTTAATGCGCGCAATTTTCAATGTCCGTTTTGTAGTTCAGTCTTATATGTTTGGGTATGTTTATAATGTGGAGCATCTAGAAGGTAAGGCAAGATGCTCACAGCAATTAGATACTGAGAGTGTTCGCTCTTAGTACAATGACCCGTTGCTTTGTTGTCTCGTTTCTTCTTTTTATGTCAGCCTTGAGACCGGATAATCCAGCTGTAAGTTTCGTTTTAGGCATACCAATGTATACTTTTTAGTATACAACAGTGCCTCTCCAGTGCAAGATATTTTAAAAACTGTATTATTTTTGCCAAGAGTGGGTTAAGAGTGGGTTATTGCCATATTTTTGTGTCAGTTGCTTCATACATATGTGAACATCTGCCAGAGGCAGTGGCAGTTAACGGTTTCTATAGAAATCTTCAGAGAAATCTGTCAAAACATCCATGTAATCCACTTAGACTGAACAGGTTATCAGATTTTCTTTTTCTTCTTTTCATTCTTCAACTTCCAAAAGCGAACAGGATAATCGGATAAAATACTGCAGCATTATCTTTACGTCCATTATCAATTCACTTATTGTTTTGACATTCCCAATCAAGTAAACCCACAAATGTTAAAAAAATAAAACATTCTCACAAAAAATAAGCCACAAAACTCGCACACAATTCTCACCTCAAAATATTGATTATTAAGCGCATTTCAAATGCCATTTAAACAGCACAAATCCTACCCCTCCCCACCCACACACCCCTCCATGCTATAGTTTTGTGTCTGGGAATTTTCAGGTTTTTCCTGCTTTGCATGAAAAGCGACAAACCGGAATGTCTGTGTATTGTTATTTAGAATGCAGAACGCCATTTGCGGCTGCTAATGAAGTAATTTCCAGGCATATCACGCATAATCCAAAGCACGTGAGCTACTTACAATGTAATTCGTTGTCTATTTGTCTGATATTGAAAAACGTTCCCCGGCCTGTGGATGCCACAGAAGGATGGCAGTGAAGAGGGGGTTAAGCTCTGCATACTTTCCGGCAAACCAAGTCGAGGTCGCTACATGTTCAAGTGCAATTCATTGCCATTATTACGTGCTTTGGCATTGGAAATGTTCGATGATTTGGCCACAAGAATGTGGGTGGAAGGCATGTTATTAATTGCTTACAGCATATTTCAATAAGCTGACCAAGTAAGAAAGTTTCACACCCGAATGCGCATACCAACCAATACTACGTACGCACAATAAGCTACGATTACAATCTCAATTACTTCCAACTTCTTCTTCAACGCCTTCATGCTGTGTCACGCCCCTCCATAAACAGCAGGCATCTCGGGGCAAATTAACTTAAATGCGAAAGCCAAAGGAAAATAATCTCCTGGGCAGAACTCACTCTAATTATACGCAACATAAAATTCACTTTAGTTCTTGGGGAAAACGGAAAAGAAAAAAGATACAAGAATTCGAATTGGTTCAATATTTATTGACTTGCCTGGGGTGGATAACTTGGTTAAGATAGTTTCTATTTCTTTTCCTGTTTCGGTTGCTTCAGGGGTAACAAATACTTTTGCACGAAAATAATCATAAATATGAACATTAAATTGAAAGTAAGTTTTAGAAAGGAAATACGTTTTGAGTAGCGACTCCTGAGCGTAACAGAAATCATTTTAAAGCGACTTTGGTTACTTTGAAAGTTGGATGATCGATTGCAAAGCGACTTTGGTGTTACTATTGTGTGTAATTGTCTTCTCCTGTAAATAGAAAATTGTGATCTAAGCGAACTTCTAACTGACTTCTAAGCGACTTTTTCAATTTATTAATCCTTGGGGACCACTTGTAAGTTTCTGTTTGATTGTTGAGCTCTTTTAAGCGATAGCTGTGACTCTTAAGCTTCTTTGAGCATCAGCTGAGCGATTCTCAGCGTCAGATTAACAATCTTGAGCGACTTTTGAAATCTTCTGTGAATGTATAAGCGTTTCGTAAGCTCCTTCTGTTGAGTTTTGCTTGAAGAACGTCTGTGCGCTTCTCTGTGACTTATCAGCTTCGCCAAGCGATTACTGACTCCTCAAAGCCCCTTACTCAGAGCGACAGCAATTTTCTTTCGTCACAGTATTCCATGTAAATAGAAGAACTTACTAACTCAGTATCAAACCAAAGCCAAAGCGTTTATAATTATGTAAAATACTGTGACGAATAGAATTTTCTGTCGTTCTGTGTACAGGGCTCAAAAGTTAAGCAATCTCTTTAGCAATTTCTGCATGTATCTATGTGACTTTTTTGAATATATAAGTGCTTCCTGAGCGACTTCTGAGCAACTCATTTGTCATGAGCGACTTCTCTGCAACTTTAAGACACTCATAAGCCAATTTTGAGCGACACCTAGTAGTTTGGGTACTTTAAAGACTTTGCATCCTTAGATGAGCGTTTCCTAAGCGTTTTTTTAAGAACCTTATTAGTGATGAACGGTTTCAGTGCGACTTTAAGGGATATTTCTGAGTTTTTGTGTGAATCTTTGTTTCTTTTTCAATATTTCAGAGTTTTCTGAGCCACTTCCGAGCACCTCATCTGTGTATTCTTTGCAGCTTCACTTGACTCAAAATCCAATTCTGGGCGACAACTAGCAGTTTGGCACCTCTTTAGGATTTTAAGCGTTTCATAAGTCATAAGCGTTGAGCGGTTCTAAAATGACTTAAAGGGATTTCTGTGCGTTTCTGTGTGAATTCTCTTCTCTCTCTTTGAACATTCTAGCGTTTTCGGAGCGACTTCTGAGCCACTCTTTTTGCTAAGTGACTCGTTGTAAATGATCATCTTCTTTGATTTGATCAATGGCTAATGGCTTTTACTGATTGAGCAATTCTTTAGCGACTTCCTTTTGATTTTTAGTTTCTTCTGTGCTCAACTTTATTGATGAGTGTCTTCTGAGCGACTTCTAAGCGACATATTCTCAAATGAATATTTGCCGAGTGACGTCTTTAGGATTTTGAGATGATCATTACTGGGATCAAATTTTGTTTTAAGCTGGTTGGTAATTCTGAAGCGACTCTGCTCGAGGACTTGGTTCTCCTTAAGTGATTTAGAATGACTTTTGTGTGACTTTGAGATTCTCATTAATGACTTATTTTTGCCTCACAACAATTTTTTCATGGGTCTTAACGAGTTAGCAAATTCTAAGCGATTTCTGTTCGATTCTGAGGGCGACTTCTAAAAGACTGTGTGCGATCTAGAAATGAACTTCATTTAGTTTTAGGTGTGTTTCAAGGCGTTTTATAACTTGCTTCTAGAGGTTGAGTATTTCTTTAGCGACTGAGCGGCTTAGCGTCTCCTATAGGACTTCTCAGCACTTTCTTCTTCGACTTTTGTAATGCTTAAGCATTTTCTAGACTATTCTTATGGAAACTGGAGGGTCTGCTGTGTGCTAACTTATGATTCTAGTCAACTCCTGAGCGACTTACTAACGTCTACCAGTTGCAGCATTTTATGATAGAAATTAAGTGAATTAAAGCGTGACCCCACAATTTGTCACTGATTGAGAGCCTCCTGTGCGGTTCGTCCCTTGGTAAATCATCCATGAAATCTCTATACAATTTTCCGCATTTTTCCCTTTGTTGTATGTATTTATTACAAACGAATTGTCCACACTTGATATAGAAACACAAAATTGTTGTCGGCTTATCAGTAACTGCCGTTTACATGAACAAAGCTTATTACGTATACGCCGGGAGTGACGAGCTTACTTTATATTGTTTAAGCACTGCTTGCTCTTGCTTTTTATTTGTGTGTTCTTAGTGTAAGCTGCAGCTGGAGCTGCATCAGCAACATCCGCAGCATTGCATCAAGTGCAAAAATATGGCCATAAAAAATGCTGAGGGTTAAGTTGTTGCTACCCCAGCTGCTAGTTGTCTGCTGAAGCGTTTCACATGGCGTATGCGCAATTTATGTGCAAAAACTATGTGTTTATCGGGTGCGGGATGCGGGGGTGCGGCGCAGCACATAAAAGTTGTGTGATAATAACGAGAGCTAATGCCGCACTAAAAACACTTTTCAAACAGTTTACAGTTTTATGCTCGCCTCATAAACTGACCCCGCATAATCTCTCAGTATGGGATGGATGCATGCAACTTAATTTTTGGCCTCTGTCAAGTAGCTTAACCAGTTGCAGCACACACACAAAACACTCTGCATAAATCTAAAGTGTGTGCCTGTGCTGGCAAATTTCTCTCTAGGGACACAAACAAATATGGATGAGACTTGCCTCTTCAGTCAGCTTGTCAACATTGTTTTACACTTGGGGGGTAGGGTATAGCCAGTTTTTGGGACTTGGTTGTCTTTCACAAAAGTTAGTTTCTTAGTTTTATTTGTACGAAAATAATCCAAAGGATTAGTCTAACTCCTCTACTTATTCAACACCAAAGCGAGTAATCTGCGATAAACACAGTTAAGAATGTACATTGTACACTGTGAACCCTACAGCTTAGTCAGGAGAGGTAAGAGACAGAAGAAAGAGGGTCGTAAGCTTCTCCCCGATCGTCGCGAAATACCGAATCGTTCTGAGGTTGTGACTAAGGTAGGGTTACAGATTTGAATAAAATAACATAACTCAGCTTTGGCTTAAAGCCGTTGTAATACAATTTGCTTACCTATTCGGTTTAGGACTATACTCAAAATCTTCAAACATTATACGATTTCTTTATGTTAATGCTTCTACAAGAAATTGAGAAAAAATATTCCAATTTTCTCCGTTTAGAATTTCAATGGCTCGTTGTTCACCCAACTCTTCTTGCTTCCAATATACCTTTCTAATTTCCTGTAAAATTGGGCAAACTGCAATCCAGACGGTGCAGGTGGCTTCCGTGTCGTTGAAATATGGGCATTTAACATCTAGCTCTGTAGTAGTCATCCGATCCGGGCGGTTTCGACGTAATAGCAGAGTGCAGACAAAAGAAGACTCTGTGCAAAATTTCAGCTCGCTAGCTTCAAAACTGAGGGACTAGTTCGCGTAGAAACAGACAGTCGGACAGACGGACAGACGGACGGACAAAGCTTAATCGACTCAGCTCGTCATGCTGATCAAGAATGTATTTACTTTATGTGGTGCGGTTTCCACTAATAGAGCATAGTTCCGAGTATGGCGTGGTAACCTAAATATTTTCTTTATGAAAAATCGAAGAAGCTTCTCCACTTCGTCATATTCAAGAAAACCCTAAACCTGTGCAGCATATAGCATGATTGACTAAACACACTTGGCAGTACGTTTGGTTATCCCATCAGCGTATTCCATGTACAGTTGATTGCCTTGAGCTACAGAATACTTTTGAATATTTTACCATAAAAATACTATATACGTTTAAAATTTTTTTTTTTAATTTTATGGACTTAATGCCAAAACACTGGTAGCCCACTTTTCCCAACTGTACTCCCCCTCCTCATCTCTCCTGTTAAACTATATTTCTTTCTTAAACATGTCTTATGTAGCCGCTGTCATCTGCCTTAGAGAGCTAAGAAATGAATGTCATTTTAATATTACACACACACCAAGTTTGTTCACTCTTTCACTTTCTCTCGCGCTCTTACCAAAAGAGTTTAGTCCACAACATTGCCTAAGCGCCATAGCTCATTTATGTGCCCCACACATACTTTTCTTTGGCGATTTCACCTACTTCGCGGTAGAATTTTTTTTTTAAATTTTTCTTAGTGCGCGCCTGCATTACTAAACAAAGTTCTAGGCCAAATCTTAAATTTGAAGAATATGCAGTTTTGTCTGTGGGTTGATAATATGTCAGTCAGTCGGTCAGCACACAGATTTGTAAGTAAAGATTTCAACGGCCAACCCAGCACTAATACAATTTACGCCGTTTTCTTGAATTGATTTTTCTTTCACACACATGCTTACGTATGACATGTTTAAGTCTTTCTCTCTCATTCACTTTTAGAGGAAGAGAGTTATTTGAAAAAGGCGATCGCGCGATCTGCGAAACAACTCAACTGCTGCGGGCTTGTTTTTGTCTTGACATAGCCAAAAAAAAAATAGTCTAAATGCTCATTAATTGGGCCATTGATTCGCCTGCTGTGTGTCATGTGGCACCGTCTTGTTGAAACCACATGTCAGTCAAGTCCAGCTCTTCCATTTTGGGCAAAAAAAGTGAATGTTTTAGAATACATTGACAGCTCTTGCAATGCTTCTGGCTGCTCTGCACACCAAACAACCCGAAATAAGCTTTGCCAATGAACACAATTTGTCGGTAAAAATGTGGATCGCAAAATTTGCTAAAGTTTTGTTAAAGTAAAAACTTGGATATTAAGAGGGTTAATTTTTTAGTCGGCTGCGTATTCATTGCCAATCCTTAGAGCATACCAACGTCGTCTTGTTTAAATTCATAAACTTGGTCTGTTTTTCCCTTACTTTCCATTTGGTCTTGAAAAATTTATGCCACACAGTCTGCGTAGGAAACTTCCCAAAGGAAATGTGTGTGTGTGTGTTTGTGAGTTGGCTTTCATTCGTTTGTCATTTCGATTGTATTGCATTGTGTTTTGTTTTGAATTTTTATTTGACATTTAATGCCATTGCTGGCATATTTTGTGCTGCTGTTGCTGACGACGATTTATTGCATTTCATTTTTGTCTTGACTTTGGGGGAGGAAACATTTCCCAACAGCTGGCAATGAGCGGCCATTCATTTAACTTATTTTTGGCTTATTTATTGTATACGGACTTCATTAATCCGCAGTCGTAAAAATCATTTTATACCCAAAGGACACTTGAACTTGCATCAGCCAGGCCCAAGGAAAAGCGCATTAAAAAACGCATTTTTAATTAAAATGAAAGCAAAGTTGAAAGCTCAAACATTGCATTAAATTACATGACAGGAGGCCTGTGGCTTCAGCTGCGGCTGACGAGTGATGAAAGTGAAATGGAGACTTAAGCTGACCGCAGGAAATTAATTAAAATTACATAAAACATGGCCAGGCAGTTCTCTTTGGGCCAGCTTTATGGCCCATCAACGATCCGACAATTTCAGCAAATAATTTGCCATGCAATTCTCAAAATTTACGCTATTTGAGCTGTGCAAATCGGATTTGTACGTGACTGGAACCAGGGAGAGGATACGGATACGGGCATTGGGCTAATGTTTGGCCATGCGGTTTGTGTGTGTGTGTGCTAACATTTGTGAACAGGCCATGCATCTTTCTGTTTGCCTTTGGCTCCACGCAGTCGCACATACATATCTCGCTTTTCGCTTTATTTACTTGCATTTTTTTTTTTTTTTGTGTTTGATTTCAAATTTAGCGCGCTCCATGTCGCTCTTTTTCTCTATTTTGCTTTACATATGTGTGTGTGTGTGCGTGTGTTTGTATTGGTTTGGCAAACCGGTTGCCCGCCTGGCTGACTGCCACTTTGACCCATTTGGCAGGGGCCAAGTCAACGAAGTCGAGTCCACACGGCATTTGCTTTATATTTGCATGAATCGCATTTGAAAGTTGCACGGCCATAAAGGCCAAAGTTAAAATATCAAACTTACAGTGAGCTTGAAAGGTTTACATACGTATTTGCATTTGGATTGAGAATTTAAAAGAAATTGTATAAAAGAAGGAAAGTCATATATTAGCTGCTTACATTTCTATTGCCTACTTTTTGGGGCACAAAATTTCAAATTTTTTTTAAGACATCGACTTCCGGTTTCTTATGCATCAGAGTAATCTTTAGACCAGGCAGCCGCCAACACGATATACGAAATAATATTCAAAAAAAGAAGTTTACATAATTTTGACTTTTTGCAAAGTGTAACATTAAGGCTTTATACAGATGTTGTTACAGTGTTAGTTGATTTAGGTTCTTGTTTTCACTGAGACGTGATTGAGATCAAAGATCTCTGACTGAACAGTTTTTTCCTCCAAATACACCACTTATAGATGTGATCGCTTGGTTTTATTGCTGTTGATTTCGGCCTTTCGGAGATGACGTATACTTTAACACCCCATGACATCGAATTTATAGGTATTAAAATAATTTGAATTATTTTTCGGTTTTATAACTTGTTCCAATATTCCCCCACATTCCGAAATCACATAACTACGGCTCGACCAAATTTAGTTTTAGCGGTAATCAATATTAGCTGATGTATTTCCGAATCTTTGCAATAGATGGCGCCACAGCAATATGAGAAATTTTTAAATTTTTCGCACAAGAAAAAGCGACCTAGAGTTTAACGCCGAATCCGAACGTCAATCATTGAAAATTTTCTTTGTACAGCAAGTACAGCACGATATACTCTTAACATAAGTGCAAAATTTTGTTTATCAAAGTCGAATAACCTCTAAAGTCAGTCCCAAAACAACTAAGAAATTTTTAGTAAAACATGTTCTTGATTTAAGCCTTAAAAATTCTTAACTTTCCAATAATAATAAAATATCCAAAGACCAAGAGGTTTATAGTAATGGTGGAAAAGTGTCATCCATGGTTCGTGGTTCAGTATTGTCGTAGACAGGGGAATGTATGTGTGATCATTTGTGGCTTTGAAAAACAGTTTCTTAAGCATTTCGCGGTTTTATTACCATGGAGACCCCTTAGCTGCAAATTGCGCCTATGCATTGATCCTGACATGATTTTTCACTTGGCTGGATATTACGTTTTTAATAATTACTATTTTTATCCTCTTTGGTTTTTTTTCGCTATTTAATAAGTCTTCAGTCAGTGGAAATGGTTTAAATACCTATCACAAAGTCTGTAACTAAATTCGTTTTACACTCCGTGTACTCAATTAAAAACCATTTTGTACTTAATTGTACGTAACTAAAATTGTTTAGTACGTGCGAGTGCTGAACACAAAAAAGTTCGGTACTTATATATTTTTATCGGTCGGTGCGTTACGACGCTGTACCGTACTTGTTTCTTCGGTCGGTGCGTTACTAGTTATGTACCGTACTTGTGATTTCGTACAGTACGAAACGAAAAATGTACCGTACTTTTCTGAGTACGGTACTTATTGAGTACGGTACTTATGTTGGTTTATACTGTAGGTCAGAAATTTTTCCTTACTCCATAACCAAAGTGTTAGAACCAGAAGGGAGTAAGTCTATTTTGCCCATAATCATAGAATTTTTGTACTAAAACTTAGTATGATCTTGTACTTGATTCCAGAACAATTGCTTTTATTTTAATAATAAAAGTACTTTCATACAAAACATACTTGAAATGGTAAGTACAAAACGGTATATTGATTTGGGATTCTACCGGACGATTTTTTCTGAGTGCAGGTAATAAAAACAGGGAACTTACGAATATTCCTAATTACATATGTCGTCATAAATTTCTAAGGACTTTTGGGCTTAGTATCTTATATCGATTTAAAATCAGAAAGCTCTTTCGTCGATGTCAGAACGTTAAGACTTAATTTATAATTAAAAAGATTGAATTTATCTCTAGAATCATTGTATAAGGTCAATGTTCTATTATCTTGTGGGTAATTTAGCCAATTATTACAACAACACGTTCAACAATAAAATTATTTAAATTTTATTAAAAAATCATCGTTTCTAACTAAATAAATAAGTAAGCCATCAAATCTCCTTACCTTACTAAATTTCTCTTCAAAGAACCAATTGCCTGTCCACCCCAACAATTTATTACTTTAAAAGCTTACAAATTGATTACATTCGCAACAATTTGATCAAATTTTCTTATTAAATGTAAAAACATTTTATCAGATTCAGCCTTTTCCAATGAAATCATATTTCACTTGCAAATCCGCTCAAGCTAAAACGTAAATCAGTTTGATTTAAATATGCCATAAAAGAAATCCTTTTATGCTCAGCAATTTCAGTTTCATTTGATTATCTTTCTAACTGATGGTATGCATATTATTTGCACTCACTGTTTATGGGCCGCACACATGCGGATTAAAGCATTTTGACCAAAAAATGTGTGTTTATATATATAGTATTATATGCCTTGGCAGTTTATTGAGAAGGTCGTAATAAACATTTCATTTGCTTAGACCACACGGCGTATAAGCATTGTCTATACAATAGAGGGGGGAGAGAGGGGAGAGGAATGGCGCCTGTACGTCGAAGATTTCTTCCATTTGTCATTTAATGGAATTTTCCAAATTGTAGGCCAAATATCTTAAAGTTAATTGTTTTACATTTTTAATGGACAAAAACGACAAAAGTCAACCAAATATTGACATTTTTATTATTTAATTACTTCATCGAAATGCAGTTGCAGTTAGTGACCACAAAAAAGTGTATCGATTTAACTTTTCCAATTTTCGCATTGAATATTGCATTTGGCAAACTGCAGTTGGTTGCTTCATTAGCTCAACTAATTTGCCCCATTCAGCTGGGGGATGGAACACGAACATCCTCTTTACAAATGGTTTCCCTTTGTCTTCCGTCCAAAAGGGGGGGCTGCCTTGAGGCTTCTGCTGGCAAATTGCTGTCATTTCGTAAATCATTTGCGTGGCTTTTTTTCCCCTTATTTTCGTCGAAAGCGATTCTCTGCCATTTACACATTCTGTTTTGTTTTTGTCAATTGCGTAGTTAATTATGCAAAATGCACACAAAACTGTTCAAAATTCTGCTGCAATTTTGACAACTTTTCCGCTGCTGAACCAAACATGCATGCGGCTTATTAAAGACTGAATAGAAACCAAAATGTAAAAACGAGTTTTACATTCGCGATTGGGTAACTAATTGAGCAGCTATTAAAATCGTAGCGAAAGTTTTTGGAAAATAAATTTTCCAATGACAGCCCAAACTGACAGTTTAATATGGGTAATTGGACATTTGTAGCCGTGGGGAAGAGAGTAGGAAAGTATTATTGAACCGCGAAAGGGAATGTGGTAAAGTTTGTTTAAAGGCGGAAATCGAGTTTTCTGATTTGCCATTGATTGTTGATAGGTTTCAAGATGAAAAGAAAAAGAAGATTGAGAACTGTCTACTCTGTTTGTCGATCCTGGAAAACTCCGTCTATGAAATCTCTAAAGTTATTCGTGTAAACTTAAGCATTTCGATTAGATGACAAAAGCTGAGCGAGGGTGAAAAGACATATTCAAGATCATAACTTGAGACACGCTTTCCAATTTTTATTGTCTGCAATGCGGAACTGTAAAAAGTGACAGGATAAATTAGAGACTGGTGATAAAATGAGACGCATTTGGAAGGCCCCAAGAAATAGTGTAAAAAGTGGGAATTTAGGAACCAAAAAACCAAAACTTCAATCGTTTCAGAACCCTTAAATCGGACCGTAGACCTATCCTTCCAAGTTTATTATATTACTTTTTCTCTGTGTAAGAGGCTTGAGGAGCCAATATTGCTCCGTAGCTGCTTTCAGGTCAAGGGCCGATAAAAAGTCACGCCTAGATGTTTAGCCGCAGTATTCGAATATGGGACTCTTGATCCCATGCGACACACTCTAGCAACTTTCTCCGGTCTCATTCACTCTCTACTGGCTTTGTCTTGGCCGCGTCATCCATCGAGCACACTTTCTTCTTTGTTTCGGATCCTTTAAAAACAAATTTACAAATATTTACAAAAATAAGTAATGATTGTGCTTTTTCAACAGGGAACCCAGCACGCCAACAATGCGCCTGGCGTTAGGCGAATTAAGGTTTTTGTAGTCGCAACGTGCATACACACGATTGACGTCCTCATGCCCATAAAGTAGATTGTATTGAATTATATTGCTGACAAAGTCATTTAAAAGCATGAATTAATTTAACGAATGGACTTCAGAAATAGTTTTGAATCTGGATTCGAGCCGATGAGCAAACCGTTAAATAATTCTAGTGGCATATCAATTTTGCTGATGCGCAACATATTCCGACAGACTCATTTTTATACCCGTTACTCGTAGAGTAAAAAGGAGATACTATGTAGCAGGCAGAATAAATAATTTCCGACCATATAAAGTCCGAGTCGATAAAGACATGTTCGTCTGTCCATCAGTCTGCATAAACAGATCTCAGAGATGGTGAGAGATAGAGGTTTGACATGTATAGGACAAATGCTTCTTATACTTGCAGGCAGATCAAGTTTATTTTCAATTTTTGCCACGCCCCCTCCCGCCCCCGGAATTCGTAAAAAACGTCATAACTCCCGCAGTTTTGAAGATAGATGATTTGTACATTCTAGAGATAGTTAGTCATTCGTAATATGTATTGATTTGCCGATCGGCTGAGCGGTTCTCAAGTTATGAGCAAAAAGTGATAAATAGCCAAGTTAAAAAAAATGTTGCATACTTTTCGGATGTTCACCCTAAGGAACGCCGGAATACTGTTAAACATGTTTTTTTATGAGTAACTGGTATATCGAAGTCGGTAAGAGCCGACTTTAACTTACGCTCTCGTTGATATTAAGCTTATGATAATTGGGACATTGTTTGTTTATAGCGTCAAAAAGGACTTTCGGATAAACGGCATATTCGATATCTGGCTCATAATCGAAGCAAGACATAGGAAAGAAGCAGATGTAATTGCTCCATGTACTTTTTGGTATTGTCGGTCAATTCTTTTACGTGTCTGTCTTACTTGTTGTTGATTTCTGAAGGCCCGTGCCTCTTATAATTGTAAGGAAAGCAGTTGATAACATTCTGACATGAGTAAATTCAATAATTTTACGGCCCAAATAGCTACCTTTACGTGTTGCTGGCATTGTTTACTGTAACACACACAGATATGCCAAATTGAAACTTTCAAATAATCTTAGTAAGCACTTTCACTACTAATGAACACTCCTCTCCAAATTACAGCCCTCTATCTCTTACCGTTTAGGCTGTGCGATGATTGACAATCAGTCAGTCAGTGAATGAGTCAGTCAGGACACTCCTTTTTGTAGATATAGAGATAAAAAAGCAAAAATCATCCGGAGTCAGAAAAATCAAAGCAATTATTAATGAACTAAAACAAAACAACCCTTTCACACAACATTAGTAAATTATGTTTATTTAAAGTGAACATTTCACTATTTTATGTTCGTTCATATTTCTCCCAAGTAAATATGCAATCCATGCAACAACAAACTGGTATAATATCAGGCTGACACCCAAAAAGAGCATTTTATATTACGAATTGCAAAAAAAAAAGAGGATGGAAAAGTGCATCAGCCGTGTAATTTAATAAGCTGGCAAGTTTCAGTCGCTCTTTCTCCGTCGCTGAGTCATGAAAAATTAACATACAAATCGCAAGGGGCAGATATTTAAAATGCACTTTGTTGCAGAAACATTGCATAAAATTATTACACAAACAAAAATGGAAAGCGATAAGAAAAATGTGTAAAAAAATTAAAGTAAGTAAAAGGGTCGACTGGGGGATACCTTAGATGGAGAGTTAATTACTACCAGGCCTAAATTTAACCATTTTGTTTAGTTCGCTCTCAAACTCAATTCTTAGTTTCAAGTAAAATAACTTTACTATTTGTCCCTCCCTTTGCCTTCTTCCAAATGTTTATATCTTTTGTTCATTTCTAGGGCATCCTTCCGAATGCTTTAAAGTGCATTAATTTTAATGCAAATATGCGGCAAGCAGCATTAACTTTTGCTGCGCTTTTAAAAATTTACATAATTGCGGAAAGTCAGGCAAAGTCCTCGCTGCCAACCACTTGAGTGTTTCCTTTTCTCTATCCGTATGTGTGTGTGTGTGCAGAGAAAACTTTAATGAAAAACGTCCAGCACTTTGTACAATTAACGATTTTTCACGACTTTCTGCATGCACCAAGGCAATTTGCATAAATCAGTGCAAAGTATCTGTGACACATGGAGGCAATGTTGGTTAAGCAGGGTGGGGAGGGGGGCTACTTATTGTACTGCGTATGTGGGTTGGTACTGAAAAATGTTTACACATTTGCAAATGTCTGAAGGTCAGGGCAAGGGGGACACAAAGGGCAGCCAGCGACATGATTTAGGCCCCAGTCCACAGAGCTGAGTAATTGTTGTGCGGTGGGTTCGCTGGCTCTGCTGGTGCAGCTTTAATTTAATTTATGCGCCACAACAACAACAGCAACAACAAGAACAACAACGGCAACAATAATAGGACCTACCACAACAACGAGAGCTGCCTTGTCGAGGGCCACTAAGTGGCCGCTTTAGTAAAATTAAATGCACTCCGAAGAGCGTTGTCGTCATCATTGCACTTGCCTCTAAATATAGGGTAATAAAGGGTCGATGGTTTACTTAAAAAGAGAGGCATATTAGTTAGAATTATTTGAAAATAACCGTCTTTCTGCCTTATTTCAATTGTGAAATGTTTCTGTGAAAACTTTTCCTCGAAGTAGGCTGAGACTACCACTTGGGTTTGCTGTCAAAGTTTTCCTTGTAAACAGAAGGGAGTATAGTTTTAGTATAACACAAAGCATCAAGCCATGGAGCAATAAGTACTAGAGCGAAACTTTGCTCAGTCGACACCGCTTCTGTCAAAAAATTGTCACCTGTTGCTCTCATTTACGCTCTCTAGATACTTTTTAATCAGCTGTTCGCTCTCTCTGGCAACATTTGGGTTATGGTCGTCTCGCTCTAACCACAGTGATTTTCTACTGACACTTTGAAGTATCTTTTTGGGCACTATCGATTTTCAGCAACAAAATTGAGCGGCATTCGCAACCTGCCTCTCTAATAATAAGTCCTCTCTGATCAAGCGGTGCACATCAAAATAAAATCTAAATTATTAATCGGACAATTTATTTATTTATTACATTCTTCTGCCATCAATATCTAAAGCGGTAAGTTTAATATCAATTAGAAAGAGGAGTTAATATTAAATATATTAATTTATTACATTTACGTATCTGTGTATAAGCTTTGAGAATTATGTCTTTGTTCAACTAGTTTCCACACAACCAGTTGGAGGTAAAGTTTTAGGCGTGAAGAAGTGAAAAACTTAGTTCTGTTCCTCTTCCTCTTCTGTTTCATCATCTATCAAAAATAGAAGCCAGCTAACTTCGGCTCGACCGAAGTTTATATACCCTTGGAGCTTGATATATGCCCGACAGTTTGTATGGCAGCTATACTATATAGTGGTCCGATTTCGACAAATATCGTTGATATTATGTAAAATCATTGAAAACTTATAAATACTAGCGTTGGGAGCGATATCATTGAAAACAAAAAAGTTTTTCTCACTAAAACTAGTTTTTCAACCGATCGTTTCTATGGCAGCTATATGCTATAGTCATCCGATCCGGCCGGCTCCGACAAATGTGCAGCGTATTTATACCAAAAGACTTCGTGCAAAGTTTGGTTAAGATAGCTTTAAAACTGACTGAGAATATATGTAGCATAGAAACAGACGGACGGACGGACAGATGGACAACATGGCTATATCAACTCAGCTCGTCATGCTGATCAAGAATATATATACTTCATGTGGTCGGAGATGCTTGCTTCTATGCGTTACATACGATTTCACATAATTTCACCTTAACTTGTCGAAATAGTACAGCTGCCAAACAAACTGTCAGGCATATATCAAGCTCTAAGGGTATATAAACTTCGGTCGAGCCGAAGTTAGCTTGCCTCTATTTTTATACCCTTGCAAAGGGTATTATAATTTTGCCCAGAAGTTTGCAATGCATAGAAATATTCATTTCCGACCCTATAAACTATATATATTCTTGATCAGGGCGACGAGCTGAGTCGATTGAGCTTTGTCCGTCCGTCTGTCTGTCCGTCTGTCCGTCTGTCTGTCTGTTTCTACGCAAACTAGTCTCTCAGTTTTAAAGCTATCGAGCTGAAACTTTGCACAGAGTCTTCTTTTTACTGCACACTGCTAATATGTCGGAACCGGATCGGATAACTATATCTTATAGCTGCCATAGGAACTATCTGTTGAAAAGTGGGTCTTTGTGAGAAAACTTTTTTGTTTTTAATGTAAACGCCTTCCGCTACGACAATTATTAGTTTTATACGCTTTTACACAGATTTGGAAGTTTTTGTCCAAATCGGATGACTATATCTTATAGCTGCCATAGAAACAGTGGGTTTTATCAGAAAAATGGTTTGTTTTAATGCTGACGTTCGTAAACTCTATCGTATTAAAACATTTGCAAGGGTATTAAAATTTCGGCAAAGACGAAGTTAGCTTGGCCTTCTCGTTTTTGCATAAAAATTCCTCATTCAAAATTTTCGGTTCATCGAAGGAAACTTTTCCAGTATTTTCTGAGGTAAGGTCCCTATACTAAACAATTACCATTTTTTTGAATTTTGCAGATTGCCCGTACGAGCGAAACCACCAGTAGTCGTATGCTAAAGAACTGTCAGAGGACTCTTATGAAGAACTGAAGAAAGAAAAACCACCAGAAGGGGAACACTAGCAAATGCCTGAAAACAAGCAGCTCAAGAAGGAACTAACACCGCTTTCGGTTTCTAAGGAGCTCGTATAGAATGACTTTGATGAGAAGGCAGTAAAACAGACCATACGCTTTTGTAGGAATACCAAAGAAGAGAAGTCAGACCCCCCAAGGACCAATCTGCACGATTCAGCATTTATACAGCTTCCTGAAAGGTGATTGGAGCGATTTTGACTCATGTTGCCTGTCTTGTCCTTGTATTTCCTTAGAGGAGGCAATCGAATCAAGCGTCTTGATTGGTCAAAACGGGGCCGAAGAGCTGATGAACGTTAGCTTTATTGATTAAGCAAATACTTGCTCCCTTTTGATCTTTAGTAGTCTATGCACCTCTACTCCTTCTTCGGTTAACTAGTTTAGTTTTGTTTTCCTAGTCTCCTTTCTTGCCTGAGATGTCTTCCAAATATATCCGTTTGGGTCTACTTCTTTCGCTTGTTTAGTATTCGGAGTGCAATAGTTTGAGTGCAATAATATAATTCGAGCAGATATATTTAGAAGAAACCTCAGCCAGGATTTGATATAGAAGGAAAATAGACTTTAAATAAAACCAATAGAGTCCGCTTAAGCAGAGGATGTATGGAATTCTGCTAGAGAACAGCAGCTAACAAGTCGTTGTTTAGCATTAAAGCTATCATCAGATTTTTGGCCCCCTGCTTTACTATGAAGACTTCAGTCGATTGCCTTCTTTAAGGAAATTACAAAACAAGAGAGGGGAAGGAATTAAAGTGGCAAGGATCCAAATTCTCCGACAACTGGGACTGCTTGGACTCGTCGCTCTTTCATATGCTTTATACTCTTTTCTCTATACTCTCCCGTCACACAAGTCTTTTCATATTCTGCATGTTTGTATGTAGTTACTGCACTGTCTTTAATATCTCTGCTCGTCATTTATTTCTATAAAAAAAGAGCATTTAAAAATTGTTAGGGTAACAATAGTGTCCACAAGCAAACTGATCAAGAATCAAATCGCGAATAAAAACTGTTCATTCCTCTCTTCTATACACTGTCAAGATCACAACGCAACTTGTCAAGTTACCGGCTTTAGACTGTCAAGTTGTCGGAGTGGTCAAAAACATTTATGCATGTTTCCGGTTTTATTTGACTTACACTCAGAGGAAGAGATAACTTCAAGAAGGTGATCTTGTAAACAACAATAATACTTACATTTTCTTACAGTTGAATTGGAAGTGTATTAAAATATATAAGAAAAGATGGGGAAGGCACAAATTTTTTTTAGCGGCTTTTTCTCTTATTCGTTCGTGCTATACAGCGAATAATAAATAAGCAGCCAATTTTTGTGAAAAAACATCAAACAAATGTGAGTGTATTGAAATTTTTATAAGAAGACTAGTTGACCCGGCAAACGTTGTTCTGCCACATAAATTGTGTTTAGTCTATATAGCAAATAGCCCGTCACGCTTCGCCGCGCCTTCAACAGTATAGAACCAACCCACACCCACTTCAGGCCCACATCCCACCCACTTGCCACTCACATCCCACCCACATCCCTCCCACTTACCGCCACATCCCACCCACTTTCCGCCCACTTCGCACGTACATGCCACCCACATTCCACACACTTCCGACCCTCTTCCCGTCCACTTCCCGCCCAAAAACCACCCACTTCCCATTTACATCCCACCCTCATCCCTCCCACTTACCGACACTCCACCCACTTCCCATTTCCATCCCACCCACTTCCCGCCCACATCCCGCCCACATCCCACCCACTTCCCGCCCACTTCCCGCCCACTTCCCTCCCACTTCCCACCTACATCCCACCCACACTCCACCCACTTGCCACTCACATCCCACCCACATCCATCCCACATACCACCACATTCCACCCACATCCCACACACTTGCCCACAGACCACTTCGCGTACTATGCTTACAACTTATGTTTTGTTAAGTGTATTTTTGAAAATGAGTTTGAACTTGATCGGATAATAAGCAAAAAAGTTTCATACAACAGTTTTTCGCGAATTTTCCGACTTTGGGGATAAATTTTCCAAAATTTGAAAGTCACTTTTTTTATGTTTTGTTATGTGTAAATTTGAAAATGAGTTTGGAGCTAATCGCTGGCAACTTAAGTTTCGCCCATACAACCTTGACCACCCACTTCCCACCCAATGGGCGTGAATTTTCCGGAAGATTGGTATGCAGTTGTTGTTGAATTTTCATATAGATCTTGGAAAATGAGTTTGAGCTTGATCGGATGAAAAACAAAAAACCGCGAATGTTCCACATGGGAACGCTGTCGAACGGGATAAAAAGTATCTTATGTCCGTCTCCTGGCTCTAAGCTACCTCCCTACCAATTTTCACCCAAATCTGTTCTGCCGTTCTTGAGTTATAAGTGGTGTAACTAACACGACTTTCTTTTATATATATAGATTTTAAACTGAAGGGAATTTATATGTGAGATTCTGTTTCGGTGCTGACAAATTAAGGTGTTTTCGATTACAAATTTTGAAAAGTTTTTAGCAGGTAAAGGTTTTAGTTGCACATCAGCGTATATGAGGTAACTACTAAACGACCACTGCAAACAAGAATATCAGATTACAAAGGAGACGCGAGCAACAAAAAGGGGACATCAGCATTAGCGTAGGGAAGGAATAATAAGGAAGAGATCACTCAACCACAAGGAAGACTTCCATCAACGCAACTACTTTATAATGCACATAACTAAATTGACAATATGTCAAAAATGTATACGCCTGTATGTATAATAATGAATGTTTTATGTAATTTCTTTAATGGAATAAAATTAAAAAACCAAGCCCCCTGAAACGCGTAGGAGAAGAAACAAAAATAAAGGATGCATTTTTATTTTAATAATTATAAATCTGGAAAATTCGGAAAACACATATAAAGAGCAGGGCTGCAACCGGAACTCTGAATATTGTTTAAAAGTGCCTTAAAACATGTTTTGTCTGTTCATACAAATTTTGAAATGGAATATTTTAACGTTGTTTCACTGGCAAACGTTCAACATCATGAATATTGAACACGGTCACACTAACGTAAACATATAACTTCTAACTGGACTGCTTTGATTGAAATTGTAAATCCATTTTCTGCTTTCACATGTCCAGCAACATACTCCCTGATTATCTAATAGTTCCTAAGATATTATAAGAAATTTTACGGCATTTTGTGTAACCTCCTAAAACAAGAAAAAATGGCAAATTTGGCGCTTGCCTAGGCCCACCCAAATCAAGAACTTCCTATTATTCAGACAAGTGTAAATACAGCTAAAGCTTAACACAACATTAACAAAAATGTTTTATATTTTTTTTAAGCTTATTGTGTAATTATTTACATTTGAAATGGGGTAAACATTACTCATTTTCACAATTTCCATTTCAACACTAAAAATCCCCATATTTCTTCCCATTTGAAGCTCATATATCACACAAGTGCAGCTTTCAGAATTATTTTTGTAAATTGTGAAATAACAACAATAACATATTGTTGGTAGCGAGAGAGAGCTGTCAAGCACTTTAAGCAAAAGTTGGTCGTCATTCGTTCCATAAATATTTTTGCTGTCAAATAATACTTCAAGTGCGTTCATCTAATGTGTGGAGGGAAAATCAGCAAAAAGCATTTCCAAGTCAAGTTCACAGCAGGCGTTAAGCTGGTCCCCAGCTTCCATTTTACAAAACCCCGTAATTAACTGCTTTCTCACAGAAGTCGCATTAACACAATGTTATAAATGTTCATGCAGCTGCTCTTTCATTGCATGCCAGCCACATTACGTATACGCCACATGCGACACATTTACATAGATTTGCAATGTTCGTGGCATATGAAATTTGTGTGCCAAAGCTTATTAATTCTTCTTCCATTTTACTTGGGCGCTTGGCACGTGACTTGGACACGTTCTGGTTGCGTGTTACCAAAACTTTTATTCTGGCCAAAAAAACTTTGTCTCCAAATCTTTTTGTTGTCGGTTGTAACTCAATATGATCCAACAAAAACAGATTTACGGATTACACAAATGCAAATTAATTAAAGTGCTCAGTGGGTCCTTGAAGCAGGCGAGTTATTTAAACCAATTGCCAGGAGTTAATTTGCACAAATCCAACACGAAAATCAAAGTTGTATTTTTACCTTTTTGATTTTTGATTTAATTCTGCGGTTGCTGGCAACCGTGACAAACGATGTGGCCGGCAGAGTGCAACAGCAGCAAAAAAAAAGAGATAATTTAAAATTAATGAAAATATCCGGCAGTGGATGAGAGCAAAATGAAAATGAAATTGGACGAAGAAGGATTATGTCAGAGGCCCGTAATAAGTGCAAATTGTTGCCAATTTAATGCGACATGATGTAACAAGATAGGGAATTTATATGAAATTTCCATACAAGTTTAAAAGTGCGGCATAATTTAATTACAAGCCGCTGTGGTTGCTTTTATTGAAACTTGATAGTTTGTTTGTGAAATTGCTGAAAGCGCTTTTCATGGCTTTGCGATAAGGGCAAAGCAAATTTCTGGATTTAAGTTAAGAGTGTGACTTCATTTTTATACTCTGTAAAAAAGAGATAAATCGTTACAGGGTCGTTCCTAGCTAGCGAACGAGAGGCTAGTCAGTTGTCTCCACGCACCTGGAGAGTCAGGACAGGCATTTTCGCTCTACGTGTTTCTATGAGAGGTGCAAGCCGAAAATGCAGCAAAATGAGCAAATTCAAAGTGAAAACGATGATCATTGTCTTTTTTGACATCAAAGGAATCGTCCACCATAAATTTGTTACTCTCATACACATATACACTCATCTTTGTTGTTAAAACTCATTTAGGTGCTTGAAAATACCAACAGCTTTTCGAAGCTCTTCAGTAGAGTTGAGCTTTCGTTCGCCAGCATAAGCACAATGTTTAAGGTTACCCCACATGTTTTCAATTGGATTCAGGTTCGATAAGTAAAGAAACCGTTTTGACAATTAGGTATTTTTTTGTTCCAAGGTTATCATGACATTATATAATTTAGATCTAGTACTATAGGATGAAGAATTTTCAAAGGAGGAGGAAGGATTTTCTCTTCAAAAGAAGTCCTACGCCAGATAATTTTTGTTTTATAAGCATGCGATTTAACACAATTACGTAAAAGTCTTTCAGCTTTGTCGTCTGAGCAACAAGCTCAGAACCGAAACTGTACAGTTAAAACTTTCAGGTTCTTTTCAGTCGTTTCGGTTCCAAGAACATCGGTACTCGGATACCGGATTTCGGTATACAAAAAATTTGGAATATCGGTTTCGTTTCCGGTTTTGGTTCTGAGTTTAAAGCGGTTCTTTTCGGTTTCGGAACTGGTTCCCTTTTGATTCCCAATGTAAATAGAAACCGTGTGTATGTGTGTTTTTAGAAACCCTTGACCAATCAAAGTCAAGAATCCAGGTCGCTGTGGAAGCTGACTTTTCCGACACAGACTCCCTTAGAATGGCAATATATTTTTGCCGAAACGCGTAGGAGAAAAACTGGGTAAGAGAAGACGGCCGAACAACAACACCAATTTACACAACAGTATCTGTTGTCCACAGCCAGTTCAGTTTTAGTCCGACTCGTGATGATGATTCAGCCAAAATCCGTTGATTCAGCAATTGTTGAAGTTCATCTTTAACTTCGGTACGGACGAGTTTAGTAAGAGTAAAATTTGATTTCAGCGTCACGTGACGCTGACGTTGACCATATTTTGTGTTGTTGTTTTGCGGAGTTTCCCGACAAACACACAAACAAACACAAGAGAATGGTCGGAGGGGAAAGCGAAGAGGTAGGAATGATGCTGAAGAGGGGCAACTAGGTGCATTCTGGGAAAGATCTGGGATCTGAGATCTTGAGAGGTTGAATTTGGGTGGAGTCTTATATCTGCGAGATCTGGTTGGTATCGGGGTGAGATCTTGGTGGGATCTGGGTAGTCTTTGACTGGGATCTAGCTGGGATCTGGAAAGGATCTGGGTGAAATCTGGTAGGAATCTGGGTAGGATCTGGATGGGACCAGGGTGGGATCTGAAAGGGATCAGGAAGGGAACCGGATGGGATCTGGATAGGATCTGAAAGGGATCTTGAATGGATGTGGAAGAGATCTGGGCGGGATCTGGGAGGGATCTGGGTGGAATCTGGAAGGGCTATGGGCGGGATCTGGTTGGGTTCTGGATGAGATCTGGGTGGGATCTCAACGGGATCTGAGAGGGTTCTGAGTTAGTTCGGGGTGGTATTTGGGTGAGATTTGGTTGGAATTTGGGTAGAGTCTGGATGGGATTTGGACGGGATGTGGGAGGGATCTGGTTGGGTTCTGGCGGGATCTGGATGGGATCTTGAATGGATCTGGGTAAGACCTTTGTGTGATGTAGATGGGTATTGGGATGGATCTGAGTAGGATCTTGGTGGGATCTAGCTTGGACTTGTGTGGTATCTGGGTAGTATCCGAGAGAGATCTGGGTGGGATCTGGAAGGGAAATGACTGGGATCTTGAATTTTACTTTGATGGTATCTTAGCAGAATAAACTTCCTGAAACTCTGCAGCGAGTGATCTTGTTTCTGGTATTTCTACTCTTTCGAAAGAGTGCCCTTGCTCATTTCGTACACCATTGAGAGAGCTTGTGATTTGAACATAGGCTCTAAAGCTAAGCATTCTGTTTCACATCGAAGACTCGTTAGTGCTAGCGACACTCACGTATTAGCGGACATTGAGTTATACCCAAATGGATGTGTGGTGCGTGGTTTGCATGTACACAAAGAGAAAACTAGTACAAAAAATTTAGGCACGATCGCTCTTGAATTTTCGAAAATGTTGCTCTTGGAATCGAGCTTAATTCGTTCTTCATTTGGTTTTTATAGGCAACGGGACTAAGGGAAGAAATAGTGTTGGACACGCTCTCACAAAGATATGTGCATAAACACCAACTGCTTTCATTAAAAAATATGGTTTTGACGCGTTGTGTAGCTTATGGTTGTTAGTCAAGTGGGCTAAGCTATTTAGTTCGAGGTTCTGAGTTCAAGTCAGTCGTCCGTGTCTCTTCCACCTATTTTAAGTTACTCTTGGATCAAGAATTTCGCTCTAGAATCAGAAATATTATCTCTTACCGTTCCTTAGGATACGAATGCTGTTTTATTTCTCTACTTTTTCTTTGCGTGTATTGCTGTGGAGCGACTGTTCGATAACTACTTGTATGTAATTTTAAGACCTCTCTTGGACTGATTAGACTCCTGTTGAATAAAGAATTCAGATTTTAACGAACTATTCCTGGTCTTTAAATATGGGTCTCAGAGAAAAGATGCTTCAGCACTTTAGTATCCCACGCAGCGGAATGTGTAGCAAAACGAAATTGGTTTAATATAGTTGAATTCTTGAGGAAATTCCTGCAGCTGCTTCCAACCACAAAACGGACAATATAAAGTCATGTCATAGTCCTGGTCGTAGTCTTTTCTTAAAATTGCGCCTTTACTCTTTCGATTTTTTTAGGCCAAATGTTCAGCCTCTCTGCTGTACAAGCAAAAATGCTGCCATCATGTTATCCTTGACTGTCTGTTGGTTCGTTCGCTTGTTTTTGCCAAAAAAAAATCCTGGTTTTGTTCGTTGTGGCAAATTCGTTTATCGCGCCGCAAAATTGCGCAAAATTGTTTTTGTCTAGAATGCACTTAATACATATTTTCGTGCAAACATACAAACATACATACATACACAATATAGTTAGTTGTGGCCTTTGTTTGCTCTAAAACATTACAAACAAATTGAGTTTGGCTCAAATTATGCCTGGTCTTTGGCGCCCCAGACGGCCACACCCAGAACGCCCCTAAAGCGACTGCAGCAAACAGTTTCACTTTTGCAGCAGCCAAAAGTCATTTTAGATTTTTTGTTTTTTTTTTAGCTCTTCTCCTCTCTGGTAATTTATGAGTTTGTGCCTCAAGTTGTGGGGCACGTAGTTGAAACATTCTTGTCCATGGTCCTGGGGCAACAACTGCAGCGGCGGCTTATCGCCATTGTTTCTGTTGTTGTGTGGCCGTTGTCTGGCAGTTTATGAAAACTGCAGCGGCAAATGTTGTTGGCTTTTTTGCTCTTTGCAGGACCAGCAGCAGCAGCAGCAGCGGCAGTCGGTGGCCAACCTGCTGGCACCCTGGAGTGCAATGTCCTTGTTTATGCGCTGACACTCTCTGTTGTCGTTGTTGCTGGCTGTGTCGCTTGATTGAATTGTGTGCTTGTCACTGCATGTCCTGCAGCAGCCAGGCTAGTTGCCTGCGTGTTAACAAAATGGCTAGCTCAACCCATCAAAAAAAAAAATAGAAAAAAAGTTTAATTAACTTTTTCAGCTCAATTTCTAAACACATTTTTTATATTCTTTTAACAGACAGTTGGCCAACGAGCCAAGAATTTTAAGAAATTGTGTTGTTGCTTATCTATATATATTAATAACCATGCAAGTTTTTGTCTCCCTTTTTAGAATAGTAAAAAAAATTAAATTAAAACAAGATTTAGTCCTGGGGTGCCCAAGCCCATTCTGCAAGCTACGCATTCGTTGTATTTATAAACCGAACCGTTTAAAAATTTTTCATTTTTCAATTTAATAAAAACGAACGGGCGCGAATAGCGTCTAAAGTTTTTGAATATAACTCATACGCAGTGATGCCTATTATCATATATTTTTTTCATGTAGTTTTAACAAATTCCCCATCATAACTTCAATCTCTTGTTGGGCTAAACATAATACATGCCAACATCCTCCTGGGAATTAACTTTCTAAAATATCCGCACACTTGATTAGTTTAAATGATAAACAGATGTTGCTTGTTTCGTGAAGCTATAACTTTGAACCTACACCCACTGGGGTAACATTATGCTTTAAAACTTTTGCCCAATTTATAATGAACAAAAGCCACACTTCTGGTATCCACATTCATCACATAATTTGCCTAGTTTTGTGTGAGTTTTAAATCAAATTAAATGTTTCAACTTGTCGTTAAGTTTATTTCCCCAAACAATTTCATTATTTGACTTCCTGCTTTTTTTTTCGTTTTTATCTGCGTGACACGAAAAACTTTTGTCATAAAAATGATTTTTTGGGTGTGGCACAAGACCGCAGAGAGCGAGGGGAGGAAACTGAAAGAAATTAAAAATAATATCGCACATAAAGCCACGCAGAATGTAAATGCCAACTGGGGGGAAATTAAGCGCAAACAAATCAGTGGAAATGTGTGAAGGACTAGAGATGGAGGAGGCGGGGGAAAACATACGAGGGCAGTTTGAATGAAATCAATGAATGAATTGGCATAGAGACATAATTTTGACGACAGATTATCGAATAAAACATTTTTCAAATCAAAGCGATATAATTTCGATATTTGACAGCGCCTCATTATGTTGTTATAAACCCGAAAATATGTCGGCGGTATTATATCGCTAACCATATAGATTTTATTTTTCCACAAAATAGCACAGCAAACTTTTCAAAAACAGTCACCATAAACAATTGCAGCTTCATTTTGTCAAATATTGCGGAACGACATAATTCCGCCCTCAAATTTTTGCCTACAAAATTTTTCAGGCGGAATTAAGTCAAATTTTTTTCCCCAATATAAGTAGATTTGAGGCAATAAAATTTTTACAATTTCCTTCGCTTGATTATGTCGAAATTTACGTGGAAATATGTCGGCGGAATTATGTCGCTAACAATATTTATATAATATTCTCAAGGAATGACACTGCCAGATTTCCAAAAAAGTCACCATTAGCAATCGCAGCTTCATCGTCCCAAAAATTGCGAAACGACATAATTCCGCCAACATATTTTTGCCTACTAAATTTTTCCGGTGGAATTAAGTGTTATTTTTGTGCCCAATAAAAGCATTTTGCAATGCAAAACATCTACCCGGTAACATCTCGGCGGAATTATGTCGCTACCCAAATCGATTATCATTTTTCAAAGTTCAAGGTATCATTTTCAGGTTTTTTCTTCTATGTAGAACCTCAAATATTCTCTAACGTCTCAAACTGATTTTGGTCATAATTAACAAGGTTGTCCAACAAAACATTTCAGACTTGTCGAAACTCCCCTCGTCTATATAAATGAAAAGACCAACTGGCAGTTATGTCTACCCGCTGGTCTGGTCTGCTTTATCCTGGCCTTGGTAGCAAAAAACCGGATTCCCTTGCTTATCCTGAATGCAGCTTTCAACAGCAGACAAGATGTCCGGGCAGAGAAAGAGAGGAGCGAATAACAGAGTTTTAGCCCGTTTAATTTTGGCCATTAAGTTATCCTCACGCTCATGTTTCATGTTTCATGTGTGCGTGAGAGCCATTAAATTATCTGCATATGTACGTGAGTGTGTTTGTGAGTGTTTATCTTGATTCTGTCTGCCGCCATTTTATTTTTTACACTTTTTCTCATATTTATTATCATGTCGGTTTCCGTTTCCGTCTCTAATGAAATCCCCCAACTACTTGTCCCCATTTCGGTCTTTGTAATATATTTATTATGTGATTATGCTTAAGTTTAGCGCCAGCAGGCGAGCATGCCATTCCGTTGGAATTCCTTCCTTTCCTGGTTATTTTTGGTTTGCCGTAGCCGCCGCAGCAGGATTTGGCCTTTTGCCCGACTGTTTACATTTAAAGCGCAGTCCGCTTTTGCCTTCCGTCCCCCCGCGGCTGACTGTGACTGTTAAATTACGTGGGTCAGACTCGTTGTTGGCGTTTCAAATTACATTGTTACAAATGTTTTTGTTTCTGTTGTTGCCCTGTGACATTTTCAAAAGAGTTTCACGGTTTTTTTGTTTTTGTTTATCTTCTCGTTTGGGTAAATGAACTGCAGTTGTAAATATAATTTATGATGCCAAAAAAAGGTAGCGCACTTGTGTTGCGTTAATTGAAATTGTTAAGGGTTAGCTAAGAGATCAGGTGATGCCGTCTGCTTAGGCAAATTTGGCATTAAAAGCAATCGACTTACAAAATGTGACAACAAAATGGATCATAGTTTTATTTTAAAAGAAGAATCAAGAAGAATTACTTATACTGCTTACAAACGGTTTTCTATGTACAATAACAGGGTTTTTTATTTGAATCACCCAAAATAAAGTAATCAACCAAATGACAGTTTTCGGTCATCAATTTCAAACTATTTAGTATCAAATTTCCTTGAATAGTTTAAGTTTAAGTTTGAAGTTTATATTTTCGAAAGTATTAAAACGATTAAACAATTTGTACTAGGTCCAATCAATTTAATATATAAATTGTCAAAATTTTTATACCATTTTAGTATGTTCTTGCTTTTAACAATTTTATATATGTTTTTCATATAGTTTGAACTATTAATTCAGTTTGCAACAAAATGCAGTAAAAACTTTTATTTTGAACACTTACAATTTGTATTTTATTTACACTATTGAAATAATATGGGTGTGCTGAAACCCATACATATACCCTTTACGCCTTCGCAGTGACACTGAGTAAAAACACTACAACGCCTCTTTCGCAGTTCGAACGTCTCTCATTGTGTTTTATCTTGCAAAGCACAGAAACTCTCAAGAACTCTCTCGAAAACTGCGACATATATATGTGTGCGTAGCTGCTTAAACTGCTAATATAACTTCAGCACGACTTCTGAGAAACTGTTTTCCATAGCATTACTGATGTGTTTGCGCCAGGGAATCAAACCAAAACCGGAACTGTATACTTAAATGAACGACACATTTGGACTTACACAGATCAAGTCGCTAAAAGCCTAGACGAGACCAGTCTCTTCGAAAATATTGCATTCCTATGTGGCATTTTCGTAGACCCTTGTTATAATGTGAAGCAAACTTCTGAATTTTTTTGTACTATACGTTCAATATATTCAAGAATTTTAACCCCACTTATTTAATAGCAACTAAATAAAGAAAGTCGGTCTGACCCAATTACTTTGTCTGAAAGTGGAGATGAAGTCGATTTGTATAGAATAGTTTAGTACTTTCACAGAAATGACATAAATCAAGGTTTTCCAGAGCGTTGTACGTTTACTTAATAAAGATGAAGTCTTCAATTGCTATTCAGAAAATATTCAAATTTCAAATTTTGCAACTATCAAAAGATATTATTGCTGTTGCAGCTACTCAAGACGGCGTAGAACGGTTATTTTCTGTGAAGTTTATCAGGTCTTCGCTAAGATCTTAGATGCTTCTTTTTAACCAGTTTCTTATTATTTACTAATAACCAAAATATCAGTTTGATACTTTTTAGGTTTATATTGATACAAAAACGAAGGCGATACTAATTTCAATTTAAATTTGACAAGGCGTATGAGAGCATTGGACTAATAAAAATATTGATAATTTTTTAAAATGATCATATTTAAAATATGTTTATTTTAGGTAAAAAGCTTATGCTAAAACAGATTAAAATAGGTCAGAAATAGGTCAAAATATGCTCTTCAAAGTACCACTCCAAATTCCTTACTAATGATAGGAACGATAAAAAATACCGAACACAAGAAGGTACTAATCAAAGCATAAATACGTTCAATAGTTTGCATCCCACTATACGGTATGCGTCGTTTCGTACAGACCGCAAAGAAAGTTCTGTGAATGTGCGAAAAGTTTGAGTCAAGAACGCTACCCTTATCAAAAAATATATATTGAAATTTAGATTTTGCTTTGGTCCTATTCTATTCCCTTTACCATTGGTATTTCATTGCGGTTCGGAAAGATCACAATCATAGTTATGCAATTACACTAGTTTACAAAAATAAAAAAAAAAAATGACCCATTTCAGCTGAAAATTTTTCTTAGTATAGTTTGGAATGGTGATCTAAAAAATCGATTTCAAAAATTTTTTCATGGCTCCGTTTTTGAAATATTAATTTTTTAAATTTTTTTGGTAGGTACTCTTACATTTTAAGCCATATCTCAATTCATAATTGTCAGATAGTATCAAGTAAGAAATAAATCGAAAGGTAATGGAACTGCCAATAATTGCGTGGAGCATTGTTTTTAAATCGGTTCAGAAGTTTGAATTCAACAACCAAGAATATTTCAAAAAATCGATTTTTTGCTCGAAAATTCAAGAAATTTCATTTTTAAACGACTAGAAAAAATATAAAAAAATACAAACAAATTATTTTAATTTTTTCTACTTAAGAATCGCACTTTTACGAAGAAAATAAGGTATTGGTGAGGAAAATCGTGTAACACGTACCATAGATGGATCAAATTGAGTAGAGGAACTAACAGTCGAATTTGAGTATATTTTGTGTTTTCAAAAATTAACTTTGTACTTTTCTTCGTTTTTTGGTGAAATTATGAAGTGAACGAAAAGCCAGAACAAAAATAAAAATTAAAAACAGAACAAAAGTCGAAGCAAACGAAAATTTATTTTTAAAATATTCAGGAAAATATCACATTTTTTTGCACTAAATTGCTTACAGCTCCTGTGTTTGTTCACAGATTTTGATCATCGATATCTGTTTTTCTTCGTAGATGTGCGGTTCTTATGTAGAAAAAATAAAAATAATTTTTTTGGATTTTTTTATATTTTTTCCAGGCGACCAAAAATGAATTTTCGAGCAAAAAATCGATTTTTTCGAAATATTTTTGGATATTGTAGTCAAACTAATGAACCGATTTAAAAACAATGTTCTACTCGATTACCGGCAGCGAAATAACCTTTCGATTATTATCTTGATTGACTCTATCTGACAATTATAAAGTGAGATATGGCTTAAAATGTAAGTGCCCCTACCAAAAAATAAAAAAAAATTATATTTCAAAAACGGAGCCATGAAAAAATTTTTGAAATTGATTTTTGAGATCACCATTCCAAACTACACTAAAAAAAATTGTCAGCTGAAATGGGTCTTTTTGGCTGTAAACTAGTGTTATTTGTGGTATTCAAAAGCAGGTTCTTAAGTATTTATTGAGTTAACCACCATGGAGGGCCCTTAGCTTAATAAAGAGGTAATGCAATAGGTTAGGTTGCGATGGCTGAGAGCGACAAGACGCTCTCCCACTTAGGCCGCTATGGGCCCATTGCGATGCCATATTATTTGGACAGTATAAATTTCAATAGAGCTGGGATCTCTGGATCGGATGTCTCCGTGAGGCTGAGTAGGAGAGGTTGACCAAGTGTCCTTAAGGCAGAGAAGGTGTTGTACTGTTTCCTCATCTTCTTTATGCTTACAACTTCTACAGTAGTCATGGTGAGCAACGCCTAGGCGTGCTGTATGTCTGCCCCGTGAGGGCTCCAATCAGAAACGATATGTGTTCTCTTCTGAGTCGTAAAAGTGTATTTGTACGTTTTTGGTTGAATGTAGGCCACGTGAGTTTTGATACTGAACAGTAGGGAATGGTCTCCCACCGATCCGTAGCAAGACTGAGTGTTTCAGCTTTTATGTGCCCTTCTCTGAAAGGAGCTCGATGGTGGTTCCTATTCTGGCCAGTTTGTCAGCTGACTCGTTTCCCTCTATGTTGCGGTGTCCAGGCACCCATATGAGGTGTATACTGAAATGTCGAGCGATCTCGTTAAGAGATACGCAACAATTAGTAAGGGTTTTTGCATTGTTTGTATGTGAGTCAAGTGCTTTGAGGGCTGCTTGACTGTCCGAGTATATAAATACGTTGCCTTCCTTGACCGTTAGTGTGCTAAGATAGGTGGGAAGGCGGAACGACAAGTTTAAATCTAGGTCGGGGGAGAAAACGCCCCCTCCTACTTTTTCGTCGAGCTTAGAGCCATCAGTGTAGATGTTAATGGCCTTGGCTCTGTTGTGGGGGAGGCTTTCCCACTCATGGCGGTTTGGGATGTATACGTCGTATAGTTTGTCGTTTGTAGAATGCAGTAGTCTGTAGTTAATAGTATACTCGTTTGGTCTTCAAGTATGGTAGAGTGTCCCAAATTGCCCCTGTTCCAGGCATCCGACTCTCTTAGTCTTAAGGCCGTTGTGGTAGCCAGTTGCTTTGCTACAAGGTCTAGCGGTAGAAGATGAAGAATAGTATTAAGCGCTTCCGTTGGTGTCGTTCGGAGAGCGCCACTAATACATATCTCCGCACTTCTCTGTACTTTGTGGAGGTTGTTCAGGACTGATTGTTTCCCGAGTGCCGGCCACCATATTAGTGATCCGTACAGTAATATGGGACGCAGGACGGCTGTGTACAGCCAGTGTACTATGGAAGGGGAAAAACCCCATTTTCGGCTTATTGCCTTCGTGCACGAGTATAAAGCGATGGTTGCCTTTTTCATGCGTTCATTTGTGTTGTCATTCCAGAGTAGATTCTTGTCCAGAATTACAAATGCAATAGATCAGAAAAGATTTTTGTCATAATTGGCATTTTAGTTTGGTGCAATACTGCTAATAATACTCATTGTAATTTAATGATTCGTAAATCACGGTAAAATGATTTGATATAAGATTCTGCTTTTTCGTCCTTCCTTTTATATTTTGTAAGAAACCTACTCAAGGAACAAACCTAAACTTATTTTACACTTAGTGTCCCTAACGGAAAACGGATTTTGAGGTATATACAAGAAATTGAGAACTTCTTTCAGTATTTGGCTCAGTACGATATTTGCTGCCTTGGTAAGTTGAAACTATAATTAAAATGGGTATTAAGATGTGGATACGCCTATTCATATATGTTCTCCCTAAATATCGAAATAGATTACAATTAGTTAGTGTATTCTTAAATATGCTCTTAGGTCGAATAAGGATTTCAAATTATCTACTTTTCATGAAACGAATTTGTATGCCCGACGTTTTATTGGTCCAACCCTTTAAAAATATGTTTTAACCTAAAATCCGATGTCCACCGATAACAATTAGGAATAAAAATAGCACACCAACTTTTATAAATTCATAATGAATGTTGAAAAACAATTTTTCGTAGAATTTTATTACAAGTATTCAAACGTTTTCACTGTTGATTGGGCCACTTCAAAGAGGATTCGCAAGCTTTCTCTTGTCTGCCTTTTAAGCAAACCGAACGAAGTAAGCGAGTATTTGGTATTATTTTGTTGCATATGTAAATACTTTATTTTTTTTACTGTCAAGTGACTTTAGCAAAGGCTTTTTGACAGCTGCAAGCTCTAACGGTATTACATGTGACAGCTGGCGTCTGCTGCGGTTTATGTTAAAAGCCAAAACCCTAAATGGTGGCCCGCATGTGGGTAAGTGTGGGTAAGTGTGTGTGTGTGCGCAAATTTATGTTTATGTTAACAAAGTCGAGCCCATTCAAGTGGCAAGCCAAAACAAGGCAGCTGCCACGCCCCCCTCCCCCCTAAATGAAATGCAGTCATGTGCACCAAACCGAAAACATTTTAACCCAACGCGAGTTTTGGAGATAACAGCGACAACTTCTAATGTTAAGGCTGACGATGATTACACTGAGCGAAATTTTAGGTGGCTGCTGAAGTGGGTTCCAGCTCATCTGGTGGATGAGGTTCAGCCTGCTGCTCCGGCTCCTCTGGCTGTAACTGAGTCTGCCTTTGCGGGTTCAGCTCCTCCTGTTTGCGTCGCATCATTTCAGCCGCATAATCCGCAAATGTCAAATTGATATCAAAGGCTGTTCGCCGGAAGATATTGGGTGGAGTATAATTGTTTTGGATGGGCCAATACAAGCCATCCTCATCGGGGGCAAAGGGTGAAGTGCCATAGATATGGGAAAATTCCTTGAGAGTGTAATAGAAACGCGTGGAGGATAAAACCAAATCCATGCGCTGAATCTCAGGCAACCATTTGCGATAAATATCCACGGGTAAGATTTCCGAGGGAACCAATGCCATGGATTTCAAAGGAGCCATAGAGGAAATGCGTTGATTGGCCTGCTGCTGTTCCTCATCGCTGCTATCAGAGGGCTCCTGTGGAGCCGCCTGCCCCTGCTCCACACTCTCACCCACCAAACGACAAATGGTCATGAGCTTCTCCTTAATGATCAAATGCTGCTTACCCATCAGATACTCATCCGTGGGCGTGGAAGTGGGAAATTTCTCATTGATATGAGCAGCTGGTATACGTCGCCACATTAGCTCCTTGGTGTATAATTCCCCTATGTGATCCTCTATCAAAAACACACGATTACTTGACCAAAACTCCTCTATACAATGGTTGACCAGCTCACGACAGAAACATCCCATCATGTCCTCCCCAGACTCTAGCATTAGCATACTATACTCTCCCATATAGAGAAACAAACCACACATGGGATCGGGTGTGAAAGTATGAGCCAGGCACTTCTTATGCAACTCCTGCAGGCGCTCGGTAAACAAGGTAAAGAAATCCTGTGGCCTGTGTGCATCGTCTACCTCCAAATCAGCTTCAGGCTCGGTATTCTCAGACGGTTGGGTATCATCCTCCAAGGCATCAAAGCGAAAGGTTTGCGTCACCGTCTCCAAATGCTCCGCTTGTTCACCCACCATGGTGGCCTCTGTCTTCATTTGCTGTGAGTCATCTGGAGTGGATGCTGCCGAACTGGGTTCCTCATCCACCAAAGGCATTTCCAACTCTCCCTCAACTTCCTCCTCTCCCAGTTCTCCTTCAGGAGCCACCGTAGCCTGGGTATTGATACTGAGACGAGCCTGATCTGCCCCCTGAGCGGCCAACGAGGGCATGCTCACTTGCTGCTCCAGATTCGCATTTTTGGCCAAAATAAAAATGCGCTGATAAAACACCGAAGTCTCCATATTCTGCAGTTCTTCGTCCACATATTCCACCAGGGACTTGCGCACATGAAAGGTACCCAAACGCTGTAGAGTGAAGCAGGTGTGTCGGGTTAGTCGCTGTTCACGCACCGGACGCGAACGGGGAGCCATCGAACTCTTGCGCATCAGACCGCGGTGTGAGGACAGGATGGTGTTCATTTTGGGAATTGTTAGTTTTTAAGCAATATTTCCATGTGTTGTCTAGACAACAACAAACAGGGAGAGGTAAGGCAAACGGTTGCTGGGAGTAAAATAACAAATGTTAACATAACCCAAGCAACGCTCAAATAATTTTTTAAAAGCAAGAGTCGGCAATGCCAGCAGAGAAGTTGCCACTGGCAACTGAGAAAATATTTGTATAAATCTCCTTATTGTAACTCAGGCAGAGTGAAGGGAGATTTAAAGAATATACTAAAATGGAAGTTCTCTTCCATAGCTCGTAAATAACTCTCAACACAATGCTTAGTTTGCTATGCTCACCTCACTGACCGGGAAAAATAAACGCTCTCGGGCGTTCCTCAACCGAATGTGGGCTGATCAGTGTCTGACAGCAATGATCGCTCTTAAAGCAACCCCATACCAGGCCCAATTCATTCAATCGGTCATAAAATGTGTGCTTCTCGAAGACCAGAAGAGCGAGTTAGTGTGTGAGAGAAGGAGAGAGCGCATATAGGTCGTGGCATAAATTCATATTGTTGTTCATAAAGTATCTAGGTGTCATATATGACCAGAAGTTAAACTTCAGGAGTCATATAGAGCATACTCTTAGAAATTCTCGATCAGCATCAACAGCCGAGTCGATATAGCCATGTCCGTCTGTATGAACACCTAGATCTCAGAGATGGTAAGAGATAGAAGTTAGACATGTATAGGACAAATGCTTCTTTTATGTGCACGCGGATCAAGTTTGTTTAAAGTTTTGGCCACGCCCCCTCCCGCCCCCGCAATTTGGAAAAAACGTTATACCTCCCACAGTTTTGAAGATAAACGATTCGTGCCTTCTAGAGATAGTTAGTAATTAGCAAAATGAATCAATTTGCCGAAGAAATGATATAGATCGGATGAACGCGTGAACACCCAAAAAAAAATGTTGCATACTTTTCGAATGGTCACCCTAAGGTACGTAGGAAGACTGTTAAACATGTTTTTTCATGAGTAACGAGCAAAAACTCGATATTTTAGTTACATATTAATGTCAAAGAGGAATTTTTTAAAGGGCAGTATCTTAAATTCCTCTCTGATGTGACTTTGTTTTGTTTAGATACTCCTATGTGACTTATTAAACAAAAAGCGCAGAGTCACGGGTCGGAGAGCATGCAAAACAACAATTAATAATAATCTCAAGAAGATACTTAATAATTAATTGTGAATGTAGCGATTATTTTTCATCCGATTTTGATGACCAAGAGCAAAAAATGTTCGTAAGAGATTACCCAATCCTGTTAATATCTGAGAGCTGAGCAATTTTTATAGTAAGATTGAAAAAACTTAATGAAAGGCCTCAAAAAATTCAAAATTATCTAAAATTTTTCATAAGTCAAACTTTTAAGTGCCATAACTTCGTCACTTATGATTGGTTTCTAAACAACAGTCGTTTTTTTTTTTAAATAATTTTATTATCTTTAAGTTTTGTTCCAGTTTATACATATCGGTTGATTAAATCCAGAGAAAATGGCATTTTAGTAGATCTACCTTTCGTCAAAACACTAAAATTGAAAATTTAACGATATCTCAAAAACCGTTCTACTTTTGACATAGACTGAGAGCAGATTTGAATTCAGCGTGAAATTCTATATTAGATACAAAATTTTTTGAAATTTTGTGACATAGTGTTATTAGCTAAGCTCCGATTGCGGAGAATTCTGACCACCTGTCTAGAACGTTTAAATGTTTTCACCAACGTTTAAGTACGATTTTGCTAGAGAGGACGACAGTGATTGTATTTCCAATTTCTACATCCAAATGCACAAACCTACTATATGTTCTGAATATCTGTGTGCAACGAATAAAAACATATCAAAATTTGTACGGCCTAGAGCCCAAAAATGATCTGTGTAGCCATACTTAATAAGATCGAAAATGATTCCTATCTGTTACATACTTTTCACAAGCTTAATTTAGTTAGGTACAGCGTAAAAAAAATCGAAAATCGGAAAAACCGAAACCGGTTCCGGTACGCGATTTTAATCGGTTTATTTCGGTTAACGGTTCCTGTATTGAGCCCTGAATTCAATTCAAATTGAATTTCCCCCTATTTAGAAATCCCCACCAAGCTCTTGACCCCCCTACCTCTTCCTGCGCTCTCCACTCTTTCCCGTCCCCCTTATTTCTTTCCACTCCAGGACCTATTATTTCGTTCTGGCTGTTACATTTGCACAACTTCTTAAACCATTTTTACACATTTTTAATGGATACAGGGTATAAAAAAGGTAAGTCTTTGCTCCAATTGATGTGCCCCTCCGTTAACTGTTGATGCCAAGTAAATTTCAAAGCCTTCCTCATTTTGTTCAGTGTCCGCTTCGCACTTGCTTAGTTATTATTATATGGCCGTGTAGTTGTAGGACGTGTACTTGGCGCTCTGTTGCCTCAATGATTATTATCATTCACATGAAATCTAAAGGCATTTTGTTGGCTAAAACCTCATCCTTCTGCCGCTGCTGCTGTGTGGTTCTGCCTGTCAGTTGGTTTTGCTTTTCGCCAAGTTAATTTATTCATGGCGCATTTATGAGCATAGTGATTTCAAGCAGCACCTACAAAAAGCTTCTCGGAGAACAACAACAACAATGTTTAAAAGGGAAAACTTCTTCATCAGGCAGCAGGAGCAGCAGGAGCAGCCGCTCTTTGAACAATTTGAAACACTTGGGCATACAATATGTTGAAATGATAATGAGCGAAAATTGTTTTTTGACTCGCTCCCCAGGTGTTTGGGTGCACACACACAAAAAAAGGAGGAACTTACTTCAAAAGCAGCTGCCCGTTTTGCAGTTTAGTTTATTAACAACTTGTGGCCATGTTTTAATATCCTTTAAAGATGACTTTCACTCTTGCCCAATGCCAGGCAAACACGTCGAGAAGCCATGCCCATTTGCTGTCTATGTCGTTGGCAGTTGCCAGCGTTGATTGCATCCAAGTTCTTGGTCAATATTTGTCCGATTTCAATGAAATGAGAAATTGACATGCAAGCAAATACGCCAGATCCAGAACCAGACCATAGGCTGCAGCCAGCCGGAGTAAGGGGCAAACAAACGCAGACAGAGCGACTGCATAGAGTACACACAGAGTAGAGTCTGATGGTGCAGACATAGGTAAATTAATTGCAATTTGTATGCAAGGGCACTTTTATGTGTAACAAAGTGATTGATACGGTGTCCATTTTGTTAGACAAATTGTTGCCGCTGCTAAAAAAAAAAAAAAAAAAAAAAAAATTTACATCAATTGACAGGCACTTCGTTAGGCCCACAAATGACTTGCTTACTGTCATTCTACAAAGCATTTAAAAAGAACCTAAGTCAATGTTTTCGTTAGACAGCTTGACTAAAAATAACCCTTTATTTCCCATAATAAAACTCATCATATTAAAAGAATTACTCCTTTTTTTTAACCATTTATTCTACACCTGCTATTTACCCGTCTGTTCTGTTTGTTCCCTCGATGTACATCTTATATTCACCCGAATAATTGTAGTGGCGCTTGTCTCATAAGTTCCACCAAGCCTAAAAGTAGGCAACAAAAAAATCCCGTCCCTCAGCATAGCATCAAAACTTCATTTAGGAAATTTTACAAGAAAGCGAGTGCACCTATTTGTGTGCACCATTAAGTAAAATCGGTTAACATTTTTCATAGCCTATAGCACATTCTGTTAATACCGATTGTTGGATGCACTATCGAATCACCCTTTATTCGATCTATGCGATAAGGCACTATATCGATTACCAATCGAAAAACGCAGCCACGTATTTCCGTTCTAGCTGAGCACGCCAACTTTCAACCTCGTTCTTTTCGCTAAAAAGTTCTTGAGCTACGCAGACGTGTCAGCGGAAAAATTATAATAGTCCGCTTTTGACTTAACCTAATTGTTCCCGATCACCTTAGTGGAAAGTTTAATCACCCGGCCCACCAAAAAGCAGCAGCAATTAATAATCATTAAATCTGCCGTCAAAAGAAATAAATCCCAAGATTTACTTTTCGCTGCTACCGATCAAATTCTCTTTGGCATTGCTCCACGCCAATAGCCGCCCACAATTGGTGAGTTATGCCGTTGCCTCGTCCAATTGCGTCAGCTAATTATTGTTTTGCGGCAGACCCACCAAACCAATCCAGGCAAAGGTTAAATCGGATCTTTTCAGAATCCCTAACCTCTAACCCGGAGCCTCTCTAAACAGGCACCTCAAACGGCAAATAACAGCTTTGGGGCCAGCCAGCTCGTGGTAAATATACGATCATTTTTCTTTTCACCAGCCCTATTCTAATTATACCTTACGTGGCACCTCCTTTTGCTCCAATATAAAGGTCTGGCCCCTTGTCCCAGATTGCCAGTCATCGAGCTCCAGCTCCCCGCCGAAACGACAATCTGCATTATATATCTTCAAATCTTCGGCCTAGCTACTCACTACCAACGGAATCCGTGGATACCAGCTCCCGCCAGCAACCTAATCCAGCTAGTGTTCTCCCCTTTAAAATAATCTTTAACTAAGCTCAAAGCTTCCCCCAAAGTGACTAAAGCAAAGAAAGCCAAGTGAAATTTAAAGTAAAAGAGCTAAAGTAGTGGTTAATTCTTGTGTCCAGTAAAAATAGTTATTTGTGGCCCATTTGGCAAAACGCTCTCCCAGTGCAAGTGAGAGTTCTGTAAAGATTTTGTTTTTTTGCTATCATATAAACCCTTCTCTTGGCTAAATCTGCTTTGATGTGGCTACTGTGCTCCTCTTGAACTCACACCAACAACAACAAGCTTAATATGAATTCCTAATCCAAAAAACGAGATTCAACCCCCACAGCTGATCATCTGGAGAAAGGCCTTTCCCCCGCTGGATCATCAAGCCGTAAGTGAAGCCCTTCAGGCCATAATTAATGCATATTTTGTTTGATTTGAAAGAGTAAGCGCAGCTTTTGTCATCCGCTCTTACTCTGTCAAACAGTTGGTTTTTTTTTATTTTACAACCACAAAGTAAAGAGAAATGTGCACACATCCCAACCGCAAAGTAAATTGAAGCCATAAGAGAAACCGTAAGGAGTGTCCCACTGATCCCAGCCGTGCTCTCTTAAATTTATTTTTACTCCATCCTACTCTTACTTGAGCGCCGGCACGGATCGCCGTTAAATCGCTGCTGATAAGACAGAGCAAATGCACACAACGAAAACTAACGGAAGATCTTGGTTTATCTTTCTGTTCCCACTTGGAGCTTGTAACCAAAACCCTGACCTAGATCAACTCAGCTGTTTAGCTGCGTACAGTGGTACCTCGTTGAGGAAGACCAAATAGCTCACGAAGAGTTAAAATGGAAACTTAAATATTTTTAAATTAAATTTAATTCATTTACTTATACTATAATTACATAAACATACATAATAGGCCTACATACCCAATGGCGAACTGTCATTTATAATTAATTTACATTTACTTTACAGCTAACTTTTGGTTTTTATTTCACTTGCGCTCAGTTTAAACCTTTTTTATAGACATTAAAGTTAGTACCGAACAAAGAATGAATTGAATATGAAATTTAGTCCCTAAATCTATAAAGTAAATATACCTATAAATAATGCTTAGACTAACAGATACCCTTTAATGCTAAAAATAGTTCCTTAAAATTATTTCTTATTATTTTCTTACTTTAGATTACAATGCTACCCCTTTTCAATCATGAATTCAATGAATAAAATTATAATGAAGTCCGAATAAGTGAAACTTTTCGTCCGGAAATCGTAATGAGCCGCCATGGGATGAAGTGAACTACGCTTCATTGTTCTAGGGATCACCAATGGACATAGTTCCATACCTGCAAGTGGTGATCATGGTAGGGTGGGGAATGTGGCCACTGAACAACACCTCAGTGTGGCCAGAACATGTTATGTCCTTCTGAGTCTCCTTTTTTTTTCTTCTCTTCTATACTACTCTTCTAACCCCTTTCATTCCTCCTTGGCTAAATAATAGGCTTTCGATACCCTATAGAATCAAAACAACCCGTGAATATTAAAATTAAATAAGTATGCACTATTCCACGAGCTAGTAGCCGGCGGTAACAGACTTTGAACCTCCCCCACATTGCCGACGAAGATAGCCGGATCAAGCACGGGTTCCGCACAGGTCTACTTTTTCCATCAGCTCGAACAGGATGCAACTATCCGTTGCATGCTACATAATAACTCATCTTCTTCACATTCTAAACTCATTATAAAATTTTTTGGCCCACACTTATTATTTCCTGCTAAATTTTAATCACTTAAATCTAAGCTTCAAATAATACTTTGAAAACTTTTGCACGTAAAAGAGCCCTTGTAGCCTTCGCATATTTTCCACATTTGCAAGCATCAACATTTTCGCCACAGCTTAAGACATTGAGAATGATCTTAAGCCTTTTTATGACATCCAGATGAATTCCTGTTATCTGAGCAGTTGCCTCATCGTTATTGAAGAACCTCCAAGCTGTGTTTCCATCATTCGTGTTTCCATAGCCCTGCTTAGGGCTGTCGACCTTTAGCCCGAGCTCCGCCAAGAACTTCTGATGTTTTTCCTGTTTGCTTATACTTTCCATTGCTTTTATGTTGGCACTGTAATCAGAGTCGGCTCCCATACATCTAATCCTCGCATGCAATGGAGAAATGCCGTATTCATAATAATGCTCGTCCGTTTCCGATGTCTCGAACTCCTGAAAGTCCTTTTGCTTCCTCTTGCAGATTGCACATGTCACTGTTGATTTGGTACTTGTGATGTTGTTCAAGACTTTTCCGTCAATCATAGTCAAAAAGAACGACTTTTCCTTCTGTAGTTCCGACTGGGGTTGGCCTCAAAGCAGATATTTCCTCCTTTATACTGTCAACAGTGCTTGTAAAATTTACAATGTTTCCTTCGCATACTTGAACAATATTGGCCGACAGAAATGTACTTATGAGGGCCGAGGATTTTTCCAGTAATCAGCACACTGGACGGAAAGGATCCGACGAGTCGATAGATCTTTGGAAAACATCCGTTAAATTGTTTAGCCTGTTATTCTGACGAGCATGTGACCGCCTATCACGCTTGTACAATTTGTTTCGCGCTTCTGACGCGTTTTCACCTAGACATCCAACAGGCATAACAGAAGTTTGAATTATTTGGGATCCATGAACTAATATCTTATGTACGGTAGGGGACATTGGAAACCATAAATACTTATTTATGTAAAATGTGAAATTTTCTTCGCAGAACTGTTGAAATTTTACATGATTAATCGGAAATTCACAGGAAATTGCAATTAAAATTATGTGGAACCTTTCTATCACTACGTTTATACACACAATATTATTTGTGAGTAATGCCCTTCTAAGTATGCAAACTTTATATTCTTTTATAATCATCAATTTCAACGTAGACAATTGTGGTCAGATATGGCAGCGCACTATGGGGAATTTTCCCAAAAATCAGGCATTAATTAATAACTTAAAAACTAAGCAAGATATTGCGGTCTAGTTTTTTGCCTTATGTTAGGTATACCGTTGCTCTATACGTGCTAAAAAGTGGGCGTGGTAGCACTTCAACCCGCCTTTAAAAAAAAAAAATTAAAAAATATTATTTTTTTTTACAAGATAAAATTGGTTTTTCTTGCAATTTTACATAAGAATGAATGTACCATCATTGACGCGTAATAGGAAACATATTTTTCGGCCGCAAACTTTACGGAATATCGGGATTCCTGAAAAAAATGCGTCTCATTTATTTTTTTCGATTTCTGTTCTGTTCTTACTGTCATTTCTAACTGCACAATACTAGCACATAAAATTTCGGATCATTTTTGCCTTATAGAAACTATCTTAAGAACTGCTGCATGGTCAGCTAGTCGTTTTTTACTTATTACGAGCAGCTGTGCTTGCTTCTTCTACCATTTTATCTCCAACAGCTTGATTTCAACGATTTCTAATACGCTTTAGCGTTAATGACCATCGGGAACGACTCTCTGTGTTCTGCCCAATGGCTTAGAATTGAACTTCTGCGTTCAATTTGTTGCATTATTCGGTTAAATTTTCGCGATTCATCTCCAGAATTGCACAAAATATCCTTCCTTTTTTCTTTTAAATATCTTTTATATGCGACTGAAAGACTTTGGCCTAACCCTTCTCTAAAGCAATCAAAAATAACATCTTCCCGACTCGTCACATTTTTTCATTTGGCATGCAAGTAGGCATTGGAGAAAATGAGGTTGTGTCCTAAAAAGTGAAATTTGGCAAAGAAATGCGCATAAATGCGGTTGAGCAAAAGTGAATCAGAAGCGGAATTCATAGCTCTAAAAGGTGGTAAAAGTCCCAGCTCTAACAAATCTAAACAAAATTTGGTAGGACCTTGCAAAGTTGAATTTTCTTTCCAATTTTTTTTTTGTGAGATGAATCACGAATACCGTCAAATACAGGGACGCCACGATTTATTTCTACAGATCAAAGGCACTAAAACATAGCACATACCACAACGATTAGATTCAATTAAAAATATTCGACAAAACTTTCTGTTTTCATTAATATTTGGCAATTACAAATTGCAGCAGAAAACACACACTTAACATTGAACTGTCATTCGTTAGCATAACCTGACTTTACCAGCTGCTCAATTAACAGAGCTCTGTTAAATCAAAATTCGTGGTATGTAACATTGAAGACTGATGTATTTGTGGTCTAATGAAACAAAAAAATTTAAGTTTTGAGCACTATTAGGAAAAGGGGTTTATGCCTAATATTTGGCAAAATTCCACATAGTGCGCTGATAGTTGATGTTGCCCGCATAAGTAGGCAATGGTTTTTGTTGTCACGTTTATATCGCCCCACCTAGCGTATGCTTAGTCTTGGATAGACATCATTTTAATATTATTAAAGGCAACATCCCATATTCTTAAGTCCTTTCCAATAAATTAATTAAGCTTGAAATTTATGATTATTTTTTCGTTTCGTTTCGTTTTCTTTTTCTATTCTTTTCGCCATTGTTTATCTTTGTGGCAGTTCATAAATAATCCGTATAATTTATGCATTGTCATATATTTCCGGACAAAATGTTGGCGATTTTGAAAACTCAATTGCTTGCCAGCCAATTTAAGCTTACACGCTTCAAATTTGCTTTTCTTTTCAAGTGGGGGAGTTGGTGGATGATTTCATAATTCAGTATTTCTTCGATTTATGCGATTGGTTGTGGACTCTCTCTCTCTCTGGACAAACATTTTCAGGCTTTGCTGTTCCACTTAAGCCGCATGCCAATCGTAATTTACGAGTAGCCACAATAACGCACTTGCCTTGTTTCCTGTGTGTGTGTGTGTGTGTGCCAACCTGGTGTTCCTATTTACAGTTGTTTCTCTTCATGTTGTTGTTGTTGTTAGCCCCCTATCGGGTTTGGTCTGGTCATAAATTTCCGTTTTTGGTTAACTGCTGTTATAACGCCTTGGCCCCAGAGTAGAGAAACCAAAATCCAGCAACACCAAACCCTCCTGCCTGTGTGTGTGTGCAGTTTCCGATTGCCACAACTAAACATGAATGCATCTCTCTTACTGCTTAGGCTTAGGAATTTATGCACTTCTCGCCTTGAATGCGAATTCTGAACTCGAAAACGAATCCCTTTGTAATTGGAAATTGCAGTTAAAAAGTTTATTTTTTTGATTTAAGTCTGGGCCAAGTAAAGGCAACAGTTTTCCGATTTGTATTTGCCAATTTAAGTGTGCAAGTGTGCGTGTGCCCGGTGTGTCTGTGTGTGTGTGCGCAAATTTGGGTCGGAAACTTTTTGGCATTTTGACCAGTAATTGAACTCGCAAAAATGTCAACATAGTTCAACTGTGTTTTGTAATTAGAATTTGTCATTGTCAAATTGTCGGAAACTTGTAAATTGCTCAAAATGTTCATACACACACAGAGGACCAAAAGGAAGAGTACATAAATCATTTCGAATTGCATAAAATATGGGAGATAAATTCGATACTTATTTTCGGTTTGTGAAAGTTGACGGAAAAACTAATTTCAACAACTTATCCAGAATCGAATTAGCAATTTAGCGGACTTCCATTGAAGTGCAATATGAAGAGTATTTCCTATAAATCAAAAATGGGTACCGTTTTCATTGCGTACGTCAGCGATGGGCACGCAATTTCAGTTTGAGCGCAGTCGAGCAACAGATGAGCGATCAGATGAAATAGAATCGTTTTTATTTGGCCTGAGCACTCAGCTGAGTGGCATCTATCGGGTTACAGTATGACCTTATTGCAGTGTGCTGGCGTTGCCATATTCTGGCCGACGATATACATTTGTTATCGAATTTTGGCCATCGGTCAAATTTTTATTAAAATCAAACAAATAAGCATCAAAACTTAGATCGCCATGACCCTTTTCATTGTCTTGTCTTCTTCTTTTATGTAAGCAAAGCAGTCACAATATTCATATGAACTATATGATTCCGATGAACCAATGGTTCTGCAATTGGCTCATCTTAGTTTCTCAGGCATGTTTAAAAGCCAAACTGAATTGATCTGCTTTGAGCTGATCCTTTATTTCGAACTCAATTTTGTTCCATTAGAAATAGTATTCTAGAACGGCTGAGATTATTTGCGCCCGATTTTCGGGTTTAGTTTATAATAGTAAATTTATTCTGCATACATACCTACACAAAATTTTATATAAAATTGATATTCAATTATTTAAAGAATTAAAATTTTTTCGCAATTTTACAAAATTTATTCATATTTGTGCTTATTACGAAAATAAGTTTTTCCCATATCCAATAAGATACAATTAAAGAACACAGCAACTATACAATTTTCCCGAGTTCAGAAAAGTATATAAAGAGAAATAGCACTTTAAAAAATTTTTAAAATTTTGAGATTAAGTCCGAAAGTCATCCCATATATTGTCAGTATATTCAACATTTTTTGTTTTTGGGGCGAAAGCGCGTCCACTAAATGTTGTCCGATCGCACCCAAACTTTTTCTGGTATTTAATTGGACCAAAACGAAAGTTTTGGTTCTGAACAAGAATCACTGCATGAGAGCCACTAAACAAAATTCACTGTGGAAGAGTCGCTGAACAACAGTCACTGAACAAGTCACTGAGCAAGAGCTTCTGAACAAAAGTCACCGAGGAAGAGTCACTGTACAAGAGTCCCTAAACAAAAGTCCCTGAACAAAAGTCACTGAACGAGAATCACTAATCAGAAGTCGATGTAGAAGAGTCATTGAACAAGAGTCACTGAACAAGAGCCACTGAATGAGAGTCACTAAACATAAGTCATTATAGAAGAGTCACTGAACAAGTGTCCCTGAAAAAAAGTATAATGCCAAATGGCAGCTATACTATATAGTTTTCCGATTTCGACAAGCCTTGGTGAAATTATGTGAAATCATTGAAAACTGATAAATATAAGCGTCGAGAGCGATAGTATTGAAAACAAAAAAGTTTTTCTCACTAAAACTAGTTTTTCAACCGATCGTTCCTATGGCAGCTATATGCTATAGTCGTCCGATCCGGCGTGTGCAGCGTATTTGTACCAAAAGACTTCGTGCAAAGTTTGGTTAAGATAGCTTTAAAACTGGCGGAGGAGATAGCATAGAAACAGACGGACGGACAGACGGACGGACAGACGGACGGACAGACGGAGGGACAGACGGACATGGCTTTATCAACTCAGCTCGTCATGCTGATCAAGAATATATATACTTTATGTGGTCGGAGATGCCTCCTTCCCAGCGTTACAAACATCCGCACAATTTCAATATACCCTCTCCAAGGGTAAAAAAAGTTAATAAAGGTTGATTTTTTAGCTATTATCTTTTTGGCAACACTAGTTTACACAGCTCACGCACGTTGCGTGTTTTGTTTTACTGTCAAACATCTTCAGTTTGGTCTATAATTTAAGCATGAATCGTCTTACAAACGAACAACGCTTACAAATTATTGAATTTTATTATCAAAATGCGTGCTCTGTTAAGAAAGTTCAAGTAAAGAAAGCGACGAAGCTCATTTTTGGCTCAATGGGTACGTAAATTAGCAGAATTGTCGATTTTGGAGGTGAATATCAGCCAGAAGCATTGCAAGAGCTACCAATGCATCCAGAAAATTTTGTAGAGAGTTTCTGAGAGAAAAAATCAAGACGAAAAAATCTAAATTGAAGCCGATTTGTGCCAAATTTCTCTGGGTGTATGATGCGTTTTTCTAAGGTGTATGTTTCTTTATCAAATTCTTTGCTGTGTTAATTTTCTGGAATATGGGCTGATTTGAGTGAAAACTAATTATTCTCTTTGAAGCAACCATTGCTGTACAACTTGAACTTTATTTTTTCGTCGTCTCTTTTTACTTCCTTCCTCTACTTCCATTGTGAACTGAATCCGATAGAAAAGTCTGAGCATCTTTTTTCCCAATTATGCAGTCTATATCATTCACATATTTTGTCAGGTGTTTGACTTCTTTGTGTTTCTTCTCTAAAATTTGAATTCGAAAGCGGAAACGCTTTCATGGTGGAACTCACACATTTCTGCACTGCAAAAGTGTTCATTGAAAATTCTCATCAAATAATTCATAACCTCATAAAACGCAATCACTTCACAATTTTAATTTTAAGCTAAATGTGCAGAAAAAGTGACCTTTTCATTTCAATATGCAAATGCATTGCAATAAATATGCATAAATAAATACGATTTGCACTTTTTTTTGGGCAACTGCAACTGCAATCGGTTCAAATATTAAAGCGAAAAAACGACAAATATCAATAAATATTTATTAAGCTCTCCGGTCGCTGTGAGGTCGGCCTCAAAAACACAGATAGAACACAAAATCATATTCAAATCTCTATTAAAATCAAATACCGCTGTCGACAACAGTTTACACAAACAATTTGGTTAGTTCGATTCTTTTGTGAAAATGTTTTAGTGAAAGCCTTGGGGCCGTGCGAGTGAAACATAAATCTTCGTAGAGTGCTAAATTGAATATTTCCGCAGTTTGGGGCGATAAATAACAAATTGAAATCATAAATCTGAGGCTGGAAAAACTGTGCAAAGCATTTAAATTTTATCCTTTTTTTTTGCAGGCAATTAAAAGGCGAAGGCATTGCTACAGAGCAGAGAAAGAGGACGAGCAGCAGCAGCATTTAATCAAATGCAGCTGATGCCTGGACAAGTGGACGGGGGAGGGGGGGAAATGGGAGATGCAATTTGTGCCCGTTGCGAAATGAAATTACGCTGGTGTTGACTGCCTCGTGCTCACCTGTCCTCACCTCTGCCCCAGTCCACACTAATGACATTTGAATGACACTCTCCGGTCGGCTGCAGATTGAGCCATCAGCCAAGTCCGGGTCCAGTCAACCAAAGTTGGCTAATGACCAAATCTTTCTCGGCTCACTGCCAGAGCTGACGCAGTGTGGCTTCCATTGAGATAACAATTGCCATAGCTTTTTTCCCGTTTTTTGACGCAGCGTTACAGTTTCATTTGCATAGTCCATAGACTTGGTTTTTCTTCGATATTTGTGGATTTATGCCAAGCAAACGACGACAGCTTCAAGTCATGGCCACGCCCGCTTCTTAACTTGTTGTCAGGTGCAAAATGCAAAGTAATGGCTCAGAATATGCCCGCTAAGGAGCCAAAAGCAGGCAGCAATAACCAAAACAGGCAGGCAAGAAGGCCGGCAAGGCGCCAATATGAGGCATGAAGGCTTGTGGGAATACACTTCCAAACAGCCTTGACTCAACCAGGCGTTTAACATAATGGGACCAACATGGCGGAAAATTCCGTTTGCTTACACGATGAAGCAATCTTCATGAAGTTATCTTAGTAGGCTTGAAAATCAAAGGAATTCTACTAGATTTGTTAATCAAAATGTATAGAACCACACTTGCATGTCTCACCTACTGAGATAACTTCATAAAGTTTGCATCATCGTGTAAATCCCGACTTAGTCGACGGTCTGAGCTGGAAACTTTGGGCACACGAGTCACATTGTCGGCGTTTGTCGAAGGTCTTCCAGCACGGTCTTCATTGGCGACCTCTTCTCGGCTCTCCAAATAGGCCTGGTCTTCTTAAAGCCACATCTGCCATTAAAGCCTGTTTGATCACATCAAACGTCTCCGTCGCAGATTCACCGAGTTTCACACAGAATTTAATCGTGCAGCATTTTCGGCTTGCACCACTCACAGAAACACGTCGCGCGAAAATGCCTGTCCTGTCTCTCCAACTGACCAGCCGCTCGTTTTCGTTAGCTACACAGAGAAAACAAAATTGGCTACACGACGCGTGTAGAAACGTAAAACCTAAACGCTACGTATTTCGCCCTGTTAATGTGCACACGCTGCAGAAAGCCACACGGGACGTGTGGAAAAGCTACATGCGACGTGTAGGAATACAAAATCTGAATGCAAGTGTAGAAAAGTTAAATGCTGCGTGGGCAAAGCCAAAGACTACACGACGGACGTTTAGGAGTTCTACATTAACTTTTGGATATTAAAATGCTACACGCGCGTGTGAAAATTCTGAACGAAAAATTTAGCTCTACATCAGTACTGAATTCTTATATTTTTCGTTTAGCACACTGATTGTCACACTTGGCGTGTGAGATTTCTAAATGTACGTTTAGATTTACAAAATTTTAACGCTGCGTGTTAAAAATCTACACGAATCGTGCGCGAATTTCTGTTGCCTGTATATAAATAGCGATTGCTATGAATTAGAACTTGAGAATTACAAGCAAGCAAATATTGGATTGGAGCAGATTCAATACAAGTAATGTCTTAGAGGCCTTGCCTTATACGCGTGACGTGGCGGAGACGTCTAAGCCATCATTCCAATCGTGCTTCAGTCCACGGGTCTGGGATTTAAAAATCTACCAGAGTAAGTAAAAACAAGTGAGAAAGTCGGTCAAGCCCGACTATAACATACTCTGTACCTGGAGTAGAAGCTGAATGCAATGCTGGTGCTGCGCTCATCTCAAAGTCTCTCTCTTACTCTCTCTCTCGTTCTCTCTCTCGCTCTCTCTCTCGCTCTCTCTCTCTTTCTAAGATTGTGTGGTGTTAGTTGTGAATGGGTGGGAGGGGGTGGGGGAGGGCGATGTACTTTTTTGCTCATAACTTGAGAACCGCTGAACCGATCTTTATCATTCCTTCGGCAAATCGATACATATTGCTAATTACTAACTATCTCTAGAAGGTACGAAACGTCTATCTTTAAAACTGTAGGAGATATAACGTTTTTTCCGAATTGCGGGGGCGGGAGGGGGCGTGGCAAAAATTGAAAATAAACTTGATCTGCGTGCAGATAAAAGAAGCATTTGTCTCATACATGTCAAACCTCTATCTCTTACCATCTCTGAGATCTAGGTGTTCATACAGACGGACGGACGGACAGACGGACATGTCTATATCGACTCGGCTGTTGATGCTGATCAAGAATATATATACTTTATATGGTCGGAAATGATTCCTTCTGCCTGTTACATACATTTGCATGACTTTAGTATACCCTTTTTACTCTACGAGGAACGGGTATAAAAATTCAAAAGCTACACGAAAATGTAGGATTTCTACACGTTTCGACCCAGGTTTTTCAACCCACTATTTTTGTGTAGCTTTTTTGCACGCCGCATGTTGAAATGACAAAGCCACACGCGCGTGCAGAAAACCTACACGCGCCGTGTAGAATTCAGAAAGCCACACGCGACGTTTGTGGGTGTGTTCCCGTGGCAACAACCAAACCTTAGCTCGGAGAAAACTAGAAGAGAGAGCACTACATTTTGCCAAAAGGTGTGCGATTTATTTCCCTTAACGTCTACCTTTTAATAGATAATTCTAAGCCGAAATAAAGTTTTGCGTATTTTGAAGAGCATTTTAATAATGATAACTTTTGTGTATAAGCAAACTTTAAGCATCCTAATTACTTTCATAAAGGGCATTAAATCTTCGTTTAGTTAAACTTATCCCACTGCTGTTAGCCTTATGCTATTCAGCATTTCCAGCGTCTCACAGCGACTCCTCTCAATGGTGTTTAGGGCTTTTGTCTGGCACTCAAGTGAAAAGCTTTTGTCAGCGCATGGAAATTTGACGGAAATTGTTTGGTCTGATGGATGCAGATGCAAAGGCAAAGGCAAAGGCAAAGGCAGTGCCCCTGTCCTGTTTGCGGCATTATGCCAGGTGCCTTTTGCCTAATGGCCTCTCCTCCTGCCAATCCTTCTGTTTGTGTCCGTGCTAAGTAAACAGACAATTTTTGGACATTACGGTCAGTTAAAGGCCCATAAACTAGTTGAATGATAATGGCATTTCCAATTGAATTAAAGACAATTTCTTTCATTGTTGAACGCCTTCCCGGCAAAAGATTTCGCCAGACGAAATAAATGCAAATCGCATTAAAATAAATTTTGTTGCTTCTGTTTCACCTTGTTGCTGGTCCGTGACTGCAGCATAATGTCCTTAAAAATAGCAACGAGCAACAAAACAAACTTTGGCGACAGGCAGCAGCAGAGATAATGCTCTGGCATGGAGTTCCGGATAGAAAGATGGGGGGGCAGAGTGCCAAAGGTGCCGGTTAAAGTAGCACGCTGTCGTTGCCGCAATTACTACCCAAGAAAACACAATCAAAATCAAGTTGAACGTTGAACTTTTTAATGCATAATTTATGGCCAACTGGCAGAGCCGGGTTAAGGAAAACGCACCTTTTGGTTGGAGCTGGGTGGTGGGATTGCGGCATATCATAAATATTTATGAATCCCCTGCCAAAGAATAAAACAAAAGAAAAGAAAAATAACTGTCTGGTCCCTGGCCAAACACGTGCGCCCCCATACGATACTCGATTTATGTGACCCTCTATTCTCCCGTATTCATCAAAAACTCATCTTAAATGCCAACACATGCGACACATAAAAGGAATTTTTATTTATTTTCAATTGATTTTGTTTGGGCAAAGGAAACCCGCCAAAGGAGCAAAAGGAAAACAGAAGAAAAAACTAAAAATCAACAGGTGATTTGATGTAAATCATAATTCTGAATTAACATTCACTTGAGTAAGTTCTGAGTAAGAAAGTGTACCAATTTTTTAACAGGATGCCTGTGTAACCATTTAAAGACCTTTTGATTTCTTTCTTTTAGGTTTTTTGTTTAATTTATCAATACTTATAAATCGGTAATCACGACTGACTGACATATTATCAAAACTACTTATCCTACAGATGTAAGATTTATCATAAACCTTCGTTTAGTTATGCATGCGCGCACTAAGAAAGAAAATTAGGAAAATTTGTCCGCAAAGTGGGTTAAAAAGCCGAAAAAAAAGTTAGTATGGAGCACATGACATGCAAAGCTTTTTTGCTCAGAGCGCAAGAGAGAGTGGACATGAGAGGGATCACACTCACACAACTTAGGTCTCAAAGAGCCATTCAGCTGTTACATGTATTAATATAAGGGGGAGGAAAAAAGAGTGGTGAGCGGTGGAAGATGGAAATTTATTTATTTATTTCGAAGTAAGTTTAACAATGTTCAGTCAAACAATAACTACCTAAGAGTACTTTACTTAAGATTAAGCTAACGGCGAACTCTGACCCGGTGGGACAAATTTATTGGCAATAGCCAGCTATGGTCCAACTCACAGCATAAGTGGTCAGAGTACGTACTAGCCATTGCATGAGGGTTTTAGTTGAGGAGTGACATCAGGGAGTTCTTTACGTCTAATAGAGAGCTATCTATAGAAAATAGGTGATAGTACTCATTGTAAACCAGGCACAGGCAACGGAAGGGGTCTCAATGAGCATAGTTCGTTAGGCGGGGCGGTAGATAGATGGGCATATAGTGACGAGTTGCTCTAAGTGGCACTGACAAATTAATTAGACTTAGGAGAGCAGTTGAGTCAATCTCACCGGACAGTAGCTTTTGGATGAAAACTACAGCATGGCAGATTCTTCTGGATTTAAGTGATGGGAGGACTATCAGGCGCAATCTCTGTTCATAGGGAGGTAGGTGGATAGTGGTGTCCCAGTTTAGGCCACGAAGGGCGAAAATCAAAAACTGTTTCTGAACTGATTCGATTTGATCCTGGTAAATTTGGAATGGGAAAGAACTTGCGGAATGTGGTTAATGAAAAGGTTGAATAACAATGGGCCAAGATGACTGCCCTGTGGGACTCCAAAGAAAACGTGAACGATTTCAGATACAGCAGACTTAAAACGCACACGTTGGGACCGATTGGAAAGGTATGATTTGACCCAGCGGAGGAAGTTGGGTGGGAGACCAGCTAAGCATAATTTATATAGGAGTAAATTATGATTAACCGAATCAAACGCTTTACTAAAGTCCGTGTAGATCAATTTGTTTACGATGTAGGAATCCCTTATTTACTATTGAAGAAAATTCGAGTAGGTTAGTGGAAACCGAGCGTCGACGAATAAAACCATGCTGGGATGGACTAAGGATGGGTTGGCAAAAATGTTGTAATTGGCCAGTTATTATGAGTTCAAATAATTTTGGTATGGCAGACAGCTTACAGATTCCTCTATAATTGCCTATATCAGACCTAGAACCTTTTTTATGGATAGGAATAATAAACGATTCCTTCCATAATAGGGGGAAATCGCTGAGCTCAATAGATAAATTAAATAGTTTAAGGAGGGGATCACAGAGGAAATCAGCGCAATATTTAAGGACGCAGCTAGGGACATTGTCTGGTCCAGCTGAAAAAGATGGCTTAAGTTTTTTTAAATTTGATAGGAGACAATCGTGATCGATGAATGGCGGAAGAATGCAGTTAGAGCGACTGATATGGTGAGGGTAAGTTGGAGAAACAACGTGGTTCGTATCCGGAAGAGCATAGCAGAGTTGGAAAAAAGAGGCAAATAGGCTGGCAATGTCACCTTCGTTCTCAGCACTAGCATTATTAAAATGAAGGGAGGGGGGAAATTGTGAAGAGTTACGCTTAGAGCGGACAAAATCGTAGAATTTCTTGGGGTCATTATGGAAGTCTTGCTTACACTTGAGTAGGTAATTCTTATAGCACTCTTCGTTAAGCTTTTCAAATTCAGAACGAGCCACCTCATATATAATTTCATTATATACAAATTAGTACGATTTTTAGGTTGTTAGTGCTAAAGTTTTCAACTTGTTTCTTATATTTCCATTTTACACCTCTAAGTAATTTTGATTATACTCTGGCACATTGCCCTCCAGGGTATAAAGCATATAAAGAGCGATAAGTCTAAGCAATCCCAGTTGTGAGTTTTCTTCCTTCTTTCTCGGAGAGTTTGGATTGTTGCCACTTTAATTCCTTACCCCCTCAGTTGTCTTGGGATTTCAATAAAGGAGGCAATCGTCGGAAGACTTTAGAGTGTAGATGGGGGCCAAGAAACTGTTGATGATAGCTTTAATGATAAGCAATGACTTCTTACCTGTCGTTTTTCAGTAGAATTCCACACATACGCTTTTTTGGCGGACTCTGTTGGTTTTATTCGAATCCTGGCTGAGATTTCTTCTAAATATATCCGTTCGAGTTGAACTCTTAAGCTTGTGAAGTACTCGGAACCATTGGTAATTGTCTAGTATAGCGGCCTACTCTCAGAAAATTCCAAAAAAATTCCCTTCGATAGATCGCGAATTATGAAGAACTAGCACATAACCCGTCGCGCTTCGCTGCGCCTTTAACAGTATAGAACCAATATCAGACCGTGGTCGGATTTTCCATCATTGGGAAATCACACTTAAAATAATTGCGAATTTTATCCGTACAAACAGAATCTCAAGTCAATCGGATGAAAAGTAGTTATTTTCCATGTAGAATTTTCCTGGAATTTTGCGCCTGGGGCGGAATTTCCGTCATTGCAAAATTATGCTTCAAATTAATTCGTATTCTATCGTTTAAGCCAATCGGATGAATAAAAGTTTTCTTGCATGCAGAATTTTCTGCGCATTTTCACTCGCGGGGATCAGATTTTCCGACATTTTTCTATTTCATCAATTGAATCCGAGCTTCAAGCCAATCGGATGATAAATAGTTTTCTTCTCGCAGAATTTGCCGGAAATTTTACGGCCGTCGGGTAAAATTTTCCGACTTTGAAAAGACGCTTTTTAAATTAATTCATATTACATCTTTACAAACCGATTTTTAAGCCAACCTGGGGGCGGTTTTTTTGTAAGAAAAATCCCATTTTAAATCATATCGTAGTCTGTCCTTACAAACCGAGTTTCACGGAAATCGGATGGAAAATACTTTTTATGCAGAATTTTCCGACCTTTGGATAAAATTTTCCAACATCAGAAAATCACATTTCAAACTATTTCGTATTCCATCCTTACAAACCGAGGTTAAAGCCAATCGGAAGAAAAATAGTTTTTGAGTGCAGAATTTTCCGTCCATTTTCCTCGTGGGCTCCGTCTTAGTACGCACCTTCTCCACTAACAGAACTCCTCTCCAAATTACAGCCCTTTATCTCTTGCCGTTTAGGCTGTGCGATGATTGCCATTGAGTTAGTGAATCAGTCAGTGTATCAGTCAGTCAGCCAGTCAGTACACTCTCTTTTTATAGATATAGAGCGAGGCCAAAAAGTGAGAGAGTATTGATGTCGATTCGAACTCTTGCGAGCGCATGACGGCTTTCTGCTCTTTTGGTCTCAGCTTCGGCAAACGTTCGGGTCGTGTACGTGTGAATAACGAAATGTTTTCGCCCCCCTGGGAGGAACCAAGGACTAAGTATCGCTAGAATAGGGATATTAAAATTCCATTCAAACAATTAAGCATTTATTTGAGAATCTTTATCTTTATAATAGATTACAAAAGAAATATGCCTTGCGGACTGAGCGCTTCATAATTATAAGTGGTCTGCCACCGAATTGAGAAAGGTCAAGTGGCGCGAGGGTAGAGAGTCAGCCGCCCATGTCAGCAGCTGTGGGTTCGAATCATGGCCTGACGCAAGCGAAGATTTTTTTTTGTTTTTTATACTCTGTACCGAAGGTACATAGAGTATATTAAGTTTGTGCAAAAGTATGTAACAGGGAGAAGGAATCATTTCCGACTATATAAAGTATATATATTCTTGATCAGCATCAACAGCCGAGTCGATATAGCCATGTCCGTCTGTCCGTCTGTCCGTCTGTCCGTCTGTCTGTCCGTCCGTCCGTCCGTCCGTCCGTCCGTCCGTCCGTATGAACAAACAGATCTCGGAGATGGTAAGAGATAGAGGTTTGACATGTATGGGACAAATGTTTCTTATAGCTGCAGGCAGATCAAGTTTATTTTCAATTTTTGCCACGCCCCCTCCCGCCCCCGCAATTCGGAAAAAACGTTATATCTCCTACAGTTTTAAAGATAGACGTTTCGTACCTTCTAGAGAAAGTTAGTAATTAGCAATATGTATCGATTTGCCGAAGGAATGATAAAGATCGGATCAGCGGTTCTCAAGTTATGAGCAAAAAAGAACATCGCCCTCCCCCGCCCCCTCCCACCCATTCACAACTAACACCACACAATCTTAGAAAGAGAGAGAGAGCGAGAGAGAGAGTAAGAGAGAGACTTTGAGATGAGCGCAGCACCAGCATTGCATTCAGCTTCTACTCCAGGTACAGAGTATGTTATAGTCGGGCTTGACCGACTTTCTCACTTGTTTTTGTTTACAAATTGTATTTTTATTGTATTTTTAAACAAATATAATTTTTTGTTATTTTTGATATCAAGAAAACACACATCTAGTAAATATTTTCAGCACTTAAACGTTTTTTTCGTTTTGGAGAGCAATGGGAGCTGCGTTGAGGAAATGCTTTCTTAGTACAACGTCCGATCACTATAGGAAGTTATTGTGAAATTTTGAAGTTTCTAGCTATTACGGTTTAGCTTCAAGTGTGATGATCAGGTAAAATATCTTATCACTATATGATTATAGATTTTCATGCAGAAAAAACGCGGGGGTCAACCGTGGTTTCTTTTTAAACGAATTTTAAAGTAGTAATTTTTGTCCATACAAATACATGCTTGATCACATATTCTTTTCGATTTCTGTTTGTTTTTTCAAATAAATATATTAAAAATATTATTTTCCTATGACTCAGGGGAACATTTGCTTGAATTTCAATGCGAAAGTGAGGAAATCTTTACACCTATTTGATCTGTTTTGAACTCTTTTCCACGCCACCTATTGAGGTAAAATTCAAGGCGCGTTTTTTTTTTTAACGTGGTTTCCCCATGAGGCCTACTCCACGCAAGCCACAGAAGGGCGTTTTTTTTTAAGTGGTGTCCCCTAAGAAAGGGCCTAATCCACTGTCGTCTTCCCCGTGCACTTCCTCTTCCTCCTAAGAATAAATATTTTATGTTCATAATTCGCGATCCATCGATGAATATTTTATTGAACCCAATAAAGTAAAATAAATAATAAAAAAAAAATTTTCGCCTGCGGCGCACATTTCCCATTACTCACCTCAGCAAAATGAATATCGTTAACGATGTTTTCTTTTTCGGGATTATATAACTGACCAATAGCCAGGAAGATGTTATGAATCCTATCCTTGTGACTTGGGAATCGTTTATAAAACATAAACTTGGCCAAATATCATGGATAGTGCATTTTTTTCGGCCAAAATGAGGCAACTCGGCCTTCACGTCCCGCCACAGCCTTTCTATGTTTTGTGTGTGTGCTTGAGTAGAGGGATCCACAAAATTTTGAGAATGGTTCACCGTTTGGTGTAGAAACCCCTCATCTTCCAGGCAATTGTAAGCTCTCCGTGGATCCGTCAGCTAAATTTTCCTTAATTATTTTTAAGAGTGTTTCCTTTCCACGGTCTTCAACAGGAATTACGAAAAATTTCCCGGACTCTCGTTCCAATCCACCAAAAATCCACTGACCCTCCACAACCCGACCACAATTATATTTCCGCCTTCCGATTTTGGACTCGTCAATTTCAACGATTTTGCCGTGGCCACCAAGTTTACCACTGCTCTCACGGATAGACCAATCTATATAAACCTCCCTTACAAAGTTTTTCCAGTCTATAATTGTTTGCCTGGCCCACCCCAATTCGTCTTCCAAAAACTGAATTTCACCTTTTAAAGTAAAAATTGTAAACAAATTGAAGAAAAACAAAGGCTACAATTCAAGAAAGTTAATTTACCTTTTAAGCGAACTGTATCCCATACGACAAGATTGGCAATCTCCTGTATGGATACTTTTGAATCAGCAAAAAAGGTATTTTTGCGGATACTTTCATTGAAATGGCACTGTTTCTTGACTTTCTTTTTATTGCCCATGGTTGTAGCAGTCAACTGTTTACGGCACCGAAAGAATAGTTTGCCGTCATCTTTTACTGCTATCTTACAGTCAGCAGAACAATTTCCACATTTTTTTTCTTGCAGTCTAATTGACTACAGCGCGGCTTTCTAAGTTTTCATCCCCTCTTTCAACTTGCCTCTAAAAACCAAATTGAGAACGAATTTATCTCGATTTCAAGAGCGAAATTGTTAAAATTCTATTTTTGTAATTTTAAACGGTCAATTTGGAATTGAAAAACGATTCGTACTCAAAGTAAAAATTTCCAAGAGCGAATCGTACTTACAAAGTTCTAGACTGAATTCAGATAACATCAATAGAGTTTTTTTAAGACCGAATCGTTCGGTTTTTTTGGAGTGTAAATTCTGTTGGCGATATGTTCATTTGTGTATGGTTTCACTTACACTGCTTTAATCAAAGGTCATCCACAATATATTTCATTTAAATTTCCAACCCAACTTTTGCCTATCAACTGTGCCGCTTGGTTATCTCACTTTATTTACATCCCTTGAAAAATAGTTTTCAAAACTAAATCAGCCAAAACCCAAACCCCAATTAATCCAATCCACAGCGACGACCTTCACCCACATAAAACTCATTTCCAAACTGTCCAAACACTTCCTGCGGCAAAAAAACTTTTGTATTTGGATCCCAACCAAAACAGCAAAAAAAATGTAGACAGTTAGAGAGATCCGTAAGCCGAGCCAAACTATCAATTAAACTAATTAGCTTGATTTCCCCAGAGCTGATTCTCGGAACACGCCCAAAACTTTCGCCTTGGCGCAGAAATTCAATCAGCGCATGCAGAAAAACGCAATCAAATGATTAAGTCAACAAATGAAGGCAAATTGCTGGGGCCGACTGCAGCCAACCGACACACAAATCATAGAAAACGAACGAAAGAGGTGGCCGGGCAACTTTTTCCGGCTCCAGAGTCCGGCCATTTTAAGCAGGTAAAAACCCAAGAACTTTTGACTCCCTAATGAGTGTGCGGTGGCGATATTGATTAGACTCTTGCACACAGCCTTTTTCATATTCTGGCCACCTTTTCCTGTTCGGCAACATATTTTAGCCTTACGGTTTTTTTTCTGTGCATTCGAATTCAATTGACTGGGGCGTGTCACGTTTCATATGCACACCAAAAAAATAAAATAAAAATGGATGCGTCCTAGCAGCATATTTATTTCCTCTTTTTTCTTGGCAGGAAATTTATTTATATTCAATTTGGTGAATTTATGCCACTTTTTTTGTAAGAGAAACGGGGAACATTGTTAGGGAAAATCAGTTTGCTGGAGGCACTTAAAGGGTAAGCGAGGCATGCGCTGAGAGAAAGCAGGGAAAATTTATGAGCTACCATATAAAGACCAACTTTCTGAACTAGTCCTCTGGTCAAGGTCAAAACAATGCATCGTGAGTTTGAGCTTTTATTAGTGGAGCGATGGGCTTTCTCTCAGCAAGATCTTAGAGACTAACTAATAAAAACATCCTTTTGGAGCTCTCTGCCCAAGCAGTTTCTGTCAAATGGAATTATCGTAACAGCAGATAGGAAATGCGCGTCCATCTATCTCAGCATTGGAAGCCATGATAGGCTGACGCCCAAAATTATCCTGGCAGGAAGATCTCCCAATGTATTCGGCCATTTACCTTACTACCAATAACCTTAATAAGTATAGAGGATGATCTATAATTAATATTTATTTCGACCCCTGCAGAAAAAGGGATTGGAAAATTTAAAGAAAACTTGAAAATCGCCCTTCGCTCGACCGAAGTTTATATACCCTTGGAGCTTGATATATGCCTGACAGTTTGTATGGCAGCTATACTATATAGTGGTCCGATTTCGAAAAATCTTGTTGAAATTATGTAAAATCATTGAAAACTTATAAATACGAGCGTTGGGAGCGATATCTTTGAAAACAAAAAAGTTTTTCTCAATGAGACTTTTTTTCAGACCTAACTTTTGTATGGCAGCTATACTATATAGTTGTCCGATTTTGACAAGGCTTGGTGAAATTATGTGAAATCATTAAAAACTTATAAATACGAGCGTTGGGAGCGAAAGCACTGAAAACAAAAAAGTTTTTCTCACTAAAACTAGTTTTTTGACCGATCGTTCCTATGGCAGCTATATGCTATAGTCATCTGATCCGGCCGGTTCCGACAAATGTGCAGCTTATTTGTACTAAAAGACTTCGTGCAAAGTTTGGTTAAGATAGCTTTAAAAATTACGGAGGAGATAGCACAGAAACAGACGGACAGATGGACGGACAGACGGACGGACAGACGGACATGGCTATATCAACTCATCTCGTCATACTGATCAAGAATATATATACTTTATGTGGTCGGAGATGCTTCCTTCTATGCGTTACAAACATCCGGACAATTTTAATATACCCTCTCCAGGGGTATAACAAGTGAGAAAGTCGGTCAAGCCCGACTATAACATACTCTGTACCTGGATTAGAAACTGAATGCAATGTTGTTGCTGCGCTTATCTCTAACTCTCTCTCTCTCTTTCTCTCTCTCCCTCTCTTTCCTTAAGATTATGCGGTGTTAGTTGTAATAGGGTGGGAGGGGTCGGGGTAGGGTGATTTTCTTTTTTGCTCATAACTTGAGAACCGCTCATCCGATCTTTATCGTTTCTTCGGCAAATCGATACATTTTGCTAATAACTAACTATCTCTAGAAAACACGAATCGTCTATCTTCAAAACTGTAGGAGATATAACGTTTTTTCCAAATTGCGGGGTCGGGAGGGGGCGTGGCAAAAATTAAAAATAAACTTAATCTGCCTGCAAGTATAAGAAACATTTGTCCCATACATGTCAAACCTCTATCTCTTACCATTTCTGAGATCTGTTTGTTCATACGGACGGATGGACAGGCAGACGGACATGGCTGTTGACGCTGATCAAGAATATATATACTTTATAGGGTCGCAAATGATTCCTTCTCCCTGTTAACATACTCTTATGTACCTTTGGTACAGAGTATAAAAACATGAAATAAGACCTACGGGAACTTGATCCGCGGCCTCCTCGTTTTGTATAGAAATATCTGGTCCACTCTACCACGGCCCTTGTTGCTTTCAGAGCGGCAAAATGCGAACAAAATGCTATGCGTACATTCTCAAATATCATTTCGTCGCCACGTATTGCCAAAGAACATTGTTCGGGCGGCTGTCCTTCTTAGTTTATGCCTCAAGTTTATTTAAGTTAATGCGTAAAGTTCATAGCAATAACTTAAAACAATTTGGCCCCATACAAACTTTTCTTGGCATTTTATTTTAGACTTGAAAGAAGCTCTATGTAAATTATAGATATCTGGGAAAAGCGGTCTGGGCTGTGGGTTAAAAAAAAGAGAATAAGTCCAGTTCATTTATTTACATATGTATAATGACAAGACATTGAACATGATTGAGAAAGTTTGGGCAAATCCTTAAAAGTATCGAATTTCGCAATTTCATAATAGCTTTCAATAGTGATCGGACATTGCAATAGCACTCCAAAATGGGTAAAAAAGTTTCAATGGTGAATATATTTACTAGATATGTGTTTTCTTGATATCGGGAAAAAAATTGCTTTACTATATATAGTATGTCTAAAAACAAAATTGAGAGTTATATAACGATATTACATAGAGGCAATTATAATACTTGATCTGCCTGCAAATATAAGTAGTATACGTCTTTACCACTCAGATACATAAACTCTTACCATCTACGAGATATGTTCGTTCATGCGAACAGACAAATAGACAGACAGATGGACAGGTATTGATTTTAAATGGGATTCCCAGCTGAAATACAGAAACGTAATGCAAACGGTATTAACCAAACTAGAAAGTATTTTTCATTTCCATAAATTCGTTTTAAGGTTAAGGTTTGCAGGAACCTATTAAGGGTTTGGTATAGTTTGGTTTTGGTTCGGTTCAGAAATAAAACATTTTAGTTTCAGCTCTTACGGCAATAGTATAGTCACATATGTAAAGAAAAAAAATAAGAAGGGTAAAGATTTTGGTTAGCTGCTTGCAGTCTTTCTGTGTAATGTTTGTATAGGTTTGTAAAGTGTTCATTGTGCATGCATCAAATAAATTTTCGTTCATCGAAAAACCGAAATTAAACCGTATATTTATTTCTCTGTGAATGCCTAGCGCACTATTTTATTCACCAGATTACAAAAATCACTTGTCTGTAGTTCAGAGTTTTGAAAATGTAATTTTTGTTAAACAAAATACACTTGGTTCGGCTAAAGGTGAGGCTCGCAGTAATTTCGGTTATTAATGCAAAAAAGTCGTATTGGCATTGAATCAGAATTAACATTTCCATTTTCTCTTAAATTTAAAACTCTTCGAAATACATTTTTTTCATATAACGTTTATACTTTAGCTATTTTTTGCCATATTTCTTAAATATTTTCTTTCTCAGTGTACAAAAAGTTGACATTTGTTTGACATTTGCTGTTGTAGGAAAAACTCTTCTCTTCTTGGGAAGGAAACTTCTTTTCAATTTCTATGACGTTTACTGTTGCCTGCTGTCGAAATGGCAATTGCCAGTTAATATTTTCCAGTAAAATCATAAACACGTTTTGTTCTGCCGCTGATTACCTAATCCAAGGGACTAGAGCCCATCCAGGCGCTTACCTAGCAACCGTTTGGGTACAGTTGACCTAAGGGTAAAAACCATACCCAAACTCTACCTACTCCTCTAGGTAGAGCGCAGCTGCCATGCCACCAATCTGCATATAAAATCCTCACTCCAGGAGTCTCCTTCACTTATTCATCGTTTGGACGTCGGTCAGTTAGCCACCTTGCCGCATATTCGTCGTTTACGTACTGTGATAGTTTAAGACCCAGTGCCAGGCTCAGGATGCTGTTCCTAGCCCCGCGGAAGCATCTCTTTGCTACCAATCTGATCATCCTTCTAATGATCTACATCATGCGCAAGTGCCTTCAGCTCTTCTGCATCATCGAGAACAAGGCCGAATGCCAGAAGCCCGATTGCGATTGTGATGAGAACCAGGACTGCCCCGAGGATTCGCCCCTGATGGAACGTCGTGGTGTTTTTAAGCTAATTCCGGATGCTATGCACAAGAGCATGCATGGCTTTGGCTATGGCGAGGGTCACTATCAGATCTTTGTGGAGAAAAAGGAACGCAATTTGCCCACCAAGTCGCGTCTCAATGCGGCCACCGCTGAAGTCAAGCTGAATCCCAATTAGACACGTCAGCAATGGAAGGACACACCAGGACAATGGGCCAATTGAGCAGCTGCAGCAAATCAACAACAAATCATTTTCTATATGTCTTCTTTAAACAAGTTCTTTAATTCATCATTCAACACAATTTTTATTATTATTATCGAAGCGCATTTATGGCCATTAATAAAAATTTAAAAAAAAAAAAAAAATCAGTGTCTTTGGCATTTTGATGGATGTGCTCCTGCTCCTCTGCCTAGGCCTTGGCAAGCAAAATGATCTGCAACTTTTCTACTAACTTGGCCAAAGCCATTTTTGTTTTTCTGCTTGTTTGGTAACTTTGCCCGTGCCAAGTGGCTTGTGGGTTGCTTTCGATGGGATTCCACGTCGCCGGCGGCTGCTGCTGCTTGAAAAATTATCTCTCGCCATTTGTGTGTCATGCAAGCACCCAGAGGGTGAGGGCAGAAGGGCAGGAGCTGATCGCGTGGGTGTATAACTGCAACATTAAATGGCGCCAAATTTATCACAAAGTAGCAAACGCACATGCAGACGAAAGGCACGAAATGCCGCAGAAGATGACGATGATGAAGAAGCATATCCCAACAGCAGCAATCTCTGACAATATGCTGGAGCAATTTGCAAATACTCTTGCCGCTTACAGGCGTTAAGGGCATATAGATTATAATGGGCAGTTTGTGTGAAAAAAGGGGAGAGATCTGCATTGACAGTTCTAGGCTTACAATCTAAGCCAATCCGATGTCCAATGTTTACGCAGGCTCATGTTCTAGACAGTCGCTCAACGCTGAAAGATTCCTTTGTTTCCTTTGCGGCACAAAAAATCCAATTACATTATTGTAAGGAAATTTGTTGCCCGATTCCTTTACAGAAGAAGAAATTGCAAGAGAATCCTATTAGAAAAGGGTAAAAAGGTAGAAGTTTCTGCCCGTTTTTAAGCATTTTCCAACACTGCTCGAAGCAGCCAATACAATTGTCAACAACTTTTGACAAAAAATATGTCAATTTAAAATCAAAACCAAAAATCTCTTTTTTGAGAAACTTGCAATCTTATATAAACCAGAGATTAATACCATAACCGAAACCGTCACCTTTAAGAGCTAGTACAAACCGTGTCTGAATAAAATAATATTCTTATTTTCGTAACCCTATAACCGGTTATCAGTACCGAAATGGAGTCAAATGAAAGGGTTAATTTCGGTTTTTAAGTAAAAATTATGTGCTTATTGTGGAATCAAAGTAGCTAACCAATATCTTTACTTTCCTTATCCTTTCTTATAATATGCCTATTTGTTCAATCACTTTGTCCATGTTAGGCTGTCTTTACACTGATATCATGTACATATAACATGATAGCCTAGTAGTCCTGCCTTAGGCTGCCTTCACACTGTTCGACACATGACACTTGATAGTCTAGTAGTCCTGCTTTTTGTTCTGTTTTAAATTTGAATAGCTTGTCAAATTTATAGAATTTCATGGGGAAATGCGGGCCTACTAGATGTCAAGGGGCAGGTGTCGAACAGTGTGAAGGCAGTCTATGTTATGTTTTAAATTTGAAAACATTGTCCAATTCATAGTAGAATAATGATAAAATCCAGGCCTACTAGATTATTATTTCTCATGTAGCAGTTGTTGTTTTAACCAAGGCATACTAAACTAGGTAGGCTTACTCACTCTCTAGCTCTCTTGACAACTTGTTAAATTTCAGTCAGTAAGCAACTGTTGTAGGCAAAGCATCTCCGCGGACGAATTTTTTGTGGTTTATTTAGTAGCTTAGTAGGCTTTGTATTGAAATATATTACTCTTTCGCTCTCGCTCTCTTTGAAACAAATATTCGGAGTTCTGAGAGAGCGAGTTAGCCTACCTTGTTTAGTATGCCTTGGTTGTAACGGCTGGGAAGTTTCGTACGTATGGAGAAGAAATAAAAGAGAAAAAAAAAAGGGTAAATATATAAGTTTGATGTAGAGAGGTTAATCCCTGCCCAGGTTAAGGAAAGAAGATGCCTCTACTGGGTGGGACCACAAGTCTAGAGGCGTGAGGTCAGTGGGGTTTAGGGGACACGCGAAGAGATGTTTGGTATCGTGGGGGCTAAGACCACATCTGCTACACTTGTCGGCAACTTCACGATTTATGCGGGCTAGGTAGTTGTTCAGGTGCCTGCTTTTCCCTGAGCGGAGTTGAGCCAGTGTTGACCTGATGTGTCGTTCCAGTGTCTTCTCTGTTGGGTCTATGGGTGGGGGTCTTCCTCCCAAGACAACATTATCCTGATACGCATCCAGGGTGAGAGCGACCATGTCCGTGTGTGCTGTTTTCTTGGCTTCTGCACACAAGGTTGCTGTGATCGTGTTGTCGCCTAAGATCTGCTGGACTTTAGGGAGTTCTGTCCTTAGATCAAAGCGCACATGCTTTGGTCTTCTGGACATTCGATCTTTGGTGCAGCCATGGTTTGGATGAGTTTCGCAGTGACAGCCAATCAGGTATTGTTGTGTTAGGAGTGTGTTGTGGTTGCGAACAGGCAGGATCTCCGTCTCTTGATGGAGGTGATCTGGGTGCGTCATTGTGTGGCAACCAGTAGCTACTCTCAGCGCAGCGTTTTGTGCCAGCTGGAGGTTTCGCCACTGGGTGACACTCAGTGATGGTGACCATATGGGAGCTGCTTAGTTCAGCATGGATCTGCCTATGGCTTTGTAGGTTGTAGTTATTATTTCCTTTTCCTTACCCCATGTCTCATGTAGCAGTTAATGATATCAGTGTGAAGGTAGTCTTGTAGCCTATTTCCACTGGCTTCATTTCTTAACATTTTCATTTCTAACTATTTTGCCGTTACCATTGTGGCTATTAATAAAATCATTCATACTTATCCTAAACATTCGACACAAGAGTGTTTCCGATGTGGGGACAAAGATCATAAGGAATGGAATCAAAACTGCCGAGGTTGATCCTCGATATGTAATAAATGTCATAAAAAGGGTCATTATGCTATTTAATGTAATTTAAACATGAAGAGTCCATCATCACAGAGTCTGGGATGGACCAAAAACAAACGGGTACATACATGAATCCCGTTGGATATAGGATATAAGAAATAGCGGTCGTACACAGAAAAAATTTTTATATACTTTCATATCAATTTTAAGCCGAGGTAAAAAAATATCAAAACTATTTGTAACAAATTTCAAAACAATATTTTCTAACATATCATATCATTTTGAAACTATTTAATATCAATTTAAGTAAATGATATTATTTTGGATCATAAAGATATTATTTTTTTTGTCAAAATACAATTAAAATATTGATAATTTTTGGAAAATTCATTTTAATCAGGTTCATATCGGCATAAATGTGATCATACTTTTCTTTGTGTAGATTCTTTGATTGAACAGTCCAAAATATTTCAAAATTTGCAAATTACCTTATTTAAGTTAAGATTGATAAAGATGCTTAGATTATTATTAAGACTCTATTGGAGTGGATAAATCTTTAAAAATTCTCTTTTGTACCAAAGAAAATTATGATGATTAGAAAGACGGCAATTAAAGTCGCGTATATAAAAGGGGTGTGGACCAAAAACCGTGAAATTTGCCAAATTTTTATTTGATTATTTAAGAAAGCGCAAAATGCACATGAACACTTCAAAATATTTGCGTAATTTTCCAACTCTTCCTTTGGCCTATGTGTGTATAATAGTACAATGCCAGCAACACGTAGGGGTGGCTAGTTGGGCCGTCGAACGAATGCACCAGCACACATGCGAAATTCACAAAAGAATTTTAGTATTTGGTCAACGTATTTACTACATCGGCAGAGCAATGGGGACTAAAAGTCTCCCAATCGCTGGTCAAACAAGGTTTTCATTTGCAGCCGTGGCATTTGTAGAAAATTGCCAGTTTATATTGTTTTTATTTGAATCAACTGAAATCTGTTAATCCAGAATCCATAGAGCATCTTCGTTTTGTCAATGCCCCATCTTTCTCTGTCTCTCTCTCTCTCGCTCTTATTTCTTTTCTATCTGCTCCTATTGTTCTGTTTTTGGGCAAAAGATAAAGAAGGCATAGCGTGTGCTCAGCTTGAGCTAAGCAATTGTTGGCAAATCTATCATCATCATCTGCTTAAGCACGTGTCGGTAATGTGTGTGTGCACTGCAAATGCCAAGTTACTAAAGACACTTGAAGACAATGTGGAAAATACAGAAGGATTTCAAGAATTTGCATTATAAATGAGCAGAAATTTGTAGTCATCAGTTAAGCTGGTGCATATAAATGATGCATTGGATGCACTGGATAAATCGGATGCCATTGCCTTGGATGCATTCCATGGTCTAACGAGTTCGTTGTCAGCTTTTGTTTTACCCCCAGTTGGAGGCTGTCATTAAAATCATGATTATTATTGTTGTAATTCTAATTACAAATGACGGCGGCAGCTGGCAGGGCAACAGCATTATCCATACGCCATGTGGCCCGCCCTTCTGTGCCGTCGTATCAGTGGCAGATTTTCGTTGCGCCCCATTCGTTCGTTGTTCATGTGTAAAATGAAATGTCAGTCGGATTAGCGCCAGCGGCAGCGCACATCCTCTTCATAATGAGGGGAGGCGCACACCAACTTGGCCAAGGATTGTCATAGATATTGGTTGGAGGTAATAGCTGCAACTGGACCGTGCACCGTGCAGCGAATGCTCCTTCGTTCTAGTTTTAAGCCCGAGCATGAAATGCTAAGCTCTCATGTAAATCATGTCGCCATTGTGGGACTTAAGTGGAGATGCCATCCCTTATGCCTTGGACTCATTATAATTAACAATTTATAAAGCGTTAATCCACACACACACAAACACACACACATTTACAGCAGAAGCAATTTGCTCCGGCAGCCAAAAGAGCATGTTCAGCAACAACCAGACAAACAAACAAGCCATCCAGGGGAAGGAAGGTGAAGAAGTGGAGGCGCCTCTGAAGGAAGCAGCCTCCATTGGCTGGCTTGTAAGCTGCTTTAGCTTTTTCAGCTCGACTCCTAACAAAAACCCGGCACGGCACGTCGCGCGCATTAAGAAGATGAGCTGCATTTTTCATGCAAGCGAAGTTGAGATTGCAGCTGCTTCTCCTCTACCTCCTCCTTCTCATCCATTTGGCTTGGGCTTGGCTTTCAGCTGCCAGCTTTATATGCTTCTTGTGCAGTATCACGCTCAACGGTGTCATTTGTATTAATTGCCCCCGCCATTTTGTTGCGCTCAATGATACCGAAAATGAGTGCAGTTTTTTCTTAGTTTTCACTTTCACTTGTTGTTTGCGCGGTTGGGAAAATGACATCAAACTGAATGGAAATATAATAATGGAAAACGCTTAAACAAATTCTTAAAAATAATTTGTGATTTAAGTTTTTGTAAAACGTTTGGGGGGATATAGAAAATTTAATATATAGTCCAAATAAATCGCAATATAAATTTGTTGGAGCGATCCACAACTGCCCTGAGCGGAAGCCGGCAGAATAAAAGGTTCGTTACAATTCTTATATTCTTGGATCTTTTGAAAATTTCCCGGTTATTTTGACCATTTAAGTAAAAGTTATACGGCCTTTGTTCAACGCCAGGTAATCAATTGTCTGTGTATCAAGTCCATGCTCCAAAGTTTCAATCAATTAATGCAATCGGAAATTTGGCAAATTTCGCGGTTCTTTGACCATTTCCCGCCAAATTCTTCAACTTGGAAACCTTCCAAAGCAAGCGTCCAACCAATCTCAATCAAATTTTGCAAAAATTTCGCGATCTCTCGAACATTACTCTCGTGTGCGCTGATGATGTTAAACTATAAGCTAATGATTGTCTACTAGTTGCCTGTCTGTTCAAACTTTAAACTTCAAAGTAAAAAATTTCTCTTTAATTTTTATCAACCAATCAAAGCAATCAGTTGAAAATCTGTAGTTGTCAGCATTCCCTGGAATTATTTTCTTGCTCCAAGTTTATAAAAATTTGTAAAATATTCAAAAATCAAAACTTTCTCAATTATTAAACTTTATCAACTTTTAGTTACTCGCAGAAATGGCGACTTTGGACCTACTTAGCAAGCTGGGTTTTGCCACCACCTTGCTAACCGTTATCAGGACCGTGCCACAGGTGACCATGATCAAGCAATCGGGACAATTTGAGAAAACACAATTTTTTTACCATTATCCACATATTTTTGAGAGTATTTGCATATCGGCTTTTCTTACGGCTCTGGCTATGTTGTCCTCCATTCGAGGTTTGCCCTGCTGCCCCCGATGGTTGAATGAAAAGTATTTGCACAAGTACTACCTCTACACAATGTTTCCCTGGATTGTCACATGCTGTAAGGGATTCGTGGTCCAGTTTCTGCTTCAATACGGAAATATTATACAGACGAAGAACGATGAAAATTTGCCGAAACTAGTTCTGGTTTTAATGGTCCACTGTGCCCTGTTTGGAATGGCCATTGAACTAATCTTGCATTGGATTGCGGTTTATTTTTTGCTTAATGAAGATGTGGAGACAAGGATTATTGCAAGGGAGGAAGATATTGAAGAGTGATGATAAATATATGATGTGAAATTTCCATTTTAAGCCAAATATTTGATGTGTAGTGTGTTTTCTTATTCGTTTAGGAGAAGGTTGGGGAGACGCAACCTTACCTTGTCTGTGATATGCATTAGGGACTTTGAAGGACTGCATCTTAGCGCACACGACTATCAAACATCCGCGAGAGAGAGAGGGAGAGAGCGATCAAAACTTGGTAAATAACCAAAAAGATAGGCAAAGCCTACTGAAAATAGAACCAGCAGGAACACTAGTTTAAGTCCAGTTCTAACGGTGACACGTCTATAAAACACACAGTCATTTCACCGAACAACACAATTCAACAATCCGTCAATTCAACACAAAACAAAGTCTTCATAAATCAATTTCAACACACGTCCATGCAAAACTAAGTCTGAAATGACTTATGACAAACACAACAATTCAACACACGTTAATTAAACACAAAACAATTTCAACACGTCAATTCAACACAAAAAAAAATTAATTAATTTAAATTTGAAATGACTTATAGACGTGTGTTGACTTCTTTTTTGTAAAAACTGTTTTGTGTTGAAATGACGTGAGTTGAATTGACGTGTGATGAATTGACGTGTTGAATTTGTTTTGTGTTGAAATCTTACTATGTTGAAATTTGCCGATGTTTAATTGCGTAGTGTTATAATTATGCTGTGTTGAATTGACGTGTGTTGAATTTACGTGTGTTGAATTGACGTGTGTTGAATTGACGTGTGATGAATTGACGTGTTGAAATTGTTTTGTGTTGAAATTGATTATGTTGAAATTGTATACGTGTTATAATTGTGCTGTGTTGAATTGACGTGTGTTGAATTTACGTGTGTTGAATTGACGTGTGTTGAATTGACTTGTGTTGAATTGACGTGTGATGAATTGACGTGTTGAAATTGTTTTGTGTTGAAATTGATTATGTTGAAATTGTATACGTGTTATAATTGTGCTGTGTTGAATTGACGTGTGTTGAATTGACGTGTGTTGAATTGACGTGTGTTGAATTGACGTGTTGAAATTGTTTTGTGTTGAATAGACGTGGAACCCTAACTCTCCAAGTTAAACAAGCTTTCCTTCTTTTGCTTCTTCTCCATAGCACTTAAAATAAATGCTCATATTTATATTTGCTGTCATCAATTTGCAGTCCCCCTAACTAGCACCAGCGAGGCATAACAACATAATTTCATCTTCCCACACAATTTCTTGGCCCCAAGCGGCGTATACTTAATATTGGTGCTCCTTAATCAAACAGCGTGCCATGAATAATTTGATGAGTCCTTATCTTTTTGATCTAAACAATGCCATTCGATGCCTTTTCTTTGCTTTCAGCTGGCAATTACTCAAATTGAACAAGAATCATGAAAATTATTAGCCACTTGGCTGCAGTTTTTTATGTTTGTTAGCCTAGAGAGATGGAGGTGCGTGTCGTGTGACAGCTAAAGTTTAATAAACGGCTGACAGTAAAAAGGCAAACTACAATCAGCACACACACGTGGGCATAAAAAAGGTTATGGACAAGTACTTTCCCCGCTCGCAACAAAAAAAAAACAAAAATCCGAACCCGAATTTTTATGCGGTGTCATAAATAAAGCAATAACATCATTTTGAAGTATCTCATTACGTGTTACGGCGGCTATGAGTGCTGCCATTTTTTATGATCCACACACACACACACACACACAGAGAGACACTCTCAAAAGTACTCGAACTCGGCCCGAGTAGTTTGGCCAAAAAGTAGACCACAAAATGTGGGTGAGTTCAACCAAGAGCCATTTATGCAAAAGTTTTTACACCGGCTGCCCTTTCTGGCAATTAGTTTTTTGGCCGCACGCACACATCCATCCATTAAAGACATTCTTTCGAAGGACCATCAAAATGATGCTCAACTATCAAATGGCAAGGCACACATTTGCACAGCTGCCGCAATTAGCACGTTTCGCACATTGATTTGACTCCCTCAACTTGAGAACGTTGCTGCGATGGGTTATTAAAATACTTTTCCTTCGGTTTGTGGATTTGCTCTAATTATTAATTATGTAATAAGTCGAATGGAAGCCATTAACTTGAATTGGAGTTCCATTTGGGTTACACTCAAGGGGAAGTTAAATATAAGAAATTTGTGGTTGGATTTGGTAATTCTATTTAGATTGTACTTGAATTGCATTTTGGGTCTTGACTGTTTAAAGTAAAGTAAAGAGTATTTTAAGTTTGAAGGCAGCATTTCACACTCTAGACATTTGTTATCAGCCTAAAACTTATCTTTCACCATATGGTAGCCAAAAAATCAATTTAATTTAAATTGCTTTTGCGTTGTAAAGTGTCAAGACCAGCCGGAAAACAAATCTAATCAGTAAATGATCCAGACACTTCCTGTATTTTGTTATTGCCAATGTCTGCTGGTGCGCCAAGCTACACAGAAAAAAAGCCCAAATATTTTTAATCTTTTGGAGGGCCAGGAAGAGGTCGCCGATGAAGACCGTGCTGGAAGACCCTTGTCTTCGACAAACACCAACAATGTGACTCGATTAAAAGTTTTGAACTCAGACCGTCGACTAAGCATTCGTTTGATGGAGCATTTGAACATGCGCAAGGTGTGCGCGAAGATGGTCCCAAAAAAGCTCACTGACGAACAGAAATTGCGACGAGTGGAAGAGTGCCTGCATCCCAACGCTTCCGCAGCCGCCCTACAGCCCAGAAGTGGCCCCCTGCGCCTGAAGAGGGGATCCAAGCAGCAAGCTTGGTTAAGGAGAATGCCTACCATGACGCCTTCAATGCATCGACTCAGAAGGAGCCTATTTTGAAAGTTTTTAAAGAATGGCAACGATTGTCTAAATAATGTTTTTTAAACCGACTCAGTCCTATTACTTTTACTTTGTTTAGTCTTAGTCTATCCTTTTTTTCTCCGAATCCCGAAGAACTTTAAAGATGGTGTGGAAATGGTAGGGACGAATAGCGAACGGTCCTCTTTTGGAGGTTAGCTGCGAGCAAATGGGTCTACCTCACAAATAAGCAGTCCATGACAGCCAGTGGGTGTCACTCCGTAGTGCACCTACGAGGCGTAGTAGCCTCCTTCACAATATCTACCCCTTTCCCATCCCACACATCTCACCCCTGGTCAAACTGAGGTGTCACTTGGACCGTGTCGAGAGTCAGCCTTCCTGGAGGCCCGGGTAACAAATAGACCAGTCTCAAACGCTGGCGCTCAGGCAAGTGGCGACCGCCTGTTCTAAGTAGCCTTACCTCTGGTTCACCTCGACTGGTGGTCGACCATCTGTAGGCCCCAAGAAAATGTTCTTTAGGCATGAAGAAAAGTAACCCATCTAACTATAAGCAGAATATACCAGCAACCGGTGTCGCGGGACAGTTTACTAAGAAGTAGATGGAGCAGAAGCGTTCAGGCTTCGTAAGAGATGCGAAACGCAAATCCCCACCACGAAGTCCTGGCCGAACTCCTGTCTTAAGGAAGAATTCGGGAACAAAAAGGGACCATCCAAGGGATAAACGTTTCAAGGAGGACTCCTTGCCTGGCTCCAAGGGGCCCTCTATCGATATCAGTTACCTAGAACGCACGAAAATCCTGACCTTTGTATGAGAAATGGACCTGCTAGGGCAACTGGCAGCAAAAAAAAGACTCTTCTTTTTTTCTCCTTGTCTGTAACAACCAAATTTATCTAACTTAATAGTTCTCTGGCTTAGTTTTTCACCTGTTTAGTGGTGTTAATGGTTCACGTTTGCATTTACGAAATTTCCTTAATGGAATTCGTCATGAATTTTTTGATGGTGGGCAAGATATGCAGAGAGCTAGCCGAAGCTGGCATCACTTTAAACCAGTGGTGCCCAAAATGCCAAAAGCCTATCCCATGGGATAGGAACTCATAATTCTGCAGACTTCGCAGCCGACACACGCATAGAGAGAGAGAGAATACGTGTGTTCTTTTAATAGCACGTTTGGAGCTTCGCTCTCTCACGACGCCTGCTTACGTATTTTTCTTCTCTCACGGGGCATTTGTTCGTTTGCTTGTTGCTCATGTTTGACGTCATGACGTTTACTTCGGGATTCTCACACAAGCGCAAAGCTTGATAGTGTAAGTTTGGGCACCACTGCTTTAAACCAAAACCAGACACAGAGAAAAGGTTCAGAACTTCTAGTCATAGTCCTTCTGGACCCAATGGGGACGTATGTTGTCAGGTTAAGCTTCTGATCGGTTCAACTTGGCGAACCCAGAGTGATCCTGGCTTACTGCATCTCAAGTCGACTCGCACCTCCTCGTGGTGACCACCGGAAGCAGAGCCATGCATCTGCAAAGCTGCTGACTAACGTGAGTGGCGTCCCCCTGTCCAATCTTTAAAAAAGGAGACCCTGCAGTTGGCGCCAACTACCGCGAGATCATTCTCCTCCCCATCGCGTATAAGGTTCTGTCCCGCATTATTTGTGAACGTCTAAAGCCGTTTATTGATACATTGATTGCACCCTATCAGTGTGGCTTTAGACCAGGTAAATCTACCACAGACCAGGTTTTCACATTACGACAAATCCTGAAGTAGACCTATGAAAGAGGCATCAAAACACAGCACCTTTTTGTTGATTATAAATCAGCCTTTGACCCTGAGCCCTGTCTACCTTAGGTGTTCCAGCAAAGTACGTTCGACTTTGCATGATGACGTTGAAAAGTACGCAAAGTTTCGTCAAAATAGGAAAGAACCTCTCCAAACCTTTTGATACCAAAAGAGGTTTAAGGCACTTAATCTACTGATGGAATATATGCTGCGCCGGTGCCAACATGCCAACCGAACGGACGCATATATTCATAAGGGTCTAATGCTACTTGCATATGCCATTATCGGCAAAACCAAACGGGCAGTAAGCAAGGCGTTTTCAGAGATTGAGAAGCAGTAAATGAGGACAAGACGAAGTACCTAGTATCAGCGGTCAGAAAGTCTTTGCGACTTGGACAATCTGTTACAACTTTAAAGTTGTGGAGGATTTCGTCTACCTCGGAACGACTATAACCTGCGACAACAAATGCGACAAAGAATCACTCTTGCAAAACCGATGCTACTACGGGCTAAGTAGGGAGTTCAAGAGCAGAGACCTTAGGTCATATCTCCTGACAGATGCAACGTGATAAATCATGTGTTTAGGAGCATTGTACAGCTTAGCAACTTAGGCATAGAATGATTTGATTAGCAGCTTTATGTAAGCGTCAAACGTTATGCTCCCAAATTCCAAGAACACTAGAATTAACATCCGAATCGAGCCGTAAACTTTTGCACAGACCGAACAACGTAAGCAATGGCGTGTTAGCGCCTTGAGCTATTGCACACTTCACTTTCCGGTGCGGTGGTTGAGTTGAGTTTTAAAGCATTTGTGTTTAACATTTTTGAAAAAGTTTCGAGTTGCTGGCAACTTGTTTTCTGAACCAGTTGTTAGGTCCTTCGTTTCATACCCGACCGAACGCTAGCTTAACTCCGAATAGAATCCTTGACATGATAGTCCTTTAATCAAAAATTTAACTACCTGTTTAGGTGCCCTGGTGTTTTGTGAGATCTGCGGAGCCCTAAATGGAAAGGAAGGAGTTCGTGACAACAAACCTTTTCTGCAGACACCTCTTGACGATATTGTGGCGATCCTGGAACCTGACTCCTTGAATAAGTTCCTTGAAACCGAAGTTGCCTTCTCTTCTATAAATTAGTTCCACTTGGCTAACCCTTCAATCTTCAAACAAAACATTTATTAAAACTTTCCTAAAACATAAATCCAAACTTAATAGAAAAATCCTCTTTTTGATAAGCCTTTTTACGCTGTCTCCATGTTAATTTCTCTCTGCGCTGCTGCCTCCATACGAATCACAGATGATTGCAACAGCTAGAGGTTACTTTTTCTCTTTCTCCGCTTGACATTCTCCGAGTCCTCCACAGCGAGTTTAAATTCTTGCACTGCAGCCGGTAGCCCTACATCGCCATCAATTTCATCCACCGACCAATGCTCCAAATGTGGTGGTCTATGATGCATTATAAAAGGATTGATTATCTCAGCCACTCCTGCTGCATTATTCAAATGCACATGATGTGTGCCCTCCACCTCATGTAGCTCAAAATGTGGATTATTGGCCCTTAGTATACCAATCACCTCCTCACTCTGTTCATCAATGAAGTTCGATGCGGAACCCTTGATCACGCAGTAGGGAACATTTCGTATGGTGCGTGCCAATTCGGCTGCAAATGGAGGACTCGTATGGAATTCCGTGTAATACTTGCAGCGACCATCACGGGAGAAGAAATATTTCTCTGGATATTTGGTGGATTTGGTCACATTGCGTTCGAGTATGTGATGACAGTTCTCCAGCCACACCGAACGATTCGAACCCTTGAAAAGAACCTGCTCCAGCTCGGCATAGGTATAGGCGGGTGGCTCCTGCCTTTTGGCATTGGCAAAGCGTTCATCCTCCACCATATAACCCTCGATGTTGCTGCGCAGGTAATCGATCTGTGAGGCTGGCTGACGATAGCGAGTCTTTACGATATCAATGCTGATCAACATGTCCAGACGCAAAGGGTAAAGCGAGGCGAAAATGAAGCACAGCATGGCACTCATCGAGTGGGCCATGAGGGACACCTTCTCCCAGCCATATTCCTCCATGACACGCAGAATCACGCACAGGTAGTCCACAAAATGATAGGCAATTCCCTCGGGCAGTTTCGAGGAATAACCATGTCCGGGCAGGTCAATGCAAAGAACGCCCAAATGTTTGGGCAGCAATGGCAACAGCTCATTCCAGGTGCCTAAATTATCCAGCCAGCCGTGCAGGGCGAGTATGGGACGCACCTGGCGATTGCCGTACCAGCGACCAACCACATAGCCCCATGGCATATTGATGCGCACATCCATGGGATGCTGTGGGAGGAGAAAGAGGGAGATAGAGTGGGGATTATAAAGCTGGTCGAGCTGTTAATTGGCGAGGGTTACAGGGTAAAGGATTTTAGCACCGTAGAGTGTGGCTTAAGTTGATTAGCTGTGGTAAGTGGTTCTAGTGTTGACTCTAGGTAAACATTTAAATAGACAAAAAATCAGAAACAAAAAAAAATGTACTTTTGATCAAACCCATATACTGCAGGTCACTTGAATAGGTTCAGTAGGCTTTCATTATTTATTTGTTATCTTTAACAATCCAGTGAAAGTTAATTGTTTGTAGTGTCCCTGAAGATGGTTGCCGAGGAGCAACCGAAATATATTGGAAAAACAGCAAACACATCTGTGTGTTTTTACTTGACCTCGAGCCTGCAATACTCAAATTCTGAAAATTTTTCTTATTTGTCAAAACCGAACTCCTCGACAAACGCTAATAACTCTTTGTTACGGAGAGTGTACACTCCGCCTACCCTGACCCCAGGATTCTTGATAGGATGGACGAATGGGACGTCACCATTTTTTGTTTGATTTCGACATCGTGAGTTCTGTACGTTCAAAAATCAAACTTCGGGATAGATAACTCGTCAGACAAAGATGATGGGGACAAAATTTACGCGGGTCTTTAGTCCGCTAGGTGTAGAATCTCTACCAAAATGATTGGCTTTTCCCCAGGGTGCCTGCTCGGGCGCCACTTGTACAATTCAATAAATAGTTAAGCGAACCGCTCTTCGATAAAACGTCCTAGAAGTAAATCTATTTGTCCTTTTCAAATGCAACAAATTGTAAGACCACCACATACATATACGGAACTCAAATCAACCTAAAGCAAAGCAGAAACGATGGGCAACTTATGACTCAGAAATATTTTTAAGTCATCTGCGTACATCAAGAGACGAGAATGCTTAGTTACATTAGTTAGGTTATTAATAAATAACACGAACAGAACAGGTTTAAGAGGATTGTCCTGGGGAACACCAAAAGTTACAAATACCGGATAAGAAGTGGAACTATGAAGACTACTCTCCGGACATAAGTTTTTATCCAATTAATATGTATTTTGGATGTTAAATTATCGATGTGCTCAGTGTAAAATGCCTATATGTGATTTGGAAAACAAACAAGTCTGCGCATTGTTTTAAGATTCTCGATGGCACATTATTAGGGCCATTCAGAACCACTTAGGACAGAAATCATATAAGGAAATATGATAAGAATAGCTATTGCTGGCATCAGATGGAGGGAAAGTTGATTGACAGAATTAACAATAAGAATATCAGACGAGGAATTTTCATGTTTATGGTAAAGAATTGTTAAATGCTCTTTGAATCGTAACAAAAGTAACTCTGTACTCGATAAAGATAGTTTTTATATCAAATGCGATATCGGGCTTAAAATGTTGTTCTAGCCGTAGAGTATTTAAAAAAGTCCTTTGCGTTCCAAATCTTTTGTAAGCTTGGAAAAGACGAGACTTCAGATTTTTATACCCGTTACTCGTAGAGTAAAAAGGGTATACTAAAGTCGTGCAAATGTATGTAACAGGCAGAAGGAATCATTTCCGACCATATAAAGTATATATATTCTTGATCAGCATCAACAGCCGAGTCGATATAGACATGTCCGTCTGTCCGTCCGTCCGTCCGTCCGTCCGTCCGTCCGTCCGTCTGTATGAACACCTAGATCTCAGAGATGGTAAGAGATAGAGGTTTGACATGTATGGGACAAATGCTTCTTATACTTGCAGGCAGATCAAGTTTATTTCAAATTTTGGCCACGCCCCCTCCCGCCCCCGCAATTCGGAAAAAACGTTATATCTCCTACAGTTTTAAAGATAGATTATTCGTACCTTCTTGAGATAGCTAGTAATTAGTAAAACGAATAAATTTGCCAAAGAAATAATAAGGATCGGATGAGCGGTTCTCAAGTTATGAGCAAAATTGTGAAAAATAGCCGAGTTAAAAAAGTGTTGCATACTTTTCAGATGAAGGAACACTGTTAAACATGTTTTTTTCATGAGTAACGGGTATATCGAAGTCGGTTAGAGCCGACTTTAACTTGCGCTCTCGTTTTATATGTTAAGGCTTGCACAAATTTTTCTGAGCACTTTTCACTATATCCTGAGGAATGAAGATATCAAAAAGCTCGTACAGTTTAGAATAAAACAAATTGGTGGCAGCTTAAGAAATGAACCATAAATCTAAGTGAAAACTAACTGGTTAGTATTTAGTCACTGATAAGTCACTGTTAAATCACTAGTTAGTCACTGTTTACTCACTGTTTAGTCACAGTGAAATCACTGATTAATCACTGTTTAGTTACTGTTCAGTCATTATTTAGTCACCATGAATTCACTGTTAACTCACATGTAGTCACTGTTTTCGTAGTCACTGTTTAGTTACTGTTAAGTCACTCCTTACTCGCTTCTTAGACAGTGCTAAGTCACTGGTAAGTCACTGTTTAGTCAATGTAAAGTCACTGTTAAATCACTAGTTAGTCACTGTTAAGTCACTGTTTAGTTACAGTGAAATCACTGATTAATCACTGTTTAGTTACTGTTCAGTCATTATTTAGTCACCATGAATTCACTGTTAACTCACATGTAGTCACTGTTTTCGTAGTCACTGTTTAGTTACTGTTAAGTCATTTGTGCTAAGTCACTGATAAGTCTCTGTTATATTACTGGTCACCTTTTAGTCAATGTTAAGTCACTGTTTAATCACTGGTTAGTGACTGCTAAGTCACTGTTTAGAGACTGATTACTCACTGGTTAGTCACTGTTTTGTCACTGAATAGTTCCTTAATAATAAGCATTTTTTGAGCTGAACCTATTCAACTGACCCAAATCAATGGAAAAGAAATTGATCCAAAAAACGAAAATATTCGTGATCAATTAGTAAATTTTTTCGTGTTCAGCAAAATTATTTTGGCAGAGTTTGCTCCAGCAGTGGCAGAGATATTGTCACTTTCGAATGGAAGATATGATGAACCTATTCAAGTGCAGTGTAGCGCATAACACCTTGATAAATCGTTTAGCGTGTTGCGTGTGAGAAAGACAAAAAAAAAATATTGGCAACAGTTTGACAACTGAGCGGCTGCCACGGCCCAGGTGTAAATTGATGGACATGCCCCCCACAACGCTTTGCTTGCCACAATTTATCATCTCCTTTGTTTTGTGGGGATAACCAATCGATAGCTTACCCAGGCTGCAATTGACTGCTGCTCCGGCTGGGTTGCACATGCAAACTTTAAATTTCCGACAAATGGATTTCTGTAGTTAAAAAAACTTTTCCCGACACTTTTCAGGAAAATTAAGACTTGAGTAAAGTTTTGATGAGCCTCTCCAAGCACAAATCTTATCAGCCCGCACTCACGTATCGATAAGACACCCCGTGAGACTGCATTTGCTTGACACCGGTGCAAAGGTGGAAGTAACTGAACCACTTTTGGCCTTTTAGATAAGGCCCCACACACAGTTAATAACTATTTATGCGCTCAACTATAATTACCTGTTCATGTGGCTCAATTTGTTTGCTCTGTGTCGGCATGTCTGTCATTGTGAATGACGTCGTCTCCTTCCCCTGTTATTTTATGACACAATCTGGCGTATCATACACAGAGCTTGTTCTATTTTTATGTATTAAATATTAATTAGAGACATGGACAAGGACATGGACGACGGGGCGAGTGCACGCCAACAGCGCGTAAACAAAACTAAATCGCGTTTGTTCAGTGACGCTGATTAAATTGAACAGAAAAACCGAAAGAGAACGAACTAACCGAAATGAACTTTAATCAGGGAAAATTAGCTCTGGCAACAAATTGAGGTGTGAAGGTGAGAGTGGGTCGGGTGGGTGGAGAAGCAGGAAAGAGTGTGTCGATCGGTTAAAAAGCTTTTCCATTTCAAAGTTTTCAGTAGTGGAGAGAGAGAGAGAGAGATCACGTTCCAAGAGCCTGAGCAAATTCTAAGAACTTTGACATAAGCAAGTTTTAGCACCACAAAATGGCAAGGGTTAAAGTTCTTTCGACACGTTTTTGTGTGACATTTTGCTGTGATTGTGTTTATAATTTTGCTTATCTTTTTAAAATGTTGTTAAATTATTTCTCCGTATCAACAATTTTAGACCAATTTTATTGGATACAAATGTCTTAGCATAAAGTCTAGATCAGAAAGAAATTTTGTATAATATAGCAGCCTCACACTTAAAAAACTACTCTAAAAACCTTTTAAATCCAGCGCAGACATCACCCGATGTTGTATTTGTGAGAAATTATATTAAAGTTTACCACATTGGATGAAATTCTTCAAGTAATAAGTCACAATAAGTAAAATAAGGCACGGGTCGATGACAAAATTTCATATGAGTCTTATAAAATCGCTCCAAGTTGCTATATAAATTCTTTAGTCACTGTCTACCATAGCAGTCTGGAGAGAGGACACATCGAGGACTGTTGCACAACAAGCGTCATTTTCCCAATCCACAAAAAAAAGAGATCTAAATCAACCTCAAAATTTGCTTCATGAACTGAATGAAATGACCGCCTAACAAAGTGGGTCAAGTTAAAGAAATAAACTAAATGAATATCAATCGGGGTTTAGAGCAAAATATTCAACAGCAGATAACATATACTATCTCACAGCAATCTATGTGGTATCTGGTTGGGATCTGGTTAGGATCTGGGTTCTGGATCTTTTAAACTTAGGATCATGTTTCACATCAAAGACTCGTAAGTGCAAGCAACACTCTCACCTTTTTTTACAAGTGGCGCCCGAGCAGGCACCCTTGCGAAAAGCCAATCATTTTTGCGTAAATACATTGTGCGTCTGAAAATGGAGGAGAACAAAAAAGTGTATGCCTACATACACATGATATAATACCCAGAATATTGCTGAGCTAGGTGTTTCAACTAAGTTTTTAAGCATATTGGAAAATATTTACGTTGATACTCAAGTGACTGTATGGACTGGTGATGAGATATCGAATTGTTTTGAAACTAATACGGGATTCCGCCAAGGATGCTTGCTATCTCCTGATTTTCACGATTGCCTTGGTGGTGGTCTTAGTGTCTGCAACAAAAACATAGTGCTGCTACTACACAGTATGTATGCAGATGATATAGTGTTGATGGCTGATATTGCGTTACTGCGTTACCTGGAACATGGAAGTCAATACGTCTAAGTCGGAAATCATGGTTTTCAAAAGAGGAGAGCGTTTGTCGGCTACGAAAAAAATGGGTGTACAATATCGAAAATACATTGAGAAACGAAATTCAGAGGCGAAAATTAGTAATAATTGTACTTGGAGGAGCATGCTGGCAAATAACAATATTGCATTTGACATGAAGCTTATGATTTAAGGAGCAGTGTCCACAGCTATATCCGGAAGATTGGTATGCAGTTGTTGTTGAATTTTCATATAGATCTTTGAAAATGAGTTTGAATCTGATCGGATGAAAAACAAAAAAGTTTCATGCAACACTTTTCCACATTTCCCGACAGAATTTTCCAAAATCCGTTCTTAGTACTCACTTTCAGCATAAGATAATACTACTGTGAAAATCTCATCTCTTATCTTTAATGGTTAAGGCTGTGCGGTCACTAGTCACCAGTCAGTCATTCAATTAGTCAGGTTGAACTCTTTTATATATATAGATATATACTGAAACTATTTGTTTTGAACTCCCAAATCCTTAATTTTTATCTCAGTGTATTTGATTTGGGTGTCCCTCTACAAAACATTCTCTTAAATCTGCGACTTATTTTTGTCACTCTGTTTTTTATTATTATTGTGAAAATTTTGTAAATAATATATTGGATTATTGATTTTCATCAATCGTTTTAATTTGGCCTATCTGTGTTAAAGAAAATAATGACAGCAACAAGTAGGGGTGGCTATTTGAGCAGTCGGCATTCGGCCGAGACATTTCCGCTGATTGGTGCTATGGTCAAAGTATTTCCCTATTGTTATGCGCTCAAAATCAAAAATAAGTCCGTTGGGATGTGTTGCTTATCAGGAAAAGTGTAACTACCTAAAAATTAAGACGCCAACAGAACCATAGAAGGTCTAGCACATTGGTACGGATGCATATTCAAACCTGTTTCTGAATACCAATCGTAGATTTAATACATGCTTTCAAATGACTTCATTCGGAGTCACAGAAATAATGCACAATACAGCGGCAATATCAGTTAGCAATTTAATTCCAACTTCAAAATTAAAGGCCAAGTGTAGCATAAAAAGAGGCTCATGGCTGCCAATACCAAAACACTACATAAATTTTAACAAAAGACTTTAATTGTGTGAATGCACGTTGCGGCTACAATAAGCTGAATTCGCCGAACGCCAGATGCATCGTCAGCGAGCTGGACTCCCTTTTTAATGAAATTCTTTAAATCGCACATGCTCCTTATTTTTATCAATTAATAAATAGTGTCTAGAAACAATTTATATGGCAAATCAACGTTCCACGGGTCAGCTAGTAATATGAGAAAATGAAATCGAATGAAAATTATTTTATTGGAATGAGTTGGGATGAAAGTCAATTCCAGATTTAGGTTTCAGATCGGCATTTGTAGTCTTCAGTTGTCCAAAGTTTACAAAAAATAGGATATGATAAAAACTAACCGTTTAAAACGGAACTGTGTGAATCTATTTGTTTTTTTAGTCTTGTCTATTATTCTTCAGGTTCTCCTACGTATTTTTCACAATTTTAGTTCAATCAGGTAAATGAGTTGTTGAATGAGTTCAAAATTAAATTCTCTCTTCAAGTGAAAGTGTTTATATTCTTGATTTGTCTACTCTTTGTCTGGCTGTTCAAAATAAAAAATTCCTTTTTAATTTTAATCAACCAATCAAAGCAATCAGTGAGAAATCTGTACCCATAAGTATTACCTGTTACTATTTTCTTGCTTCAAGTTTGTATAAATTGGTAAAAATTTACTAAAAATCGAAACTTTCCCAAATATTAAACTATTTCAACTTTTAGTTACTCGCAGAAATGGCCGCTTTGAAACTCCTTGGCCAGCTGATTTATGCCACCATGTTGCTAACCCTTATTAGGACCAAACCACATGTGATCATGTTCAAGGATTCGGGACACTTTGAGAAAACTCAATTTATATATTATTATCCACACGTTTTTAAGAATATTTGTCAATCGGCTTTGTTCACGGCTCTGGCTATGCTATCCACCATACGATGTTTGCCCTGCTGCCCCCTATGGTTGAAAGAAAAGGATTTGAACAAGTACTACCTCCTCACAATGTTTCCCTGGATTGTCACATGCTGTAAGAGATTCGTGGTCCAGTTTCTGCTTCAATTGGGGAATATTCTACAGTCTAAGAACGATGAAAATCTACGGGGACTAGTCATGGTTTTATTCATCTATTGTTTTATGTTTGCTTTGGCCATTGAATTAGTCGTGCATTGGATTGGGGCTTATCTGGACCAAAACGAAAATGAAGAGGCAAGAGATATTGCAGGGGAGGAGTTTTTTTATATGATGTAAAAGCCCCGCTTCAAACATTGTAATGGAATCACTCATATTTGTTGACGATAGTTTAGTTTACGATAGGTTTGGACATGGTTCAATAACATTTTGTGTTCGCTATTTGAATTCAGAATAATAAAAAGAAATATCAACCGTTTAGGGAAGAAATACATTTGGGAAGGGCGGGGAGACACGACCACTGAGGCTCATTGGCCCGCAACAATTTTCAGAAGGCCATAATAATTCAAATTTTCAAGAAAGGCGATACACAAGTTATACCAACGACTTTTTTATGGACCAAGACAAAATTATAACTATAATTGTCAATAAACAAAATTAAAGATTTAGAATAAATGTTTTAAACGTGTCTATAAAACTTCTTTATACTTGCCAGGTGATCTTGAGACTCTATACCGAACAGTGAACAGAACGAGAGCGCAAGTTAAAGTCGGCTCTAACCGACTTCGATATACCCGTTACACATGAAAAAACATGTTTAACAGTGTTCCTGCGTTCCTTAGGGTGAACATCTGAAAAGTATGCAACCCTTTTTTAACTCGGCTATTTTTCACATTTTTGCTCATAACTTGAGAACCGCTCATCCGATCTTAATCATTTTTTCGGCGAATCGATTCATTTTGCTAATTACTAACTATCTCTAGAAGGTACAAATCGTCTATCTTCTAAACTCTCTAAACTGTAGGAGATATAAAGTTTTTTTTCAAATTGCGGGGGCGGGGTGGGGCGTGGCCAAAATTTGAAATAAACTTGATCTGCGTGCAGATAAAAGAAGCATTTGTTCCATACATGTCAAACCTCTATCTCTTACCATCTCTCAGATCTAGGTGTTCATACAGACGGACGGACGGACAGACGGACATGTCTATATCGCCTCGGCTGTTGATGCTGATCAAGAATATATATACTTTATATGGTCGGAAATGATTCCTTCTGCCTGTTACATACATTTGCATGACTTAAGTATAGCCTTTTTACTCTACGGGTAACGGGTACAAATATGTAGTAATTAGCTAAGTTTGTTAATCCTTCCAGGGCTTTGTAATATCGGATGAGAATCACTAAATCTCAGGTCTCAGATCATCAGGGAATTCCTAGCCATAGTATACTTAAGAAAAAGTGCTTCAAGACCGCAAATGAGCTGACTGCACAAATTTGAAATTGGTTGGAATGTGGAATGTGGTAATGGAATGCGTGCCTGCTCGGGCGCCATTTGGATGAAACTAAAACAATGAAAATTAACCACTTTGGTTATATGCAGAATCGCGCAAAAGTGGAAATAATTGATTAGCTTTTGCGTTTGCCAATGAGAAGATATCAGATATATATGGGCCGTGTTCACCAGCACAAATCGTTGAAAATTATGAAAAAATCGATAGATCTAGTTCAATTGTTGAGGTGAATGAATATTTTTGTGATTTTGATCAAAACGATAGCTTTTACGGCATAATTGCGATAATAAGTAGTAGCTTGCATCACAGTTATACTGCGACATCAACATGTTAGGGAGGAAATTATCCTCGACTTTGGATAGTATCTCCCTTTCAGCCTGAAACCTTTTACACTCGAACTAGACGTGCCTGGCGTCTGTCACAGGGCTTTTTTTGCAGCAAGTGCATGACAATTTTGTATGCACAGTAGATAGCCACGCGCAGAACCCTCATCTAAAGTAAAACAAGCCAGCATCAGAATTCCCAGATGTTCATTCCGTTAAATAATTTTTATCGGTTTCGAAGATGGATGGAAAACGATTTAATTTCCTAAAATAAATACATTTTGTAATGACCATGGATTTGGTTAAAGATGGACATAAACCATAATTTCTCTCAATTTAAGTCAGTGGAATTATCCATGCAAATGGTATTTATGTTAATCCTTTCTCCTGCTGCGCCTAATAATTATTTATGTTGCAATCATAATTCTTTCGCTGACTTAGCTGGGTGATTAATTTTTCTTAAGAACGTAACTTTAAGCTCCCGCCGAGGCATTAATGATTTTTATTGATTTTTAAGCAAATTAAATTGCGCGTTAACCGCAAACTGAATTTATCATAAAGTCGCTTTATCAGTGAGCTGAAAACCGCAACTGCCCCGCCCCATCCGCCCCCCTTCCACACACAATTTTATTGCCAAAACATTAAACATTTATATCCGCTATCAATTTCGTTACGACGGGGCAAAAGTAATCGTATTTGCTGAGCCCGGCTACGAATTTTTCCGGCTCTACCTAATTTAATTTACGTTGAAACCCGCCGCAACGTGCAATGGCAATAAAAACGTAAAATTTGTTTATTTTTTCAAGACGGTCGTTCGTGTAGAATTTTCCCGGGGTTCGAACGAGTTTTTCCTTTTGTTTTTTGGTCCGGCCATTGTTTTTAAGTGGGTGCCGTTGCCGGTGCCACATCCTTCTCCCTGCTTATCACTAATGAAGTGGCCAATGAACTGCGTCCCAAAAGATTAAAGCGAAAATTAAATGGCTCACCCGAAATTGATTGATCGAAAAAGGTGCAACCGAAATACAAAAAGGAAAATGGAGGGAAAATGAACCAAAATTATTTAAACAGTTGGAAAGGTTGTGTGGGTTGTGTGGGTGTTCAATATGTTATTGCGGTTTGGGAATTAATTTAGGGCGAGAAGCTGTGGGAGGCCATTAGTTTTGAGGTTTCTGTGGTGGCAGCTTAAATTTGCCGTATTTAAGAGCGAATTAAATTAGAAAGGCTACAATTTAATTTGAACGTTGTCCAAATTAGAAAAAAAGTAGCCAATGATTTGACTTTTTAGTACCCAAAGCATGACTAGCTGAGTTGATATAGCCATATCCGTCTGTCTGTCCGTCTGTACGCCCGTCCGTATTAACAAACAGATCTCAAAGATGGTAAGAGATAGAGTTTTTACATATATGGAACATAAACTTCTTATACTTGCGAGAATCAAGTTTATTTTCAATTTTTATTCAACAAAGAAAGAGAGAGAGAGACAAAGAGAAACTTAGATGCAGCGGCAGCGCTGCATTCAGCTCCTACTTCTATAATAACTTATATTGCAGTTTTTTCATTAATTAATTTTCGAGTTTGCTATTTGTTTATATCTTCTAGTTGGGACTTTAACGTAAGATTTACAATCTGTTTTGAAGTTAGAATATTGTGTTTGTATATTCTAGTTTTAGTTTTTATCCTCAGGCCTTTGTTTACAGGTGAGCGTTGATGTATATGTATAAGAGTCAGTAAAGAAGTGAAGCCTTGTGTAATACAAATCTAGATCCTTCGGTCAGTTAAGTGTTATCCTTTGGAAACTCCTTTTTGCCCTGATCCCGTTAATCGAGGTCCTTCGCCGAAGGCGTCTGGCAAGATTGTTTGGGTGGGAACCTACTTTGTCGAGGTAGCATGCGGACTGTTTATTGATAGGCAAAGGTTCTATATACCTTCTACGAATGGACCTTTCAGCACCTTTGTTTTTTCGTAGTAGTTTGGCCTGGAAATATCGATGGGAATGCATGTCTGATCTAAATAGGCTGTACAGTACGCTACCTTGAGGTACTCCTACTCGAATACTCTTCTTTCTGAATGCAAGGCCATCCTGGACCACTTTGAAGGTTCTGTCAGAAAAAATTGTTCTGACCATTTGAGAAGATTTGAGAGATTGAGCGTTCCCTTTATCTTTGACAGTAGGCCATCGTGTCAGACGCAGTCAAATGCTTGTTGGATGTCCAAGTACGGAACCCTTCCAGGACAAAGTTGACCACTCGGTGTAGCTGTTCTGCGGTCCTGTGTCCCAGTCGAAAGCCGAACTGAAATTTAGGAATCCTCAATTGGACTGCTGGAATCTCCAGAATCCTTCGCAATAAGCATCTTTTCAGCATTTTGTCAAATGCAAGGAGGAGGCTTATAGGCCTGTATGAGTCCAGCTCATGTGGGGCTGCCCAGGTTTGTGAAGCATCAATATTTTGGCTATTTGTTGCTTTTGAGCGTGCCAATATCCCTCTTCATCTCTTCAAATGTGATTAGGTTTGACTGGCAGCGCCATTTGAAGAGGGACATTCAAAACGTCTTGGACCATTTGGAGTCCATTGGTCCAGGCAGTGCTAAGGGGCAGGAACCTTTCCTCGAGATTGGAGGCAAAGGATTCAGCACGGTCCTGAGGGTGTTTAGCTTATGTCCCGTCAGGTTGCACCTGTGTCTTGTACCTCTTAGTGAGCTTTCAGAGACCGTACTTTGTGTTCTCGTTTGGAATGGCATCCTCAAGGAACTTGTCCCTGGCTTTCTTTTTATACTCTGTACCAAAGGTACATAGAGTTTAATAAGTTTGTGCAAAAGTATGTAACAGGGAGAAGGAATCATTTCCGACTATTTAAAGTATATATATTCTTGATCAGCATCAACAGCCGAGTCGATATAGCCATGTCCGTATGAACAAACAGATCTCAAAGATGGTAAGAGATAGAGGTTTGACATGTATGGGACAAATGCTTCTTATAGCTGCAGGCAGATCAAGTTTATTTTCAATTTTTGCCACGCCCCCTTCCGCCCCCGCAATTTGGAAAAAGCGTTATATCTTCCACAGTTTTGAAGATAGACGTTTTGTACCTTCTAGAGATAGTTAGTAATTAGCAAATTGTATCGATTTGCCGCAGAAATAATAAAGATCGGATCAGCGGTTCTCAAGTTATGAGCAAAAAAGTACATCGCCCTCGCCCCACCCCCCCCCCCTCCCACAACTAACACCACACAACCCTAGAGAGAGAGAGAGAGAAAGAGAGAGAGGGAGAGAGTCTTTGAGATGAGCGCAGCACCAGCATTGCATTCAGCTTCTACTCCAGGTACAGAGTATGTTATATTCGGGCTTGACCGACTTTCTCACTTGTTTATGGTGACCAGCATCTTTCTCACCCGTTTCGCAATCCTCCTATAGAGCCTCTCAACGTCAGGATCGTGGGTTCTCAGACGTTTTTAAAGCGTTATTAGTCCCTCTTCCTAAGGGGTCAGTACCAGCCTTACGAGTGTTGTGTGTGTGGGAAATGAATTTTCTGGAGCAGAGTTAGTTAGCTCCTACTTCGGGTATACTTGTTTTTTCAGGTACTACGCATTCTACCAAGTTTCAGCTGTGCAGCCTTGTGTGCAGTGGGAACTCCTTCCTGATGACATCCTTTTGTTGTGGTTACTATTATGGTTTCATCACCTGCCACTACAGAAACCAATTGTGGGGCTTATTCCTCTTCGGATTTTTGACAACAGCCACTTCAAGGTCTTCTATTGTTTTCTCGATACAATGCCGTGTGGGTTGAACGGTCTGCTCTAAAAGCATGCTTCGAATGCAATTGTCCTATTGTTCAAGGGTATAAAAATAATAGTTTTCTTTAAAATTTCTTAAGAACTCTAAGTTGGTCCTGGGGGGACATTTAACTCATAATTCTCTCCCACATCATTTCTATTTTCCCATCCTCCAATGTGTTGTCAATATCGCAACTCAGCTCAAAGTTTTCTTGTATTTTGCCTCAATGTTGTTTAATTACCGCATCGCTTGTTCTTCGGCGAACTCTGCGTGTTATCTAATCAGCTGAACAAGATGCGCTATCAGCAGCAGCCACCGATAGCTGTTACGCTTTGAAGCCTCTTCTAATGCAGTTTCATTTGAATTCCCCTTGCGAACAGATGTAGGAATCGATGAGGCTGTTTTCGAAGCTAGATGGCGTGTGGAAACGTTGCTGTGAGATGTGTTGTCTGCCAGATGTGGTGGGTGAGTTTCATTCAAAAAATCTTCTTAACTCGTTTTCTTTGCTAAATTAATTTCTGTTCACAGTTTTTGCCTGTCTTTGGGGCAGTGGCCTGTCCTTGGGTTACTATATAAAATCAGCCTATGTGTATGACAATCTCTGGCCACACTGGTATGCTTTGGTGGGAGGCTTGATGGTGTTGGCCTTGGCCTTGGGTTGGACCCTTAGGAAACATAAACGACAGCAATATAGCTATGATCATTTCTATATAATATTTTATGGCTTGCTTTGCTGTTTGATGGGCAGCTGCTTTATGCTGAGTAAACAGTTAGGTGAGTTGGCCACTGAATGCAAAGGATTCTTGTATTTTAAAAGACTATTTATAGCCGTGAGCTACTACTTTAGCTTTGTGGGTCTGAGCGTGTTGTACTTGGCTGGATTTAGCTATGTGAGTTTACGTAGCGATGCCTCTGGATTGCGTCCCTCGCGTATTGCCTGGGCCAATGCATTGCATGCCTGTGGTCTGGCCACGGGATTTGTGATCTTTAATGAACTGGAGCCACAACGTTGTGGCCTCATCAATATGGGTGTCAATCTTCTATTGCTATTCCTGGTGTGCGTCAACGAACTGCTGCAACATTTGGAAGTCTACAACTATAAACAGTCCAGGGATTTGGTGTTTAATCTATTGAACGAGGAACGTTTGGTGTTCCTGCCTCGTCAAGCCATCCTGGCTCAGTTTGTGGGACGTCCGGACTACCATTTAAAAGCCAGTCGTCAGTGGCTGGTCTTACTGTTGGGTGGAACTTTGGTTATCCTGCAACGTGGCTGCGTTTTGTATGCCCCCGTCTATTTCCAACTAATGTGGAGTGCCACCACGGGTTATGTCCAACGTTCGCATCTGTTCATGCCATTTGTCCTTTATACGGGTGGCTGTCTAATGGGAGCTCTACTCTTGCTACGTTACTCACCCAAACTGGTGTACCTGCTCTTTGGCATCATTCAACTTACTTTGATTGTGGCCTTGCTGTGCATTTATGATGAGGAGCAATCAGAGCATTGTTTTCTGTTCTTGTGTTTGATATACTCCACCCTGGGAGTCTTGTCCAGTCAAGCTTTGCACTGGCTCTTGGAGTGTTCACCCTTTTTATACACCGAATTGTGTGTGGCTGTGGGATTTACTCTGCAGCTGGCCATCCTGGAGGCTTACAAATATGAAGCTGATGTGGAGGACAACTGGACAGCTCTGTTGGTTAGCAGTTTGATCGCTTTACTGCTTACCTCCCTGGCCATACCGGTTGTCCAATGGCTTCAGCCACATTCCGCCAGTTTGGTAGATGTACGCAATCGCCTGCTGGGCATTCAACGACTCGCCTCCAACGCGGAACAAACTAAGTTCTGGCACACCAATCACTTCCTGGTCCACAACAAGCCAGCGCATGAGCTGCAATCCGTGCAAGTGGACAAATCCCGCATCTTTCAGCAATATCCCATTTGTGGCCTTGACTTGGATAAAGCCAAAGGCAAGGGAGAAAAGTTTTGATAATAAAAATGATTTCAATTTTTCTACACATTACATGGGTTTTTGTCTGGGAGCCATTACTCATCCTGCGGTTTGTTATTTCTGTTCTTGTCGCTTGAAGTATCTTATCAACGACTCAATGGGTGACCTCATTTGGTGTGTTGTCGTGGAAGGGTAAATGCATTAAAATTGCAACTGGACAAACTGGAAACAATTTTCTTTGACATTTAAGATTACTTCATTTGTCCTGTTTCTAACATCCAGAAGAGGCATTTAATCGGGATTTGAAGTTTATTCTTGGATTAAAATAATTGCTCTTGGAAGAAGAAATTTCTTACTTACTTCTTCTGTACTTCTAACATCACTCATTCTTGATTCTAGAGTTAAACTATTTATATTTCTCTAAATCTAGCTTAATAAGATTTCAGAAAAATAGAAATTTAAGAATAGAAAAAGAAGAACAAAGACTTTACGATTCTGGAACCCTTTCCAAAACATCATACCTTAAGAGTTTCGAACCTGAACACGAACCAAAAAAAAGAGTGTGTGTCATGAGACGCACGGTACGAGCGAAGCTCTTTACGATGAATCCGATTTAAGTAATGGAAAAAGACACATTTGGATTCTGTATAAATAAATGTTAAATTATCAAATATTAGTGCACTCTCAAATCACTGTAAAGTCACTGTTAAGTCGCTTTAAGCAACTGTAAAGTCACTGTTAAGTTACTGTTAAGTCTCTGTTAAGTCACTGTTAAGTCACTGTTAAGTCACTGTTAAGTCACTGTTAAGTCACTGTTAAGTCACTGTTAAGTCACTGTTAAGTCATTGTTAAGTCACTGTTAAGTCACTGTTAAGTCACAATTAAGTCACTGTTGGGTCACTGATAAGTCACTGTTAGGTTACTGTTAAGTCACAGTTAGGTCTCTGTTAAGTAACTGTAATGTCACTGTTAAGCCACTGTTAAGTCACTAGATCCATACCAGATCCCCACCAGATCCCCACTCAGTCCCCACCTGATCCCCACCAGATCCCACCAGATCCCCTTAGATCCCCACCAGATCTCCACCTGATCCGCACCTGGTTCCCATTAGATTCCCACCAGATCCCTACCCAATCCCCACCAGATCCCTACCTGATTCACCCCACATCCAAACCAGAGCTCACTAGGTTCCTACCAGATTATCACCACTTCCCCACCACATCACCACCAGAACCTCACCAGATCAGCACCAAATCCCCGCCAGATCCCCACCAGATTTTCACCAAATCTTCACCTGATCCCCACCAGGTCTCTGCCAAATACCCATCACCTCGGAGGTGACACCTCCCCCCACTTGCACCTCACACTATCCCACTCCACACACAACCCACCTGCTACTACGCGGTAATGGTAAAAGCAGCTGATTTTGCAAATACAAAATACAAAACACAAAATCAAAGACATACCCCAAAAGAATCTGTTGCAAAGACAAAATTTTTCAAGATTCTCTCCCCCAGTGTGACGTCCGTAAAAGAGCTTCGCTCTAAAAGTTTCGGTTCGAAAAATGACTTAACCCTTTCAGGTCATTTCTGGTCATAATTTTTGTAGTTAGGTTAACCGATATTAATTTCAAAGACCTACGTATCCTAGGTAGTCCTTATGGAAAGTATTCCTTAAAATCTTCCAAAAATTCCTGCAATACAAACGTCTAGCAGAATTCACGATTTTTGTACCGTTCAATCTTCACCATCCTTATATTTTCCCGTCTTCATAATATTTTTAAACTTATAATAAAATATTGCAAAATTAGCAATTTTTTGGTCTCAGATCTGCAGAGAATCTAAGCATATTTTTAACTTTTTACCTTGTCTGACGAACCAGCACAACCTGAACAAGTAAGAGTGTTGCGGTCGAGTGCCCCGACAGCAAAATACCCTGTCCCAAGAAATGTGGTTCCTATAGCTTTGAATTCCATTTATTTTAAAATTTATTTCAATAAATGAGCAGGCGCACTTGCATATTTTCGATGTTTTTGTTCGGATCTCATTGTGAATCACAGAGTAGATCGATGTTGGGCCACTCGGTTAAAACTTAAAAATTGAAGCTCTGACAGTTTTTCGCGGTTAGAAGAAGATGGAGGAGGAATTTGCCAAATCAGAAGCAAACTTGGTCTGGGTACGGGTACACCTACATACATGCAAAAATTTGTGGCTCTACCTCTTATAGTTTGTGAAATCTACGCGTTTATACAGAGAAAACTACGGATTTTCGCTGTTTAAAGATGGAGGAGGAGGAATTTTCGAAATCTGAAACGAACTCGATGTGGGTACAGTATTCACCTACATACATGCCAAAACTCGTGGCTCCATCAATTACAGTCTCTGAGATCGACGCGTTCATACACACAGACAGACGGACAGACGGACTAAACTCATAGAAACTTCAAGTACATTAAATGAATTTCCTTGTTCTTCAGTGAATTTTCCTACTTGAATTAATATAGAAATGTTATTTAGCTTTTGTGACGATTTCACGCTATGAAGTGTCTGTTCTTTGCCTACGCACACATTTTGCCATATTTTTTTATTTTTAACATATTCATTTTTGTTGTTTTTGTTGTAGTTGGCACATTTGCTTGTGATTTGCATAAAATGTCAATTTTATTTATTTTATCGCACCCCAAGAACAAGATGGAGAACAGGAACAGCGGCTCATTTAGTTTTCGTCGGCATTTTTCTCAAAGCAAATTTAAATTTTTTTTAAACAGATAAGCAAGTCGACGCCTTTAAGTGAGTCAGAGTTCTTTAAACTAAATAAAAGTTTGTTGCATCAAAAGTGCATAAATTCCATTCCAATTACAACTTTTTGACTGCTAGGAAATTACCGCAAAGTGTTCGACAGACGAAACCTTTCACAATAGGGCGATGTCTAGACGGACACACACACACACACAGACACATTCCTGACAGTTTCTGACACGCCGACATGGCTTGTCAACGGCAGGAACTGTAGAACTCGCCTCCCGTTTTAAACTGTCGCTAAAGAAATTCAACAAAACTGACAACAAAACGCGACGCCTAAGCAAAAATTACAAATTGAAAACCAGCTTGCCAGGACACACACACACAGGAACAAGTAGACGGAAAACTGACAAGCGCAACGGGAAATGTTGTTAACACGCACAGAGGAGCAGCCGAAGGACCTACTCCTGCTCCTGCTTGTGGCATGCATGCGTGCAAATGTCTTGCCACTTAGTTTTGATCAAGTTCAAAAACTTTACATTTTGCACTTAAATGTGCCGACAATCAAAAGTGAAACAAGTTTTGCCAACATCTAGCCTAAAGTGAGTTCAAGAAATGTTTGCCCACTGCATTTTACAGTTGCCTTTTCCTTGATTTACATCGTTGAGAAGTTTCTACTTTTATTCAACTTTTACGATTATAAGTAGGTGCATTTGTAATGGGCTATGAACGACTAGAACATGTTCTAGTAAAAAATTATGTTCTGTCAACAGTGGTTCTTAAACGGAGAAATCTACCACGAATTGGGGAGACTAAAATCGGCTTCAATTTAAAATTTTTTCCATCTTGACTTTTAAAGACGAAAACAGCTCGATTACGAGAAGACAATTGATCTCGCCGTTGAACTTGTTGGCGATGGAAGTGCGGGAGAACAACTCTCGCTCTCAGCGTTGTCTACGCGTCGGCTGCAAGCGGCGACGACAGCCTTGAAATTTGCAGTGTTGCATGGCGCCGCGGCGATCAACGGAAATAAGAATACAAAATAAATCGGATGTGAAAAAGTGATATATACAATAATCAAATGACGGATCAAATGAAGAAGCATCAAAGTATATAAATGGTGAGGTAAAGTGCTCAAATTTAATTATATATTCATACAAAATACAAATCAAAGAAGCGGTCAATAGACTATACGCAGAAACGGCAGCAACCGTGATGAGCAGCACTTCAGTTTCGCGATTTCGCATACATATATATTTCAGAAGCTTGGCTTGGCCCCGTTGGAGGAGCTGTATAGCCAATTTTACGTTTTACATATATTTCATATATAACTATTATTAACATGTTGTATTGTATGTATTAAAAAAAAATTTTTTTCAATAGTTGTGGAACGTTTCTGCAAATGTTATGACATCAAACTAAGTCTACGCAAAGTACTTAAAAATTAAGACAAGGGCCACAGCACGTATGAGTGATAAACTTTGAATCCAAGTCGCTGACCCTAACACAAATTTTTTCTCAAAAATTTTGTTTGTTATGCCTTTTTAACACGAAAACGCATCTGATAAGGAGGTACCAGTATGGCCTTACATTTTTCCCTACAAATGTCTACCCTAATGTACATATTTATCGCATTTGTAATTTGTATTTTTGTATAATTTGTAATGTTTTTTAACAACTAAAGAAGATCAATTTTTATGCAGACATTTGTACATAAACTTATCAAAATTTAATGCCGAAAAGCCACTGGTGCACTTTATATGAAGCAACCTGGAAGTTCCACTGCGAGATATGCCCAATGTGCCTGCCCGGGCGCCAATAAAAAATCCGTAAGATTTTTTACGGAGTCCAATCAAAATATTAAAGACGCCGGTATATCTCCTCTCCCTTGGCTGGTAGTATCCACAAAAAAAGAAGGTGTGAGTGACGTTAACACTCACGAGGCTTTGATGTGAAACATGATGCTACATTTATGGCCAAAATTTCAAGGTCTCTTAATGGTATATAAATCAGCAACATCTTTATAAAGGGAAATCTTACAGGAAGTAGAAATACCAACAACAATATCACTAGCTGCTTAGTGCTTTTTTCTTTTCTGTTAAGTCACTGCCAAGTTACTTCTTGGTCACTATTTATCAAGTCACTGACAAGTCACTATCAAGTCACTGTTTAATCACTGCCATGTCAAGTCACTTCTTGGTCATTATTTATCAAGTCACTGTTTTGTCACTACTTAGTCTCTGTTTAGGCACTTTCAAATTACTGTCAAGTCACCATCAAGTCACTTCTTGGTCACTATTTAGTCACTTTTTAGCCACTCTTTAATCACTGTCAAGTTTCTGTTTAGCCACTATTAAGACACAGCTTAGTCACTATCAAATCACTGTTAAGTCACTGTTTGGTCACTACTAATTCTCTGTTTAGTGTCAAGTCACTGTCTAGACACTGTGTAGTTACTGCCAAGTCACCATCAAGTCACTTCTTGGTTACTATTTAGTCACTGTTCAGTCACTCTTTAATCACTGTCAAGTCTTTGTTCAGTCACTGCTTAGTCACTATCAAATCACTGTAAAGTCACTGTCAAGTCACTATCGTTACTGTCACTATTTAGTAAATATTTAGTCACTGTCAAGTCACTGTTAAGTCACTATTAAGTCACAGCTTAGTCACTATCAAATCACTGTTAAGTCACTGTTTCGTCACTCCTAATTCTCTGTTTAGTGTCAAGTCACTGTTTAGACACTGTCAAGTCACCGCTGTGTCACTGTCAAGTCACTGTTAAGTGACTTATAGCTCCTCCTTTAATGCCCTCCTTTAACATCTCTTCCCTCATATTTCTTCGTCTTTTCCCCCGCCCACCCTATGCAAACCATCTTATGGTTGCGAGTGTTCCGGGACAGCGTCACGTGACGCCCAAATCGAATTTTACTCCTACTAAAATCTTCCGTACCGAAATTAAAGATGTTTCACATCAAAAAAGAACTTCGCCAAGATCAATTTTAACTTCACTTCTATTTGTCTGGTCACAGCCAGCAATTTATTTCAACTGACTCTATGGCCGTGAGATCGCTAGCACAAGAGCGACCTCAACAACGACATTTCAGCGCGACAGCACATAGACTAGAGCGCACTATAATAACTCATATTTATGCAGGCAATAGTTTACACAATTGAGAGATGCTTTAAAAAAGGTTGACACAGGGCTGACGTTCTTGCGTAAATCATTCATATTTTCTTTCTATTTACTTAATGTTTAATTTATCTGCTTCAACAGCCACCTTTATTTTGTGCAGTAAAATATTAGGTATTAAATTTATTATAAATAAACCTGGAGGTTAAATCCATTATTTACTGAGTTTTCATTACCTATCCTTTTTTGTATCCTATTTATTTTTTTTTCGAGACTGGCTGCTTACTTTCAAGAAGATTTATGCTTATAATTTAGACTATAATCTGTGGTTTTATGGATAATTGATGGTGGATTTGTAACCCACTGTTATACCCTCTGGTTTTTTGTTAAATACTTGGCATTTTGATCTGTCATACATTATTCAATTTAACACCGAAACCTTGCTGTAGGAACGAAATGGGAATAGCTTAAGAATTTTATGTTCTTAACAAAATCATTTTCTTTTTACTTTCAAGAATTAAATAGGGTGGGAAAATTCATGGTTCGGGCATCTCTGTACTTTCTTCTTCGCTTTTGAACTTTCAGAGTTAAGAGTTTTTCAAAAGATTCTTCGTACTGCACTTCAGTTGGAACGAACCTAGTTTGCTGGCTTACTTTAAATGATCAAATTACTTAGACTCATTAATTTAAACTTTAATTTAGTTTTTTTGGCTAAAAGGCATAAATTGTAAGAAATCTAGTTTGCATATGGAATTTGCATCCTTTTAGTTGGGCAAAAAGGTGCGGCTCAGTTTTTGTGTATTTAGACCGTAAATGTTACATGTGCATTTCAAATGCTGGACCCAAAATGCAAATGTTTGTGGGTTGGCTATATATTCATATGTGTGTATGTGCTGTGTAATTAGCAGAAATGCAATTACATACACACACACACACACATACATTTGGGCGTATTCATTAGCCAAAGAAACGAGCCAACCACACAACGTGTGAAAATAATTCATTTAAATTAGATTAAAACTGCATAAAAGCCTGAATAAATTTCTGCTTATTTTTGGCAAATGATTTCTAAATGCAATTTCTTAAGCGGGTCATGTGAGCTACAAAATCGGCAAGAAGCCAAACAAAAAACTAGCAACACATAAAGAATAATAGTTTGAGAGAGAGAGAGAGGGGTGTAGAGACAGTACAAGTTATCCCTTTTTTTTGCTCAAGCTGTATCATGCGTATCAACATAAGACTTCCGGCGGTGTCTTTTTGTTGTGCCAAGCCAGGGCTTAGCGTGCTCTTTGGGCTGCCATTTTTTAAGAGGGCTGTTTGATAGGTTTACTGGACCTTCTCCCAAGTGTGACCACATTTCTCAGGTATGACTGCATCTGGTTCGTTTTGCTATAGGCTCCTTTGAACTGGTTCCCACATATATTCAAATGTGACACTGTTGCGAATAACTATTTCTTGTGCTCTGGGCATGTAAAGCAACAAACATTTGACTCATTGAACTCCCTCCCAAAAACCTTACTCAGACAGGTTGAAAGCATCAGCGGAGTTGAGTGCTCTCAGTATTGTTTATTTATTTGCAAAGTAAAATAAAAAAGAAACCCCAAAGTCTAGAAAAAGGACAAGAAAAAGAAAGAAACCCATTTGCTTTGTTACCACGCCCACGCAGCAGCCAAACTATCAACTCCATCATAAATATTTATCAAAAACTGTCAGCAGGCGTGTCACAGGGGCAAAAGGACGACCGCAGCAGCAAAAATTTAATAAGCAAAATGTGAACAGAGAAGAAGAAAGGCCAAAGAACGAAAAAGAATTAAAATTAATTTGCATATGTTAAGTGGCAGAAGCAATTAAAGCCCCAGCCAGGACAAGGACCAGGACCGGGACAAGGGCGCCCTCTTGATTGAGAAGTGAAAAGGCACACACGCGAGAAGGCAAAGAAAGGCAGAGAAATAAGAAAATGTGAAATCATAATTGGCAAATGCTTGAACTCAATTATGTCTTAAATTTGGGATGCTGCCGCTGACAGGCAAATTATGGATTCAAGGCCAATATTTGCCACACACGGAACGGAGCCACCGAAATGGCACTTTCACTTTGGGGAATGCTCAAGACCATTTGCATAGTTTGTATGGGCTTTTGGGTGGGTGGAAGTCCTGGCGACAAATTACTCAAACATCCGTTAAACATAAATCATGACTTGCAGGTTGCGATTGAAATACACACAAGGAAATGTATGCAAACGCCTTGACGACTCAAGAAAGGATATTCGAGGATGAGCGCAGCCAGGAAGTGAAGCGGAAGATCTGCGGGGCTTGTGTGGTGCTTCATCTTTTATAGATACCATAGTGTCGCCCTCATCTTATCGCACCTCAACCGCGCACTTTTGCACGTTTCTAGCTGTGGGTCACTTATACTCCCTCACTTGCACTTCACGGCCAGCTGGCCTAAACCACTCTCTCTTTTGGAAACGTGATCAATGCACTTGGAAGGACTCAACCGCACCCAGCGTAAACGAGTGCGATGAAGCACGGAAGCGGACAGAAACAAACTCAATTCGAAAGTCACGTACTAATCGCAACATTCCCAAAAAAAAAAGGAGAAACCCTCTCGGCAGTTTTATTGACTTTTGACATTCTCGTCGTGGATGTCGAAGATGTGTTCAGCGACAAAAAAGGCAAGTGGCGAGCCACTGCATGGCCAGCAAGTTTGCCCTTCTCAAATGGGGGAAAAAACACACTGAATAATTGCGGTGAAAAAACGATTTAGGTGATCATTGGAAAGAGAGGTAAAGGAACGGGGCAGTTCGAAAAGATATTATAAATATTCCACGTCCAAAAGTCAGAATATATTATTGAAAGATTTGCTACGACCTTACCTTATCAAAGGCTAGTCAAGTCTCCCCAGCTTTGGCACAAATTCTGACCGTTTGTGACACATCTGTGACTTCAAGTCAATTGTACAGATACCGGTTGATGATATGTGTAGAGCCATTACCATTTTCCAGTCCTGCTATCGTCTCAAGGAAGCCGAGCAAGGCCCATATGATTGAGATGGACCACTGATTGGAAACTTATTTGGATTTAGGTAAGGTAAAACGCATCGCTAGAGATTGGAAAATATATTTTTTTGGTTTTCATACAACATTTTCAAATTTTAATGGTTTTTATGCCGCTTTATCAGTGCTCGTGGGCTTACTTTTTCACGATTTTCCAGCAGTTCTAAGCATATCTGTGATGTAAGCCAAACCCCATCTTTTGCAAAAAATGGTGCTGATGTGGACTACTGTATTAACTATTCGACTCATATCGAAAGCCTAAACGTTCCATGTTCATCTAATTTTGCTTTATCGCTTTGCCAAGCACGAACTGACATTCGCGTACGAGACTTTTAATGATTTCGATTAGCATGTCGAGTTCAAGTTTGCAAAACGCAGACCAAAATTTAAAATTGTAAAAGAAAACATCGCTGTAAAATGAAGTGACCGCCCACTGCGCCATGTGCTAAACTAAAATTAAATTGAACTGAATAGCGTCACCAAATAAGAATTTTCTGCTACTTTCTTTGTTCACTAAACATTTAAGTAGCAATTACGAACAAACCCGCCCGCAGAAGGAAGTATACCATGAAATTGTGGATTATTTTATATAAGGCTGTCAAAAAAGTTTTGCGGTATTTTTATTGAATTTTCAATTGTTCATAAAATTGGTTATAATAATGCGATTTAAGTCAATATGCGCCGTTTTGTTCGATGAAGAGTTCCCAACGAGATGCCAACTTCATAATGCCCCTCTTATAGAAGCTCTTCCCTATTGTAGCAAACTCGGAGAGCCAATTTTCACAGGACTCTCTCGTGGCCAACTTCCGACTGGACAGAAACTGAGTGGTAATCACTTGGTGCGAGATCCGGACTATACGGTGGATGCAAAGAACCTCCATCCGAGCTCCGGAGCTACTGGGCGTCACCAAAGATGTGAGTGGCCTGGCGTTGTCCTGATGGAAGACAATTCGGCCTCTGTTGATCGAAGATGGCCTCTGCTGTAGTGCTGCATTCAAGCGGTCAGTTGTTGGCGAGTACAGCGAGGTTTGGCTGAGGGGAGCAGCTCATAGTGGATGAAGAACCTTCCTGGCCGTCAATCAAAGCATCCCGTCTGGGCAGCTTTACCGCTTTTTCGACCACGACCGTTGCGCTTACGTTGTCGTAAGTGACCCTTTTCATCGCTAGTCACCCATCCGCTTCAAAAACGGGTCGATTTTGTTGCGATTCAGAAGCGATTCGCATGCATCCATACGGGCAAAAATGTTTTTGCGTAAAGTCGTGCAGCACCACGAGCTTCTTTTAAAATCAAGCTTCTTCAAATGGTTTATAACGGTTTGATGGCTCATGCCCAGGTCTTGCCCGATGCTACGGCTGCTACTATGCCGGTCTCTTTCAATCAGTTCAGCGATTTTATGTTACCGACGACAGGCCTTCCGGACCGTGGCGCATCTTTGATCACCTCTGCACCAGCGAAAGCGTTGAAAGCATCGTTGTGCGGTGGAAATGGATCAGGTCCATGTTTGCGACGCTCTAACTCACGAACGACTAACGAACAGCAATAAATCAGACGTGTTGGAGCGTGAAAGAGCTGCCAAAAACCTAGCGTGAACCGATGCGACGAATACAAAGAGACTACGCGCTTCAAAGATAGCTTGCGAAAGACTTTTTGGAGAGGATATATTATATGTCTTTTGTAACAACTACGCTGCACATTTGTCAAAGCGACCGGTTCAGATAACTGTATCATATAGCTGCCATAGGAACGATCGGTCAAAAAAGTACTTTTTATTGCTAAAGCCCATACGAAGTACGACGAAAAATTTGTTTTTTTACAAGTATTTCATATAAATAGAAACACTTGGCTTTGCTTTGATGTTCATGTGCTGTTAAGAAAGTGTTTCTATTTTATGTCAAATACTACTTAAAAAAGCTATTTTCGTCGTATCCATAGAAAACAATTGTTTTGACAACAACGCTAACATCTCAAAAACTCGTATTCACAAAATTAACCTTTTTTGTTGGTTGGTGCATTTCAATCGTCGTTTCGGTTGAATTTCAATGTGCTATAATTATGATCATTATATGTACTATGACGCGTTGTTGGAGGTTTCAAGGAATCTTGCAGTGGAAATAAGTTACATGACCACTGCGA